>CAJHZI010000197.1:1922500-2413482 GCA_905160935.1 Enchytraeus crypticus | reverse complement strand
TCTTATATAATTATATCTTTGGTTATTATATCTTTGTTTAAACTTAAATTATCTTCTCACGTGATGTGCAAACTTGTAAACTTAAGTATTTTAAAAACTACTATAGTTTTATTTTAATTTCCAAATTGGCAATATACATATATAGAGCACTTAATTAATTTTTTGGTTTTAAAATACTATTAAAGAAATTTTATTTAATTAACTATTTTCAAAATACAATTTTAGGACAAATTTCAAACTACTATTTTAAATACTTTTAAAGCATAGCAACATTTAATTCTTCATCGATAGCGTATTTAGCTCTTTCAACCATAGAAATTTCAATATATTAAACTAGCTTGATCAGCAGCAATTTTCTCACTTATAATTACAGCTAGAGCGTTCGACACTATATATATCCTGATCAGATAGAGTACATGGCTTGAAGTTAATTGCAAAATGTGATATTTATTTAAAATTGTAGCTTGAACACAAATTGCAATGGTTACTACAGAAAAGTAAATTTGCACAAAAAGTATGGGACGTTTAATTATAGTTTTGATATAATTATTAATATTAAGAACACGTCATATTAGGCTACTAAAATTACTAGAATTACTGATTATCACTTATCAATTAATAAATGACCATAGAATGTTAATCATTTTTATCGCTATAATTGATTATTTTGCAAAGTTTTGATAAAAAGCAAATGTAGTGGTAGCTGTTCTCGTATTGAGCGATATAACAGGGATTGAGAGTATAAACATCTGATCTGGAGGCTTTGCCTATAGAATATAATTGTTTTTTTTGCTGCATTTCTTAGAAACGCAGTAAAATCGAAACGTCAAGCTGAATTTTAAAATATAATTAGTTTCGTTGAACTAATTTTAAAAACTAGTTTCTGTGACGTAATTTTAAAGACATTCATTTTTAATGCTTAAATGTATAAATGATGGAGATAAGATCTAAACTTTGCAATTGAATCAGCTTATGCCCCTAATTTTGGCAAATGTGTGTGACAAAATTACAAAAGACATGGCATGATTACATTTATATATTTAATACATTGTACCTATGAACATATTAAACTTTCAGGTAATGAGCATTGCTTCAGTCAAAATTGACGTACACTTTGTAAAATTTGTGCATGCATACTAATTCGCCAAATTACTATGGAAAGATTTGCTGCTCCAGTCGTCATGTCTACAGCAAATGAAGATGCGAATATGCTGCTATCTATAAGAACCTTAAAGCAGTGGAAGATTCCAGAAAACGCTATTGTATGTTTTATCCTTTACTTTCTTTATTATTTATTACGAGACTAAGGCCGAGTTTAACATAAATTAAACTTGGCCTTAGCCCAAATAGCATGTCAGTGATGGGTAGAGCACTGGATAGCTTAGCTGAATAGCTTGGCCTTAGCTCAAATACCTTGTTAGTAACGGGGAGAGCACTGGATTTGAACCCGACATCTACTGATCCACTGATAACTATGAATGCTACTTCAGTTTTTAATCAGTTCATTTAAAATAGAGTTGTGTTATAATTGATTTACCATTATAATATCATAAATCCCCTGTATGAGGAGATGTATGTATATATATATATATATATATATAGATAGTATCTATATGTATAGTTATAATATATATATATATATATATATCTAATTTATATATATGCGATAGTCTAGAGTAGTACTAAGCCGTGGAGTGACTGATCTCCTCTTACTATATATATATATATATATATATATATATTAGATATATATATATATAAGATATATATATCATATATAATATATATATATATATATATATATGTAAGAGGAGATCATGTCACTCCATGTCACTCCACTGCTAGTACTACTTCATTGGCTGAAGGCATGAGAACGGATGTCATTCAGAATAGCATGACTCACTTGGCGCTCACTGCACGGCTGTGGACCTGAGTATCTCTCTTGTGACCTTCAATATGTTTCTCAAGGTCGTCAGCGTCACTGTCTTCGGTCAGATAGTCTGAGACATGAGTCTAATTAATTAGCTTTCTGTCATGGTGTCAAAACAGTATTTTGGTCGCGTAGTTTTTCCACATGAAATTACACTATGTGTATGTTTCTTGTAAGTATATGGTATATAAAATCAAGTAAGAGTGTTGCTAGATGATATAAAGTTGCACTAATAAGTAGACATTTTTCAGATATAGATTTAAATTTAAATGTAATTTTTGTTTAGCTAAGTATTATTGAACTCTCTGTGTAAAGTAGTCTCGAAGACCAGTTTTGGCCATGACACTGCTATATAAGTTTTTGTTTTTAATAATAATAATAATAATAATATTATTAGCCCAGGACCCTTTACAGCCCAGGGAATTAAAAATAAAAAAATAAAAATAAAAATAATAATAATAATAATAATAATAATGGTATGCCTCTCATCACTAATATTATAAATATATTCATGATATTATTTTTTTAATTTTCTGGATTTTTATAAAGCAGAATTGAGTTTAATTTGCTATCTCTCAATTATGTGGGGATCTTTTGTTATGTAAAATTTGAGGTTGTTTAGAAGTATGCTGGTTTAGTGTGTTAGATTTAATTGG
Source organism: Enchytraeus crypticus (assembly GCA_905160935.1). NCBI lineage: Eukaryota > Metazoa > Annelida > Clitellata > Enchytraeida > Enchytraeidae > Enchytraeus > Enchytraeus crypticus. The sequence goes on along the minus strand of CAJHZI010000197.1, from coordinate 2,410,896 downwards.
ATTTTTATATTATTTTATTATGTTAGATTAATTGGATTTTTATTCTTACTTTCATTTATATTATGTTCACAGTTGTGTCATGTAAGAGCTTACCTTTCACTATATTTTACCTATTATTTAGTAAGTAAAATATTTAGTTAGTCATTGTTGGAAATTAAATAATCAGCTGTACTTTAGTTTAACCAAAATATAATATATTATTTAAACATCGGATCACATTGACTTCTAAAGTGGAAGTTCTATAAAAGTTAAGAGCTGGAAGTTCTGAACTGTAAGTTCTATAAACTTCAATAAAAGCCTGAGGCTTTTTTATTAGGTAATATTAGCATTGTGGTAATATCACATACCAGAAAGAATTGTATCTGGTATAATTTTGCATAATGAGAATAATATGACTAAATCTGACATTGTATTTACGTGTAACGCATTTAATTTATGTATATTTACATAATACTAAGTAATACAATATTGATAGATCATTGCAAATTGATTGTTTTGACGTTTTGATGTTCTAATAGCTTGGCAAATGCAGAAGTGTCAGTGAATTTGAGAAATTAAATCGAATTGGAGAAGGCACTTATGGAATTGTGTGTATGTTCATTTCAGTTGCTAATATTTTTCTGAGATAAATAATTTATATGCATGCAGTATGAATGAAAGAGGTTTGGTTTAATGTATTTGTAAAGCGTGTACTACAGTATATTAAGACATGAATTTAATTCTCGTGTCAGATGAAAATAAATAAACGTCAAAGAATGGAAGATGAATAAATTTCTGTTAGATGCATTAAGCGTCTGTAAAAGGGCAATGAATCTGAACATTGAACAAGCATGAAGTAAGAGGAAATCCTGAAGTAAAAATTATGTACGTGGCAATATAAGCAAGGAAACTCGATATATATGTATACTTTTTGTATATCATTGTAACAGAATTAAATATAATTCTTATCCAAGGTAATGGAAGTGTTGCATAGTGCGCATTAGCAATATGACAATTTAAACTGATTAAATATTGCTTGATTAGTCGCAAGTCCTCTCTTAATTCTACTGGCATGTATACATTAAGAAATATACTTTACAATCATTACTTTTTTGCTATATAAGGAATATCTCTTATAATACCTGCTTGTTCAATCTATTACATCCAATGAATTCCAAATGAAAAAAAACAGTTTGAGAAACTTAACAAGCTTTAGAGAATATATTTTATTGTGCTTCAAAATGAAAGAAACTTATAAATGAAAATTATCCAGAAACTTACGTATCGGTCATCCAGCAGCCAAAGTCTCAGTCTCTCCCTAACCTAAAGTCTCTTCCTTCTATTCTTCCTTCAATTACCTCTTTCAGCAAACCAGAATATGACCTATCAGAATATGGCCCATCCAACTCTTCTTTCTGTTCCTAATCATAATTATCAATTGTTTCCTTGTGCCAATTCCATTTAGCATTTTGGTTTGCAATTTTGTTAGTTTATCTGATTTGCTCCATTCTTCTCCAAAGCAACTTTTACAGTGCTTCCAGTTCAGAATAACCTCCATTCCTAACATACTGTACATGTTACACAGCCATACAGGAGCGTGTTCAACACTAAAGCTTTTACAACCTCCATCTTCTTGGATTTCTTCAAACGTTATGTCAGTAGTTCTTTTGACTTACTGAAGGCCTCTTTGCTTGCTCAATTCGTTTTTTTTCTTTTTTACATCTCCCATTCTTTTGATATCATCATCATCTTCTCTTGAATCCCTGTTTAACTAGGTTCAGGACCTAGCAAATTATGTTGCAATTTCTTTATCCATGGCGCTCATCAACTGACTGCTCTGTCTGACGTTGGTTAGGATCTTAGTGCTTTGATTAGTGTTTGGATCTTTTGTCCAAAATATTTAAAGCTCTTTGCCTATTCTAACTCCATATTGTCTATTGCTGTATTGACTTTTATCCTCGTATACACTATCATCACTTTTGTCTTCTTGATTTAATTTTCATTCTATACTTTTGTGCAGTAATGTTCTGACCACCCACACTTCTGTCCTCTTCATTTTGTGTTTAAGACTTTCTAGCTTGCCTCTAGTTTGCATTGTTTGTCATTGTCCTACCTTCCAAGTTCAGAGGCTGAACCTCTTAGGGCACTTGGAACGTAAAGCTTATGGTATCTGTGAGACACTTAAGAAGCTGATTGGTCGTGGAATTGTATTGCACCCTCTCCCCATTTAGGGGGTGCTTGAGACTGAGGGCCCTTTCTGAAATAATAATAACTGCTGAATTCCGTAACTTTTTTGGGTGGGAGAAAATAATTCAAGGTGTGGTGGTTCTCCTTTGTCATCCTCCGGTTTCTGCTTGGTCCCTTTCTACGACCCGTTCAGTTTGTATATGTTTGGTTTATCCTACAGTAACCTGGAATGAAATAGACAAATAGTATATTTAATGATAGATCTTAGTATATGACTTGATGTTCTAATTTTACAGACAGAGCAATGGATCTTAAAACAGAAGAAATTGTTGCACTTAAGAAAATGAGAATGGAAAATGAAAAGGATGGTTTGTCATAACTTTGTTTCTATTTAATTGTGAACTACTGTATAAGTGATTTAAATTATACTAAGCTTATAATAGCATTTTTGCTCACCACCTCTCGCAAAATGGCTGGGTGATAGGCTAAATGTTTGGATGGTACAGCATTCATATTTACAATATTACCCACTATTGATTAATTCACAATCAAACAAATTTATCCCATTGTTAAAGTTAATGCCAGCATTCACCTCAATGTGTAAACTGTAGATGTGGTTTCCTGTATTTGCATAGCTGAAAACTTACTAAGAGATCCTGGTACATAATTTTTAAAATAGCTTCATTTCATACTTCATTTTCATCCTGTATTGTATAAAATGTAGATAAAGTATTCTATGTTGTAGCTTAATTTTTCTTGTTCTATAACTGTAACTTCAATAGCTGTTTACATATTCATCCGAAATATTCAACTTAGTGCTGTGGTTAGCTCCTTATGGGAGATCACTTACAGATAAGCTGTGGGATTTTATAGTACGCAAATGATGCTTGATCCAGTTCATAAGCCTATGTTCTTCTGTCATACTGTAATTCAGTTTCAATGAGTACTTATATTATGTAAGCATTAGGTTGTAAATTAAATAGAAGGTGACTTTGATGTAGTAGCTATTATATTTGGTAGTATTAATCTAATAATATTTCTTATTCATGTTGAACATGCTGAACATGTTTGTGTGAAGGATTTCCAATAAGTGGTCTAAGAGAAATCAATATACTGATGAAGTTACGTCATGAAAATATTGTTCAACTTATCGAAATTGTTGTTGGAAAATCTCTTCAAAGGTATTCTTTAATACATTTCAAAATATAATTATGCATGCATCAATGTATTGTATATCCTATTTTAACCATGTTCTTGCTAGTGATGAAAACTTGTTTTATATGTTAAAAATGTTTTATAGCTTTTTGCTGGTATTTTATCAGTAAAGAATCCCACATAACATTTCTCTAAAAATGGTTTTAAAAAAGAAAATTAAAATTATAAAGTCCAAATTTTAAGCTTATTGGAAATAATGTACCATCAGTGTGTTATCACTCAAACAAGCTATCAATACCCTTTGTTTGTTGATAACTTTGGCTTACATATACATTGTCATCAGCTTCTTTCATGTTATGTGTGCAATGTGCCTACTGCATCTAATGGCTATATACATCATGATCATCATCCTTACTTGAATCCCGGTTTAACCAGGGATTAACAATGGCTATATACAGACTGCATCAAAAAAAATTGACCCCCACAAAATTATTTTCTATTACTTATAACTTTTATATCTGACGTCTCTTTATCAAGTAAATTTAAGCGATTATTCTTGGTCCAATTCTACACATATGCTGAAAATTTCATGGAAATATATGCTCTAAAAGTCGAGTTGCACTCATTTTGGCGCACATACCCTGCCTTTTTATTCTAAATTTCTCAAATGAAAATATTTTAAATTACTTTATTTTGATGGCCCTGAAAAGGGCCGTTTGGTTGGAATAATTATTAACGAAGTAACTGTTCGAAACGTCCACCTGAGAACAAGTTAGTTCCTCAACAGCAGCAATATTAGCAGGAATTCTGACACTTTTGGGACTGCCACTGCTCCCCTTTCTGTCAGTTGCTAACCCTCTCTCCGCAATCTTCCGACAAATATTGTTAATAGTTGACAATGACTATCCTTTCAGCAAATAGGCTTGCTTTATTCTTTTTTCGCCCCGTAATCCTGCTCATGGTGTGTTTGTATTAGCAACTTATCGTCGTACTCAAACCAAAACAATGAATCAATGAAGGGCATAATCAGGAGTATTCAGTGACAAACTACTTAGAAAATCTATAAGAGGTATGATGCCTATGGCATGGTGCAAAAGGATCTGTAACTTGAATTGCTGTGCATATATTTCCATGAAATTTTCAGCATTTGTGTCGAATTGGACCATGAATAATCTCTTAAATTTGCATGATAAAGAGACATCAAATACCAAAGTTAAAGAAAATTTTCTGTAGGGGGTCAATTTGTTTTTGACACAGTCTGTATATATAGTATACATGTAACACATTATTGTAATACCAATATACTGTGTTCAAGCCGCTGACGAATAGACCAACCGTTAACTGCAAATGTCGTATGAAGTGACTGGACAATAACTGAGGAGGTCAAATAGAAACACCTCAGAACCCTTATTCCCAAGCAATAGTGTGGATACGTATAGTGTGGATATAGCATAGCTTTTTGTGAAGGGATATGGCTAGCTGATCAATGGAGCTAACCTTATAAAGCTTGTCAGCAGACTGAACAATAATTATAATATGTACCTTGGAGCTGATCAGGATTTAACATTTGCACTGTGTATTTCGTATTTTTGAGGAATATTAGAAGTATTTTGCACAAAGGCTTATTTGATGAATATTTGAATATTACATGATTCCTAGGCGAATATTATAATTGACAGTAGATGTTGATCAAAGTTTTACTTAGAGTGAAAACCTAAAATTACTTTATAATGAAGTAATATTTTGTATCAGAAATAGAATGAATAGTTAACTTTGTATATTTATTGAATTTACTGAGTCCACTGTATAGATGTAGTTAGCAGCCAAGTAGATTATTAGTGAGTAGGTATTGGGTAAATAGGCTGTAAGTAACAGTAATAAATTACATCATGTGGTAATATGATCTATAATATATATTTAGTTTCTTGTTCTTGTTATTGATGCGCAGTGTATTTCTGCTGATGCAGTACTGTGAACAAGATCTTGCGAGTCTGTTGGATAACATGCAGAAGCCTTTCTCCGAAGCTCAGGTATGAAGATTCAGTAGGTCATATAAATTTCTGTATTTGTAATTGTTGCTTACTCTACAATGACTCATCAGTTTAACGAGATGGAAAGAATATCTGTCGTGTCGTTTGACTTTAATGGGTAATCAATATTTTCCCAGTTTTCTGCCTTATTTCAAGAAATATATTGTTTGTGTTATTTTATTACTTCATGGCTTCAGCTAAGATTGGTAATGAAAGAAGAAATTGGAGGAAGTAAATTAATAGAATAGACATAGTTGACATATGAATTGTATTTTTCTCTCACCAGATAGAGATTGGTAATAATTAATGTATTGACATTCACAAAGTGTTTTAATGTTTTATTGGTTACAAATGTCTTAATGTCAGAATGTCTTAATAGCGTAGGGGTAACGTCATGAAGTTTTAAATGACAGATCCTGAGGTGAATTGAACCCTCGTGGGTTCGAATCCCACGCTGATCTGAGAGTAACATCTCGGACATTCACTGGACTGGTTACATGGAAAATGGAATAAATTGCCTAACGGTTTAAACATGTAGTATTAAAAAGTGATAGATATCAACATAGTTGATCATTTCATTATAATACGTGTTTACTTTAATGTTATCCCTTGAATGATGGTTAATTAGATACTGTTTCTATGACGCTGTTAAGGTGAAGTGCATAATGCTTCAAGTCTTCAAAGGTCTGCAGTACTTACACAAGAGATTCATTGTTCACAGAGATCTCAAGGTTTCCAATCTTCTGCTAACTGATACTGGCTGTATTAAAATAGGTAGTCTATTTCATCTATCTAATCATTAATTGATCCAAGTTTTATTAGCTGAAGTATGTTTAGGTTAATAAACTGATTTATAAAAGCCGATGTTCTTTTTGTTTTTAGGTTAACTTAGTCACTGTTTTCACTGCTGGAAATTTAAAAGAAGAGATATTGATTCTGCCTTTGATCAATCTCTTTACCAGTTTATTTAATTAAAAAAATTTATTGTATTGTGATCTATTAGTTAGCCCAAAACTTTATAAACTGCCTATTTTATCCCATCTCTGAAGCAATTGCATTGATAGCAGTAAATTTGTTTTGTATTCAATTTATGATATTTTAAATGAATAGACTATAGTCAAATTTCTTTTTGGTGCTATAATCTTTTGAAGCCTATTTTTTGATTTATTGACTTCAGTTATTATTTACACTTGTATGGCTAATAAATTGTTATTAGTTATGGATTTCGATATCTGGAAAGAGTTCAATATACTGAAGATTCTTATTTGAACTTTGCTGCTTTTTATGTTAGTTAAAATTCTTGGTTTTGGTAATTAAAATACCAAATGCAGAATTTAACATCAGTTTTCGGAAGACTATCTCAATGACATTTCTAGGTTAAATATAGAAATGTAGCACCTGTATGAATCTAGCTAGATGAGGTTCTAGAGAGAAACCAGTGGAGCATTGATATCTCATTCTATGTGTAAGTGAATTTTATATTTCAAACTGTTGCAGCGGATTTCGGTCTTGCGAAAGTATATGGCGTGCCTTTGAAGCCTATGACTCCAAGGGTTGTTACATTATGGTTTGTAGATTAGTAGAATTGAGTTAAAATATTTAATCGTGATTTCGTCAAAAATTAAAAAGTCTAACATTTATATAGTCATATTTCTGTATTTTTAAAATTTATGTTTAAGCTAGCAATGTTTCTTTTGTAGACTTATTTTTAATTTTCTGATGCACATCCCAATCTTGATATTCACATTCATTTAAACGACTAAATACGAAATACTGCTGTAATAGGATGCTCGACAGAATGACATAAGTGAACGAGCTTTATGCTGTATTTTTCCATTAGGCGGTACAGCGAGAGAGAGAGAGAGTAATTTTGAAGAGAATTAAGTAGTGTTAAAAGAAGATAGTAATAGTATAGTACTAAAACAGTAGTAGTTGTGTTAAGCCTACGTAATTCCAGAATTAAGTAAGCTTAACACAACTGGCACAATCTACAAGTTTTAAATTTAAATGGTTGAATAGCTGAGCTTATTGTACTTGGCTCATAACCAGGAAGTCGTGGGTTTGATTCTCATCCATACTGTCTCTGTCTGTATCATTGTTATATGAAAATAAGCTTTAACTTATCTTTATATCTTTTACGTTATAATAAGTATTGCGGTGGTCTTCTGAGTTTTTAGAATTTTTGTAGTACTTTGCGGCCATCTACTGAATCAATTGCGTGATAAGTTAAATTTATCGACCACAGATCACAAGGTTCAAGATTATATTTTAGGTTTGCATATTACTGGAATGCTATTGAGAGATGAAACTAACATTAAACTCAGCTAAATATCTTTTTCGGTCTAAAGTTATTTGTGTTTAGTCCTTGTCATGCTCTGTTCCTGGCGATCAACTTAACTAGAAGTTATATTTGAATGGTTAAATAACATTTTTGATCGAATTATCTAGTTCACTGATGGGTAATTCTGGATTGAGCATGAGAGCAGACTATCAGTATTTGATTTGCCGACAAGCTTTTTGTGGATATTAGCGCTATTAAGGTATTTAAAACTGCATTATACTCCTGCAGAGCTGCAACAAGCGTTGCCACAGGAAAGGTTTCTCGTGCAGATCGCCTGTAACAGCAAGAGTCCTCTTGCCGACACATCAGTGAAGTCTGTGCCTGAAGAATTGGTGAGGCCCAGGGTCCCAAAGAAAGCATTGATAACGTCAATTGATAACGCTGTTGAATACTTTTATTAAAATGTAATGGCATACTTGAAACTGCAAACAGAATAATAGGTAATAGCATATATATGAAACTGCAACGATTTGAAAATTAATAGACAAAGAAATATTTTACATTGTTATTATTATTAGTTTTATTACTACCATTTTTTATTATTGCACCGTTTAGCTATTTTACGTGTTTTACTGAGGTTTAAATGATGTTGTAATTTATGCAGGTACCGCGCTCCTGAGCTTCTCTTCGGGTCAAAGATGCAAACGACAGCCATCGATATCTGGTATGCTGTCTCCATTAGTTTGATTCCTTAATTTCTTTTGTAGAATTTCTGTTGTGTTGGTGTAGAAGTTGCAGAAGAAGGAAGGCTATGCCTGTACGAGAAAGCTAGCTATGTAAAGTGATGCAGGATCACACTTATTCAACAATGCAATGCAAAGATATAAATGAAAATGTGATGCTCTAGTGGGGTTGGTGGACTGAAACGATCTTACTAGGCTATTTCCGGGATTCAGAACACAATTTAGAAGTCAGGTGATTAAAATCTTCTGCTGTAGTTCACACGTTTGCTATTCTTCTTCTATTTCTGAAATTGACTCTCAAGCCTCAGTGTATTATTATTTACTTAAAAGAAAGAAAGTAATGCTATTTCTTTTAAATATTGTAATGTTCGTGTCAAAATCAAAATATATAATAATAATTAAAATACTATTTAATTTCTCTCTTACTCTTGACAGAAATTGGAGCATGAGATGTTCCACAATCTACTATTTATCTGGTGATGGGTTAGGATCTCTATATGGATGCAAAAGAAGCCTAATTAGCCTAATTTAATCCTGTCTTCTTTGCAATTTTCCTTAGCAGTCGTTCTCTCTGTACTAATATAATCAGCAGCTCTCAAAGAATGGAGATCTGTTAGCCTCTGTCTTGTGCTAGATTTTGCTCTCCATTTGACTCGACTGAGAAGCGAAGCTCGAACCTGTTGCACCATTCATCAACGGATTCTGTTACTGAAGAGCTACTATATTATGGTAGACTAGATGTTATGTCATGTGTTAGGGCTGCAGGCGGTATACTGGGAGAGCTGTTGTCTAACACACTGATTTTATGTGTTAGACTGCAGGGTGTATACTGTGTTATGTTATGTGTTAGACTGCAGGGTGTATACTGTGTTATGTTATGTGGTAGGGCTGCAGGCTGTATACTAGGTTATGTTATGTGTTAGACTACAGGGTGTATACTGTGTTATATTATGTGTTAGGGCTGCAGGCTATATACTATGTTATGTCATGTTTTAGGGCTGCGGGCTGTATACTATGTTATGTCATGTATTAGGGCTGCAGGCTATATACTATGTTATGTCATGTGTTAGGGCTGCGGGCTGTATACTATGTTATGTTATGTGTTAGGGCTGCGGGCTGTATACTATGTTATGTCATGTGTTAGGGCTGCGGGCTGTATACTGGTAGAGCTGTTGTCTAACACACTGATGTTATGTTATGTGTTAGGGCTGCAGGCTATATACTATGTTATGTCATGTGTTAGGGCTGCGGGCTGTATACTATGTCATGTTATGTGTTAGGGCTGCGGGCTGTATACTATGTTATGTCATGTGTTAGGGCTGCAGGCTGTATACTGGTAGAGCTGTTGTCTAACACACTGATGTTATGTTATGTGTTAGGGCTGCAGGCTGTATACTATGTTATGTTATGTGCTAGGGCTGCAGGCTGTGTACTGTGTTATGTTATGTGTTAGGGCTGCAGGCTGTATACTGGTAGAGCTGTTGTCTTACACTGATGTTATGTTATGTGTTAGGGTTGCGGGCTGTATACTGTGTTGTGTTATGTGCTAGGGCTGCAGGCTGTATACTGGGAGAGCTGTTGGCTCATAGGCCTCTGTTACCGGGTAAGTCTGAGATCCATCAGATTGAACTCATCATTGACTTCCTGGGAACTCCCACTGAACAAATCTGGCCTGTATGTAATTAACTGCAGCTCTTTTGCAATTCCTGTATTTTGCTTTAAGAATGGAGTTATTGATTTGACGTGGATTATTCTAACATTATTCTAATTTATTAATTTATTGTGCCTGATGAAATGCTTCTGACATCGGCTACGTGTTGTGTTGTTTTATATATATATATATTATATATATATATATATAATATATATATATATATTATATATATATATATATGTATATATATAATATATATATATATATTATATATATATATATATATATATATGTACTATATATATATATATATATATATATATATTTGTCCAAATTATAAATTATATATATATATATATAAATATAATGTATACATACATATATATATATATATATATATATATATATATATATATATATATATATATATATATTTGTCAATCTAAAATATATATAAATGTGTTCTAAATGTGGTCTAAATATGCTGCACTGCTTGTTATATATTTGATGACATTGTTTGCTAAAATTCAATTTTTCTAACCTAATCAATATTTCTACTTCTTTATTCGTCAACATTTGACAGGAAAAAAGTAACAGAAAACAAATCAAACAGAATAAACATAAAAAGTAGGATCAAAAATAAACCACCACCTGTTACACAGTTAGAGTTACAGTTAGCCTAATTGGATCAAAATACTCACTTCATACATTCTATTGTGGAGCCTAGGCCAACAAACAAAACAAACAATAAGTATTAACTTTATTTTAGGCCTTTACAATACTACTGACATTTCAATATGTGCCATTGACGTATATTAATTTGTTCATATATCCCTAATTAATTAAGGAAGTATATTTAATATAATTTAATACTCAATATAATTTAATATAAAGAAGGAAGAATATTTAAGGAAGTAGTACGGTTTTGTGGCATGTTATGTGTAGTATCTAATATGATAGTAATATTTTTCAATATCTATTATTATCTTGATTTTATGTTTAGGGCCTATCGCAGCTTCCAATATTGAAAGATTTCAAGCTTAAGCGACAACCGTATGTAAACACATTCTAATTACGAGAATCTGGTCATTATCTGTTTTGTATTTTATCAAAAACGGTTAGAATTTAAAAGTTTGTTATTGATATCATAGACAGATATAAACATTTAATATATTAAGAATATTTGAATCATATACTGAAAGAACAAAAACTTTTCAACAATTAACAATGGCATATGTTGTACCCATATGACCAATTATTATTATGTTTCAAAGTTTTTATTTCTTAATGTAAATTTTCTTTTAGCTTTTTGTAAGAAATACAGACCATCATGTGCAGTTTTGATTTATAAATACTACTACTACAACAAATAATAATAGTAATAATAATAATAATAATAAAATTTTTATCAAACTTTCAGTTCTTTACACCCAGGGAAGAAATTAATAATAATTGTAATAATATTAAAAATAGTAATGATCTATTCAGTCAAATACATAAAAGTCAAATCTTTAAATTTTGTAGGCTGTGAGAAACCACACACTTAATCAGATTAATATTAGTCGCTACAGGCCCATATCAGTTCAGCGACTAGCCTTTGTAGGTGATAAACTATTTTTATTTTTCATTTTTTAATAATTTAGAAAAATTATTTTATTCAGAATTATATTGATTACTACTAAGGTATGCCTGATTAACTATTATTTTTTAAACGTTTCATACACGTATTATGATCATGTAGAGACAGAAGTGAACACAATTATGGAAATGGCTGCAAGTTTTCACTTAGTGCTTGAAAGTGGTGTGTTTTAAGGAGCCTGCCTGCCATCGAGCAGTGCAGAGCTGATGATGGTGTCAGATGATAAATCCAACATTAAGTTCACCTTGATTGCATTCATTTCTTAGAATTTTCCGTCTTATATTTTTGACTTTATGTTGCATTGCTGCCTGTATCTGTTAAATTACTATGTTATCTGTCATATTGTTACAGTCTGCGGTTTGTCAGATTGATAATGGAAATAAAAAGGAATAAATTATTATTATTATTATACTCAGATACAACAATGTGCGTCACACATTTCCGTGGCTGTCTGATGCCGGTGTTAGGCTGCTCAATTATCTGCTCATGTATGACCCAGCAAAGAGGTTCAGCTTTATTACCTCTTACTTGTGTCTATGCGTCTATTACTCTTGATTTGTGATATATTTGTGCTTGTATTTAAATTATCAGTAGTTGTTACAGCTTCTAGGCTTAATTTCTGATTAATAGTAATTTACTTTCCCGTGTTGTGTCTGAGGCACTGAAGAATAGACCAATCCCATTTACTGCACGTACCATAAGTGACGACGAATCAAAAACTGAAGAAGGCAACGAGAAACCATCTCAGAAACCAGATTTTTCCCAAGCTGTAGGCTACATAGTATAGATAAGCCATAGCCTTTTGTTAGGGGATTCACTCTTTGCTCCATATGACGCTTGAAAACAAACGCTGGATTGACTGTGGACTTGCCACTTGGCAGAACACTAAAGAGAGAGAGCGATTCAAATTAAAATTGGATCAACAAAAACTTGTTTGTGTTTCGTACGTGCCTACAAGGCTACATACACAAAATCAAAGTCATATTTTTCTCAAGTTAAAAGCTTGTAGAAAGGAACTGTTTTTGTCTTACGAGTCTCACACTACTTTTCATTTTTATTGTGATAATTAATTTGATCATCACTATTATCCTTAAGAAACTGAGTTTATTAGTGCTCTAGAATAGTGTGACTGCACATGTAAAACTTGTAACATAGATCCATTAATGATGTTGTAATTTCAATCTAAATCTTATTTAAGAATTAATAAAAATTAGTGAATTAATTACAACTCTTGAGTTTTAGTATGCTTCAGTTGGTAGTTATAGTTTCGGCATAATTGATAGTACTTTCGAAATCAATTATCAATGACCAATTGTTGAGTGATTAACATTTGAATCGACATCACTGCCGCAGAATTCCATTCGTATCGTTCACTCTTTAGCTGAAAAACTTTCATTAATCGTGGTATTTCTATCAATACTTTGTACTAGTTTGAGAGTTTAATTAAATAACTAAAATTAAACAGCAAAAATAAACAATAATAAAAATTAATTATTTACTTTTTTTCTGCCAATCGGCTGTCTATAAAAACTTAGTACCAGGAATTTAAAAAAAATTGAAACCTCACAGAGTCTAACTTGTATACTAGATATAATAGATTTTCTGATAAACTTGTTGTAATTATATTATTTAATTATTGCTACAGCCGATGACTACAGTTGACTGCAGAGATGTAACTGATATTTATTTTTGTTCAGAGCAACTGCTCAGGAAGGGTTAGAGAGTTCTTACTTCAAGCAGGCACCACATCGTATGTTGTGTTTTCTATTGACTCTTCTTTATACTGCAGTCAATGCACAACCCAATACTTTCTATTGACTCATCGCTATACTGCAGTCAATGCACAACCCAATACTTTCTATTGACTCATCGCTATACTGCAGTCCATGCACAACACAATACTTTCTGTTGACTCTTCTTTATACTGCAGTCAATGCACAACCCAATACTTTCTTTGGACTCATCGTTATACTGCAGTCCATGCATATATAATCTAGTAGCTCTACTTACGTTGCAGAGAATATTTAAAATCAACGTTAAAAATTATAGTAAAAAACAATACTTTATTGATGCCACTGCAATTTATTTTAATCTTGTGATTTGTGATTCGTATTCTAATTAATCACTCATGTATATTTATGCACAGCGTGTGAGCCTGATCTCATGCCGTCATTTCCTCGGTATCGCAACATGAAGCGCAAATCTACGTCATCCGCTGCGGCGCACGCTGCTGACTCTAAATCAACTGAACAGTAAGTGCTCAGTTGGGCGTTTTACTGTCTAATTAGTACTTTGGTGTATGCTAAGAGTTGAAAGTTCCATGTAATACTTCCATGTAATTCTTGATAACTCAGTACTTGCTGTAAGGAAGAGGAATTTATAGATTACTGTGCTAGAAAAATTGATAAATCTTTTTGTCATTTATGAAAGGTATAACTTTTTGCCAATTATAGACAGTTTTGCCCATTATAGAATTTTTATTCACTCTATTTGCTAATTATACCCCTGGTCTCCTGTACAGACTTATTTATGAATGCACTTCTTTACTTCTATATCAATTAAGTAGCGTTATAAGGCATAAGATTGTAAGTGCTATGCTTAGTCTTAAGTCTTTTGTGATTTGGAGATATTACTCATAGGGATCTTACAGTGCAGACCAGAAGATTAGTTCTAAATATTGTTTTTAGTTTATATTCTATAAAGCTGTCCACTGTGCCCAGTAAGAACAAGTTCAATAAGAACATTACGTTGATCAACAATTTGATCCTTTCTTGGGGCCTTCTGCGAGGATATGCCCATTGCAAACTTTAATATAACCTTTAGGTAGGGTAAGTATAACTTCTGAGGTGGTTTTCTCTTGCTATCGTCAGTTTTTGACTATGTACCTTTTTTGCGGCACATACAGTTTACAGTTGATCTATTATTTTGTAGCTTAGATGCAACATAAGGACAGTGATTATTACATCTTTAAGCACTTGATATCGTTGCTAACGTTCGCTGGTCATCCTCAAAACAAAGTATACTTATGATGGGGAACTGAATCATATTAGATCATTAAATTATGAACAGGCTGTGAATTTTAAATTGTTAAAAAACAGCGAAAGATATAATTTTTAAAATTTTAATTGGGCTTTTATAAATCTAAAAATAATTTTATGATGCATTAAAAGAATTTATGGTCTTTTCTGCTGGAGAATGGTACACTTGTAATTATGTCCATTTGTCTCCTTTTAATCTGCTTTTTGCGTTACCAAAGGTTAATGTATCGGTAAAAGCACGTGTTGATTACACATGTGAAACTCTACGCCGCGGAGTTGAGACAAAAGCGGCTAGTACGGATCGGGGATTTGGCCAAAAATATTTACTTACTACTTATAGAGTCGACCTCCAAACGTTTTATTACATTCCTATATTTCATTTCTCTAATTGTCTTTTTTCTAAAATAGTATCAGTTTCGCGTGTCGAATGTTTTTGTGTTATGAGCATGGATTTGAATTCTGCACCTACTGATCATCAGGATACTGGTCTCCATTTTATTTATTTAAATACGTTACCGAAGAAGTAACCGAGTTCAAACATACGAGATACCCATATGTAATCTTGAATATGTTCCAAAGACTTGTGTAACCTGCTATTCGATTACTTGCCGTTCATTTTTATAGAAAATCTCAGCAGAAGAAACAGCTTTCCAACTTTGGGAGTAATTTTGGAGATACGTCATCGGTGTGTTGCTAAATAATTACTTTTATTAATGAAAATTCATGTTAGATCATGATTATATTGTTTTAGTAAAGCAAAACCATTATAGGCCTATATTGGAATTGGCTTAAAAATAGCCTGTAAATTTAAATGAAATAAAATAAACATTTAAGATCTAGCTCTAAATGTATATTTTTCTTATTTCTTTTACGATGGAAATCAATTACTTGTGTTAAATTGTATCAATTACCGAGATATCTAATATAATTATATTATACTATATAATTGTGTATATGGCATATGTATGATAACGATAAAAATAGTGAAAACCTTGGTTTGGACCACGCTATTGTATGGATGTGAAACATGGACCTTATTATGGAAGTAAGATATTAGGAAACTAGAGGCATTGGAAATTTGGATTTGGAGAATAATGGAGAGGATTAACTTGACTCAAAATGTTACAAATGAGGAAGTTCTGGGGAGAGTTGGTGCAGATAGACAGTTGATAAACGTATTAAGAAATAGGAAGAAGAGTTGGATAGGACACATTCTAAGGGGGAAAGTCTATTGAAAGAGTTCATAGAAGATAGAATGGAAGGAAAAAGAGGCAGACGCAGGCCGAGATTAGTTATGTTAGAGGATTTAAAGACTCACTTATATGTGAACATGAAAAGAAAAGCAGAATACAGAGAAGAGTGGAAGCGTTATATACCATGGACCTGCCAGTAGGCAGTGCACTAAGAGAGAGAGAGAGTATATGTATGCTGTTATGAGCTGGTTTAGGACAGTAGATCGACTCTAGCGTGACTAATCGAGCTGCTCCGTGCGTACATAGGCCTACAATCCCTACATGTAGTCTCAGCTCTTCTGTTCAGTATGACCGTCTTGAACTAGGTTGGAAATATGGCAATAATTTTGGCTATTTATATAGCTAAAAATAGTGTTTGTTTTAGTTACTTCGGTAAAGTTGTAGTAAGACTCAATGTAATGGACGAAGGAAAGTTTCAGAATTACGGCGTGAATAATATCTTTAACCTTAAGCAAAGTATTTTAAATTTTACTGTGTCGATATCTCCTGTCAAAATATAATAGAAGTAATTTTGTTTATTTATTGATGTGTTGTGAGTCGTTAATCATTAATTTGTTTCATGTTGCAGGCGAAGAAAAGGAAGGTGTAGCACAATTCTCGAAATTGGAACTTATGAATTGAACTGTCGCAGCGTCGTATCTAGAAATCTAAAGATTGTGGCGATTCTTATAAATCGGCTTTATAGAAAGTTATATCTTCACAAACCGTTATTTTATAAAAGGAATTCAGTCAGTATAGTTTGTAGCGAAGTTGCTTTTAATATATTGATAGTTCCTTAGTTTAAGTGGCTTAGAAAATTAACAGCATAATTGTTCTGATATAGTCTTCTCTTTAAATAGGTCAAATATTATGCACTCTTTCAAGTCTCTTTGTCTCTCTCTCAAATCATGTTTCTTTATTGCAAAGGCCTCAGTGCATCATGATCTCGTATATTCGACTATTATATCTAAATGGACGTGTATAGATAGAACTTCATGTAGGCTTATCGTTGTCGATTTTAAATCTGAGGGCGTGGGTTCTATTACCGGGCGAGTTATCAGTGAGTAAAATCTTGAACATTCAAGGACGTAACATGCACCATTGACTATAAACTGCCTTACAGTTAAAACATGAGGTATATTGGAGGCGGTATTTAGCGCACTCGGTTTAGCTGCCCATTAGTTGAACGAAGTTAAGCTACTTCGCGTCGAGTTAGTACATGGTGAGTGACCACTTTGAAGACCGAGTGTTGACAGCGCTGAATGAAAAAATCCCGAGGGTGTTGGAAGGTTATTCCTAAATCCGCGCAGGCTGCTATTGAAGTGCCAACAAAAGGCAACGATTACCAATTACCATGGAATGAAAAGAGGAAATTACAAAAGCAGCAACCAAGAAAGGAAACTTTGTAAACGCACGCGTTTGTGACCTTTGTATTACTGTTTCAAAAAAGAAACAATATTTAAAGTGATGGATAAAATCGTATATTATATATATATATATATATATATATATATATATATATATATATATATATATATATATATATATATATATACACTGTGTTTTTTATAACTGATACCCCAAATTGTTTTAACAATAAAGTCGTAAGAAGTTGACCGATGTTCTTGAAATTTACCGTGCCTGACCAGCAGCCAATTCTACCAAACACTGAGAAATTTCGTTTGAATATCTTTAATAACGTGAAAGTTATAGTTTTGTGAATAGGAGTGGGGTCAGATAAGAAATTCCCAGTACAGTATTATGGGTGTGTTGCATGCAGCGTAAAATTATCTCTATAAAAATTATAGCGAACACGTCAAAAAATTTCAGCTAATGCTTTTTTGAAGAGAAATCACTTCTTTGCAAAATGACGTAAAATACGTGCTGATATGTTCTTAATTGACAAAGTTATTGAAATTTAAATGCATGCATTGCATGTCTGTGTGCAACTGCTATCATCACAGCCACTGCAGCGGCGTCCTGTAGCGCCACAGTAAAAATAACTTCTTCGTTTATTCTCTTCATGCAAAGCATGCATAAAAAGTTCAATAACTTGGTCATTTAAGAACATACCAGCACGTATTTTACGTCGATTTGAAAAGAAATGGTTGCTCTTCAAAATAGCTTAAGCAGAAATTTTAAATTACGTGATAGCTAGTTTTTTATAGAGATAATCTACGTTAAATGCAACACGCCCGTAATCCTGTATTGGAACTTCCTTGTCTGACCCCACTCCTATTCGCGAAACTATAACTTTCACGTTATTAAAGATATTCAAACGAAATTTCAATATGTTTGTTAGAATTGGCAGTTGGTCAAGTTTTGTAAATTTCAAAAACCTCTGTCAACTCCTTATGACTTTATTGTAAAAATAATATGTATGGGGTATCAAGTTATAAAAAAACACAGTGTGTAAAAACATATATATATATATATATATATATATATATATATATATATATATATATATATATATATATATATATATATTCCTAACCTTCCACAAACACATAACTAAAACTTCACAAGCATGTTTCTTCCATATCCGTGATCTTCGTCGAATACGTCCATATTTGTCACGTGAGACAGCTGCTACAATTGGTGCTGCTCTTGTGCAATCGAAGTTGGACTACTGCAATTCCCTGTTTATAAATCTCCCTGGCTGTGAGATTGATCAGTTGCAGTTTGTTCAGAATTCTCTTGCGCGAGCAATTTTTGTAGTTCCAAGTACTCACATGTTACGCCTATTTTGAAGTCTTTGCACTGGCTAAAGATTAAAGAGCGTATCATTTACAAAACAGCTTCGTTAACCTATAAGTTCATTACCATCCCTGGACAGACTTGTATGTCTCACTTGATTAAAGTGATGCAGCCTGCTGTTACTCGGTCTTCTAAGTTAATTACTCTTGTGAGACCTAGCTTACCTTCATGCTCTAAGCTATTTAATCGTTCTTTCCAGCATGCTGCACCTCTGATCTGGAATTCCCTTCCATCCAATTTTCGGAAATCTTCCTTTGAATCACATCAGCCTTTGCTTTCCTATGAGCAGTTCCATAAGCAGTTGAAGACCTATTTTTTCCATCTCTCTTTTCCATCCAGTGTCCATGAGCAGCGACCTGCGCCTAAACCACCTTTTCTTTAACTCCCTTTACTTTGGATTGAATTTCTGGATTTTGGAATTTGCACAGTTTTTGGACCTGCATTTTGCTCGCCGGCTTGATTTTGTCTCAATAGTGCTCGATGTTGTCATTGATGACTGTAGCACTCTAATTGTTGTTATTATATATATATATATATATATATATATATATATATATATATATATATATGATTCCTTTGCTTATACCTTATTCGTGAAAAGTCATTTAAACTCAGTGGCTAAAGATTGAAAAACCGAGTCCATTTAATCTTATGCAATAATTAAGTATTAGTTTTTACCAATATTTAACAGAAGCCCTAGTTTACAGTAGTTTTACCGGAAGTGCAACTAAAACTGAAACTTATGAATGTAAATAAAAACATTGGGGAATTGACGTGTATTAGTGTAATCTAATTTCTGGTTGTTTTTCACTTGCAGGTAAAGTAGGAGCATAGGCGCATATGATGACGTATTTTTCATTGTTTAGTTCACAGCTTAAATAACAAATTCTATCGTCTCCTGTTGTGAAGTTTCCATGTAAATTTTTTTTTGTTATTCCTACGCCACTAGTTGATTTTGTTCCTGAGTTTTATATGTTAAATTGATCATTTTGTATCGTGCTTATGTTATATCTTCTGTTTTAGCATGTGTTTCTTGTATTGTCATAATTTCTAATCTGTACTGTTTAAAATCATTTGCTATCATCTTACGTTTTAGATCGTAGTTGAAACCTCTAACATTTAGACTGCCTATTCGAAGCATATTTGTTATTTATATTTGTTATCTACTATTTAAGTCTAAAAAAGAGCATCTAGATCCGACCAAAACATAAAACTCGGTTTCGTCTCTCAATCCGAGAAAACCCCTTTTAGCGATCCTTGTTTCAGACAGCGGTCTAAACAAGTGGACTTCCGCCACAACAGTCCGCCATTGACTATATCATTACACAAATAAAAAACAAACACATGATAGTCAATAGCAGATCTTATAGTGGTCATTGGACAGATACAGATCATAAATTAGTAATATGTAAAATAAAATATGAAAAAATATATAAAAGAAGAAAACCAAATATAAGAAAAAATGTTTGTAAACTAAATCTGGAAAAACTAAGTGACAACGATATCAAAGAAAAATTCCAAGTTAACATACAACATGACTATGATAAACTTGTAGAAGAAAATGAAGAATTAAGCTGGAAGAATCTTTCAGAAATAATAAAAAATAGTAGTATAAAATATCTCAAATCAGAAGAAAAGCATGCAGATAAAAAATACATAGTAAACCCTTTAATTAGTAAACTCTCTGCAAAGCAAAAAGACATAAGAAATGTAATAGAATCCACAACAAATGAGAACTTGAAAAATAAAATGAAGAAAGAAAGAAATGCTGTAATGAAATGTCTACATAAAGAAATAAAAATTGAAAATAGTGAAAAAGAAGAAAGAGAAATAGAAGAACTCGCAAACACAAAAAACGACTCTATCAAAATGTTCAAAGTCTTGAGAAAGATAAATAGACAAAAACCAAAAGAAAAACTATTTTTAAGAGAAAACAGTAACATAATACAAAATGAAAATGTAATAAATACAAAAATAACTCAACACTTCAAAGATGTATTTTACAACAAAAATGCAGAAATATTATCTGAAATTAAACCTGAAAAAATGAAGACACCTTTCTCGACAGATGAAATAAAAAATGCTGTTAGGAAATTAAAAACAAATAAAAGCCCAGGATCTGATGAAATCACCGCAGAAGAACTAAAGAACTGTCCTGAAAAAATTTACTACAAAATTGCAAAAAGATTCAATAAAATGGCTGAAACAGGAAAATATCCTGAAGAGATTAAACTAGGAATACTAATACCCCTACAAAAACCAGGAAAAGTAAAAGGCACATGCAGCAATTTAAGACCCATAATCTTATTAAATCTTATTAGAAAGATACTGTCAATTGTAATGATAAATAGACTATGCAATAAAATGGACAAAATAATGCCAGTTACTCAAGCAGCCTACAGACCAGGCAGAAGTACCACTGAGCACGTCCTAACATTAAAACTTCTTATCGAAAAAGCAATAACAAACAAAAACTCAGACATAGAAATCATGCTTCTAGACATGAGTAAGGCATTTGATACTGTCAATAGAAATAAATTATTAGAGGATTTAAGTAAAATAATTGATCAGGACGAACTGCATATAATAAAACTTATCATTGATGATGTAATTTTAAGAGTAAAAAATGGAGATGTAACTGGAAATGAGTTTGAAACTAATATTGGAATACCACAAGGAGATTGCTTAAGCCCGGTACTTTTCACTTTTTACCTTGCAAATAGCTTAAACAAACATGAGAACCAAATTCAAATAGCAAACCAAATTGAAGAACACTCATACTCCAAGGAAAATATACCATATGAAGAATTAATTCCTAATCATATTATAGAACATAACTATAGCATAAAACGAGAAATGGGTATAAATATTGATCAGCAGTTTGCAGATGATATTGCATATGTAAGCACATGCAAAAATATAACAGACAAAATTCAAAAGGAAGTCAATGATAAACTGAATAAGAGAGATTTAAAACTAAACACAGATAAAACAGAAAAATATACCATTGGAAACGGAAGTGATCAGGAATGGAAGAAATGAAAATATTTAGGTTCTTACTTGGATACTGAAAGAGACATGATCCATAGAAAGCAATTGTGTATAGCTATTTTCAATAAATATAAGATGAAACTAACAAATAGCAAAATAATAATGAAAACAAGAATAAATATATTCAATGCTTATATTACGCCAGTTTACTTATATAATAGTGAGCTATGGACATTAACTTCAAAACAGGAACATGAAATTGACATATTTCATAGAAGTCTATTAAGAAAAATACTTAAAATATATTACCCTCACATTATAAGCAACGATAACTTATACATCAGAACAAATGAAAAAAAAAGGAGTCTCGCAATTAAAACACAAAGACTAAAGTGGATAGGTCATTTACTTAGGTTACCGTACAATGCACCTGTAAAACTTTAATTGAGAATAAAAATTCTCAGACAAAACAAAGAGGTTGTCAAAATAAACAAACATACATTAAATTAGTAAATAAAGATCTCAAAGGTATAAATCAGAATTTGAACATATTAGATGAGAGCATTTGTGATCTGGCTGAGGATAGAGCAAAGTGGAGTCAATTAGCCTTGCAGCCTACTGCAGGGTCCATATAGGACGTAGCACAGTCTTGTAGTAGTATTAGTGTAATCACTGATAACCTTATATACTAATTATAAATATAAAGGATAAAGCATACAGCGATTGTCAGTAATAAAGTGGCTAGGATTCAGGTAATATGTGAATAAATGTTTATTTTAACTATCCTTTCCAACAAGTTGTTAGTTGAAAATGTTAACCTTGGTTCTCTCGTACTACTGGCTGGTCCATGGTATCTAACGCCTCCACTCTTCTCTCTCTTGCGCTTACCTCTTCATGTCAACATATGAGTGGGTCTTTAAATCATCTAACATACCTAATCTCAGCTTTCCTCTGCCTCTATTTCCTTCCATTCTACCTCGTATGGTTTCTTTTATTAGACTTTTCTTTTTCTGTCACATGTTCATTGATGTTATTACTCTCTGAAATTTAGTGAAATAAAACATATTTCTCTTTTATTGCTAGGATCTTTTTTAAATTGTATGGATAACCCTAGTTAAACTGGGATGAAGGTAAGATGATGATGATGTATGGATGATTTAATTTTTAAATTGATGTGATCTATGTTGTGTAGGTAGAACTACAATGCTTATGGAAAGCTGGATTATCTGTTCTCATAATATGTTTTATATTTCTTTTCAGATTTATCTGATATTTTGTTTGTTTTATCTTACTGCTATATTACGATGAAATCGCTGAGAGTTCTTGTTTGTTGTTCAACGCTGCTTGTTCTGCTGAACGATATTGTATGTCCTCCAGTCACCAATAGACCCAAAAAGTCCCCACAGGATGAGCAACAGGATGGCGACGATGATGTAAGTTTCTTTGTGTTATAAATATTACTTATTTAGAATTAGATTTTTATTATTTCTAGTTACTTAGCTGTGTGTTTTAGTTTATTAAGTTATTTTATTGTTATGTTATTTTTCATAGTTATAATATTTATTATATTTATTACAATGTAAGTGATTTTATTGTAATTTTAATAGATACTAGTTCCATATTACTTTAATGCTATGAACAATTAATTATGCTGAATAAATTATATACAGGTTTTGCTGTTATAAATTATTACTTGTAACAATAGCTTGTTAAGAATTCAATACTGATTCCTATTTTATATTTCTTAACTGAAATGAATCCATAAATATTGCGCTAGTATATTGTTATTTCAATGTGTCTCTTCTGATTGTTATTGCACAGTTGGCTGATAATTTAGAATATAATCGGTATTTGCGGGAGGTAGTGAGTGTTTTGGAATCTGATGAATCATTCAGACAAAAACTTGAAGCTGCTAATATTTCAGAAATAAGGGTAAGTGTTTCCTATATTTATCACCTCTAGTCAAATTTTATATCTTAATGAACGTGTTGTTAGTTCTGTAGTAATTAAAATGTCAACATTGGCTTTTTAATTAATTACATTATAAAACGTTTGTATGCATTTGTTTACAATAGACATGTATGTTTATACTTTGTTTTGTGTAGAGCGGAGATATTGCCCAACATTTGAACTTTGTAAGTCATGGCATACGCTCTCAGTTAGACGAGTTGAAGAGAAGAGAAATCGACCGATTGAATCAGGTCGTGCGGCTCAAAACTCATCTGCAGAACGGTTGATAATTTATAGTATATCATTTCAATAGGAAAAACGTTTGAAAGAATATTGATTTTACAAATTTAAAGATATATGATGGACTGTATAATAATTTACTTTTAAATAATTACTACTTTAATTTTTTCTTTACTTTTTAATAATTTCAGGGGTTAAGGTGAATGAAATTTGTTAATTAAGAAAGTTTAGCATAATGAAAAAAATCTCGCTAATTTCCCAATTTCAAACATTGTTCAAGGCAATTTAATATGAACTAGATTGGACAGTTGGTTACTTATTTGAAAGTTATTTATTTCCAAAAAATGTTTTAAATTAGCAAGCTGTTGTTCATGCAAACCACTGTTACAAGATAAATTAGCTAACTGTATAAGTACATAGAGATTTGTCTTTATTAATTCCCTGAGGCGAGCATTCTTTTGATTCATTTAATGTGATGCTAATATGAAGAGTTATATGTAAATTTTGGCAACTGTTCTTTGTAATGTATTTAATTCCGTTTCATGAAACCTTCTTAATATAGTGTGATTATGTGGTGCATGATTATAGTTATCCGTAACGTAGCTGTGTGATTATGAATAAATATATATATATCAATCTTTGTTTCACCAAAAGGCAGCAAATCAGTCCAAAAGTGACAAACTAACATGGTGCACATTACAACACATACGAGAAAAACAACGAATAAATACATAAATTCATGTAGGGAGAACTGTCAATGAACCAAATTGCGTAAATTGATATTATTTATTGTCTTTAGCGTTGTCATAAATCTGTCTTTTCTCAACTGATATTTATCTTTTATTCCATGGATGTTAAATATATTCATGCAAAACAGCAAATCATTCATAATAGATACCTGAAATAGTTTAAATAAAGCCTTATTGAAAGTAAATTCTTAGCTCTTAATTTCCGATTTATTTAAATTTAGCGCTTCAAGAGCATATAACAGACTAGGCACAGCTATTGATTCTATTAAATGAATAGTGACATTTATATCAGGCAATCTACCTAACTTAGAATATAGTGCATTGAAAACTGCATAGAACTTACATTTAACATGTGTAAAGGATACCTTAAATCGTCTTCTGCTTTCAATGACTATACCAAGATATCTAGCTTCCTTAGCCCAAGCAATTACACTATTGTCACTACATATACGTATATTTGGACAATCAACAAAAAATCTTTTGCCAACTCTAATACAGTACGATTTATTTGTATTAAGCTTCAGATTTATTGCATCAAGCTCAGCACAGCGTACCAATACCATACGTTGAAGTTCCGCCACCGTAGGTGCTAAGAGTACTACATCGTCTGCATACATGAATGAACCATATGATATATTATTAAGTGTACATCCATATTTGGATAACTGTGAAAGAAGATTGTCCACATAGATACAGAATAATGTAGGTGATAATACACCACCTTGTCTAACACCACATGATATCTTAAATTCTTCAGATATCGCAATACCACATCTTACATTCGAAAATAATTTCAAGTACCAATTTATTAAGACGTGTATTATATATAGAGGTACATTTAATTGTAGCAATTTATAACACAAACAATAGTGATTAACTCGATCAAATGCCTTTGAAATATCTAGACAGCACAAATTAACTGTGGAATCATTCTCCACAAAATAGTCTATAACATTCCTTACACAAAAAATTGCATTGGCACACACAAGATTCTTTTTGAAACCAAACTGCCTATCATTTGAATTGAAATATTTTCCAAACAGAAGGAGTATGCTATGTTCAAAAACTTTGGAAATTATTGGACTCAATGTTATTCCACGAAAATTATCTATTTTTTGCAAACCTTTAATACTAGTATCTTTTTGTATAGGAATAAGTATTCCCCTTCCAAATTGGTTCGGTACATATCCTAACCTGGTGATTATATAAAATAGTTTAGATAGAATGACATATAAAATCGGATGAGCATTAACTAGATGCTCTTTCTGTAGATTGTCTACACCTACAGCCTTTCCATTATGTAGCTTAGAAACTGACATATCTATTAGGAATGCATTATAGGACGCCATGTTCGCTTGATTTAACTTACTCAGTTTTTGATCATGCATCTTGCATGATAATAACTTTAAAAATTTTTTTGACATATCTGTATTAAATCCTTCATCATTCGAATTGGAGACCTTTTCAAAATATGATTTAAATAAATCTGAAGCAGATTTTTCAGTTTTTGCACCCTCAATAGTAGGCATTGAATATTTATTGTCACATACTTTATTTTTCCAGAATATATATATATTTGGCATTATTATGTGATAGATTAAAATTAATTTTAGCATGATCCT
This sequence comes from Enchytraeus crypticus, assembly GCA_905160935.1. Lineage (NCBI taxonomy): Eukaryota > Metazoa > Annelida > Clitellata > Enchytraeida > Enchytraeidae > Enchytraeus > Enchytraeus crypticus. The sequence goes on along the minus strand of CAJHZI010000197.1, from coordinate 2,384,646 downwards.
GTGATGGTTTAATTGTGATTTTTGTAGCATAAATATGGCGTATGATCATGGTTACGTAAATTGCATGATTATATGATACTTGATTTTGTGAGTGAGTAACATGATTATGTGATACATGATTAAGCTTGTATACTGTATATTTGACTATGATTATGTATATCATGACATGAATTTGAGATACGTGATTAATATGTATATCAAGATTGCATTATAGTTATGCATATCATGATATTCTGATGTGATTAGGATTATATTACCTTTAATAATGTGAGAGTTATAATTTTGCGAATAGGAGTGGGGTCAGATAAGAAATTTCCAGTACTGGATTATAAGCGTGTTACATGCAGCGTAAAATTACCTCTATAAAAGTAATAGTGAACACGTCATAGAAAATTTCAGCTAATGCTATTTTCAAGAGAAATCATTTCTTTTCAAATGGGAGTAAAATAAATGCTGATATGTTCTTAATTGACAAAGTTATTGCACTTTCGATGCATGCATTGCTTGAACTTGAAGATGCTACGAAAAACAGCTTGCGCTGGTGAGCAGCTATTGCAGCTGTGCCCAAAGCGTCACAGTTAATATGACATATTCGTTGATTGTCTTCATGCAATGCATGCACTTAAAGTTCAATAACTCTGTCAAATAAGAACATATCAGCACATATTTTACCTTCTTTTGAAATAAATGATTGCTCTTCAAAATAGCATTAGCAAAAGTTTTGTCTGATGTGTTCGCTATTATTTTTATGGAGATAGTTTTACGCTGCAATTAGCACGCCTGTAATCCTGTACTGAAAATATCTTTCTTGACCCCACTCCTATTCGCAAAATTATAACTCTCACATTATTAAAGATATTTCAACGAAATTTTAATATGTTTGGTAGCTTTGGCTGCTGGTTTAGGACTGTAAATTTCAAGAACGTTGGTCAACTCCTTACGACTTCATTGTAAAAATAATGTGGGGTATCAGTTATAAAAAACACAGCGTATATATATATATATATATATATATATATATATATATATATATATATAACTGATACCTCAAATTATTTGAACAATAAAGTCGTAAGGAGTTGACCAACGTTCTTGAAATATACAGTCCTAAACCAGCAGCCAATTCTACAAAATATGGAGAAATTTCGCTTGAATAGCTTTAATAACGTGAAAGATATAGTTTCGCGAATATGAGTGGGATCAGATAAGAAATTTCCAATACAGGATTATGGGCGTGTTACATTTAGCGTAGATTATCTTTATAAAAATACTAGCTAACATGCAATATAAAATTTCTGCTAATGCTATTTTGAAGAGCAATCATTTCTTTTCAAAACGACGTAAAATACGTGCTGATATGTTCTTAATTGACAAAGTTATCGAACTTTATATGCTTGCTTTGCATGAAGAGAATAAACGAAGTAGAGGACGCTGCTGCAGTCGCTGCGGTGATAGCAGTTTTACCCTGACATGCAATGCATGCATTAAAAGTTCAATAACTTTGTCAATTAAGAACTTATCAGCACGTATTTTAAGTCAGTTTGCAAAGAAATGATTACTCTTCAAAATAGCATTAGCTGAAATTTTGTGACCTGTTCTCTATTATTTTTATAGGATAATTTTACGCTGCATGTAACACGCCCGTAATCCTGTACTGGAAATTTCTTATCTGACCCCTCTCCTATTCACAAAACTATAACTTTCACGTTATTAAAGATATTCAAACGAAATTTCTCTATGTTTTTTTGAATTGGCAGCTGGTCAAGTGCTGTATATTTCAAGAACATCGGTCAACTTCTTACGACTTTATTGTTAAAACAATTTGGGGTATCAGTTATAAAAAACACAGTGTATATTAAAAATTGTGATATATACAGTATATATATATATATATACATGTGTATATATGTATATATATATATATATATATATCTATATATATTGTAAGTTTTGTGATGCTTGATTAAGTTATTTATGTCATGATTTTGTAACAGGTCAAATAATTGTGCATAGCAAAATTATTTGACCTGTCACAATGATTATGTACGGATTGATTTGATAGGTTTGAAGCGTATGAACCCTGATGTGGTGTTACCTCCTGTCAATAAAGATCATCTGATGGGCCACCTGGACCATGGCAATCCTGGCAGTTTTGAAATAGAAGATCTCTCTAAGCTCATTAAAAAGGTTTGTAAACATTTACTGCCATATTAGATTTTTGTACAATTTTCGTAACTGTTTATGCAATGAATGGTAAAGTGTATTACTCAGGCATCAAGAAAATAAGCTACAGATGCTGTAATATTATTATTTAAGAATGTGCCTGTAAGAATGTGACAGTTTTAAAATTTAATGTGACATTTTTTAAATTTAATGTGACGTCCCTGACATCATCCTTGTATGAGGAAACGGACCTTAAACCTTTATTATTATTATTTTTTCATGTTATGTAAATGCACACATATTAGTATTGTGCCTTATTGTAGTATGTATGATACGGTATATTTTTATGCATGTGTGCTAGATTCAGGCTGTCCATAACTACTGTGTTTGGAAGCTCATTTGCTTATGTGACATTGTGTTTGTTTATATTCAGCTTATGCATGCATTTATTGTGCAGATATGAAACTGTAGAAGCATGTGTTTATACTGTATATTTAGTAATCTGCATATATACGTGCTATGCTATTCACTATTGATGTATACATGTATAATTTGTGTATGCGTGTATATAGGCCTCGTCAGATCTGGAAGAAATGGACGAGAAGAGACGATCTGAATTCAAGCGATATGAAATGGAGAAGGAATACACGAGACTTAGGGAACTTGAGAAACTGGATGCGTTGAAGAAGGCTGAGGCTGAAAAGAAGTTCAAGGAACAGCAGAAGAAACATGCAGAACATCCTGAATTACTCCATCCGGTAGTGATGTTACTAGTTATGTCTGCATCATCTAATCCTTTCGTCATTTTTATTGGCTAGTTTAGTCTATATCATCGAATCCTTCCATTATCGCGTTTGACTAGTTTTATCTGCGTCATCTAATCTGTCCATTATATATATTGACTAGTTATATTTATACCATCTAATCCTTCCATCAACTTTATTGACTAGTTATACCTATATCATCGAATCCTTCCATTATCTCTATTGACTAGTTATACCCATACCATCTAATTATTCCATTATCTCTGTTGACTAGTTATACCTGTGTCATCTAATCCTTCCGTTATCTATATTGGATAGTTATATCTATCATCTAATCCTTCCATCATATCTATTGGCTAGTTATACACATGTCATCTATCCTTTCATCGTCTATGTTGGCTAATTATATCTATATCATCTAATCCGTCCATCATCTCTATTGGCTAGTTATATATATCTGCATTTTTTTGTAAATAGAAGGTAATCATTCATTTAAATATTAAAGGATAAATAAAAGATGTAAATTCTAAATCTAATGTAAATCGTATTAATTGCTACCTTTTCCATTTGCATTTTGTAATTAGGCCTACTTAGTTAATTATTCTATAAAGTTTATTAAATGAGTTAAACAAAACTCACATTTCTAAGCCCTATTGTCTGTCGCGTGCGAGAAATCTAACAACTGTTTAATTACAATAACTGCATATAGTATATAATCCTATAATAATTATAGTTTCTGTTTAACTTGCTTCATCGTACGGTGTCTCAGCTTTAAAAGCTGAGACGTTGTGCTATGTAAATAAAAATCTTAAGGGTTATCCAATTTCCTTGATACTCAAACAAATTTACCAAAGATCGAGTCAGTTTTTTTCGAGTTGACATATAATACTAATTGTTGTTTTAGTAATTAATTATAATGAAAACTTCTGTTTGTTTATATTTTTAATTATTTTAGTACTCTGTTTAGTTTTGTCAAGAATTGTAATTATATTTGTAGCTATTATAATGATATGAATAATTATGATATTGTTTGTAGTGTGTGATGTATATGTAGCTATTATAATAATATACATAATTATGATATTGTTTATAATATTAATGTGATGTATTCATCTGAAATTTTACCGGTATATTGTTTACAAAATATGCATTGTTGTTTGCAGGGAAATGAGGCTCAGTTGAAAGAAGTTTGGGAGGATACGGATGGCTTAAATAAAAAAGATTTTGACCCTAAAACTTTCTTCAATATGCATGGTTTGTTATGCTAAACTAATATGCATGTTTATACAGTATATAGGCTATGAATTTCATGAAAAATGAAATTTCTGTAGTTCACCATAGTTAGAAATAAGTTATCACCATTGTAACAATATCTTATTTTAGATATTATGTGTATATTTTATATAAAAACATACTAGTGTATATCTTATTTTTTCTATTCTATAAAATTTACTGAACATATTAAGAGAAATGCACTTTAAATTATGTTAAGTAGTAAGTAGCTAGTTAAGAATGCTTTATATCAGACCTAAATAGTAAAATATAGTATAAATTATTTAATGATGTATTGCAGATACCAATAATGATGGTTTTCTTGATGAAGCTGAAGTTGAGGCTTTGTTTCAAAACGAGGTACTCTATTGTTTGTTAATTTTTTGTTAGTATTTTACTTTTATAAGCCATTGCATTCAAGGCGTACATTACTAAATCTGTAATTTTTGTCCTCTAAATTAAGTTATATAGTTTTGCAGCGAAACAAAATATTGTTCCCAATTTATATTAGTGAATAGATTTATATGTTTTAATTAGATTTCTATACAAATTTTTTTCCAGTTCTTTTTCATATTTGATGCAATTTGCAAGTTCATTGTTCCTTAATCAATTGTGTGAAGATTCCTAGAGTACAAGTTTTGATCTGCTGTCACTTCCGTATTACCCATAGGGTTAAGAGTCAATGTGAAGTATACTGTTAAACGTATACATTTGGTTTGTTTTCTGTAAATTTTCTGAATCTAAACTGAATTCACGTTGTGTACCTTTGTGTTTAATCCACTAATATTTTATGCAGAGTTTTTAACTATTCATTAAATTGTCTATGACAATGATAAATGTATGGGCTTATGGCCGAGGTGATGCTACTAAGTGACGCTTGCTACTCTCTCGGCCCTAATGTGGTTGGATGCCAAGTTGGTTCTTGAAAACACCCTTGTCATTCTCAAGAGGCCACGGATACAAAAACAGGCGTCTGACTTAACTCTTCATTATGCAAAAGACATAAGCTATTGTAGGCATAACAATAAATTCAAACTGCTAAAATGCAATTACTAATGTGAAATTTGTCTGGTAGTTTTATGATTATTTCATCTTATGCCTGTGATACTAGGGAATGTACAACATTACCGTTATGTACTAATTTAATTGCTTGATCAAAGTTAGTGTTAAGTCGCAAAATCATAGTATTTAATTAAGACAGTTGACAGATTGTGTATTATGTTAACGATATAGCACTTGTTTTCATCGTATGTCAGCTGATTGTTGATTGGACGAATGATATGACACTGATATCTAATGTCAGTCGATTGTTGAATGGACGAATGATATTACATTGATATCTGGTGTCAGCTCATTGTTGATTGGACGAATGTAATGATGCACACTGATGTTTCTGTCTCAGTTGGATAAGATGTATGACCCTAATGCACCCGAGGATGACATGATGGAGAGATATGAGGAGATGAACAGAATGAGGGAGCACGTGATGAACGAAGTGGATGCAGACAAGGACAAGCTGATATCTCTCGAGGAATTCCTGCAGAACACTAAAACAAAAGAGTTCAAGAAAGAGGAGTCATGGGATGTGAGACACGTCTATGTACATACAATACTAGTGGTGTACCGGATTTGATTTCTTCAAATCTGACGGAACCGGAACTGGATTTCAAACACAAATCCTGCCGGAACCGGATTCGCATTTGAACTATTATAATTATAATATTTAAAAACTTTGTTAAGCCAAAATTATCAGTTTCATCTCTCGAAAGCGATATAGGTGACATGCGAGCCCAGGATTTGAACCCCGCACATACTGATTCACGGTCGGAAATCCGCATCATCATTAAGTTATTAACTAGGTTACTAGCGTTTTTTTTTAATCAGTTATTGTCTGATCGAAGAAATTAATTGTTCGCTAGGTCATAAGCGTATTTTCAATTAAGTTGGTTCAAACATCCTGTAGTCATTAACAGGCTCCATAAAATCATCATAACCGAATAATTAACTTGGTTATCAATATATACTCAATCTATTCATCATCATTGAATAATTAACTAGATTATCAATTTATGCTGAATCAGTCATCACTATTAAGTCATTTAATTAATTAGAATATCAGTATATGTTCCATCAAGTCATCGTCATGAAGTAATTAACTGCCTCAATCAAGTAATCATTGAATTATTAACTAAGTTATCAATATATAGCCTACTCTACTAAAGCATCAGATTTAGTTTGTAATTTAATTTTTTCAAAGAAGTTTTGTATAGAAAAACTAGATTTATTTAAAAATTCTTAATAAGCAGTTATTAGTTTTAAACTTTTTGTAGTTAACTATGTTAGTTTGTTCTTATTCATTGAGTATGGTTTATTAGTTGTGCTTGTCTCTTCTTAATAGTATTAAAATGTGTTCATTGAATCTCTCTATACTAATTTGTTTCCAAACTGCTTTACTTTACTTTCGGATCAGAAGCCTGATTATTAGCAGCTCCTAATATTTAACAGTTAAATAAGAAAAATTTTACATTTTGAAAACATTTTTATACTTCGAGTTGTGTGTACATTTTAACTAATACTTTACAAGTTCAAGAGCAAATTGTATTTCAGACATTGGAAAAGCAGAAGGCTTTCTCTGATGAGGAGTTTTTAGAGTTTGAGCGACAGAAAGCTAAAGAGCTGGAACAGAGACTTAAGGCTCAGGTCTGTAGTTCTGTTGTTGTCAGCGGTGTATGCTTAGAAACTAAACAGTTTATCACCATCTCAACCACTTCGTCGTGTTGTGTCTGGGTTGTTTAAAGAATAGACCAACCGGTGACTTCACTTGTCGTAGTAGGCGACTAAAGCACTAAAGGTAAACCAACGTCAGATAGAGCATTCGGTTGGTGAGAGCCCAGGCTCCAGAAATTACTACAAAAATTTAAACGAATGGAAATATGGGATTGACAGATGATATGGTGTGGGACAAAGAGGATTGGATTAGGTCATTCGTATCCCGACCCTAGATAAACTGTGATTCTAGGGAGGATAGTGATATGATGATGATCGCATCTCAAATACGTGAAAGCATTCTACTTTATGTATCTGGTAAAGCTAAGGTTAACGTTAGTTTCCCCACTCGAAAGCGATGTCAGTGACGGGAGAGACCAGAATCTGAACCCCACACATACTGATCCACGGTCAAATATCTCACCGACGTCGGTAGCATAGTGTTTCTCTTTGCAGTTATTATATTTATTAAGTAGGATGTTAATTGGCAATTAATCTTGGCAATTAGTCATGTTTCTTGCTTTTAGCAATGATTGTTTTATAATAAACTTGCTATTAGTAGTTTTGCACTTAGAACTCTATTACCCCTGAAACATTTGCTTCTTTGCTAGTAAATAATTTTAGATCTGTTGAACTACGTCGTAACTACTTCTTTGTGTCAATGTCTGAGCATAACTAATCTCCAGTCTTGTTATCTGACAAAGCAATCTGCTGATGTAATCTATATTGTTCTACAATACTGATCCTAGTGAGTTCTGAGTTATAACACATCTTGTGCTCCCTACTGGATTTTACGATTATTTAAGGATATTTAGTGAATTGCATGTTTGCTATTATTTAAGAGAATTAATGGCAATTGTATTTATGCGCTGCGTACATTTCTGACGGTTCTGTTTGCTGTGTGTGCATTTATTCACATCTGATCCTACTGTTTCTGTAGGCTCAGAATAAAGATCATCTAGGTGATGTACCTCACAATCGTGACAGAGTTAATGTAATGCAGCAGCAGCAAGAAGACCTCGAAAAACAACATCTTAAACAGCAACAACAGGAGGAGCAACAACAAAAGAATCAGCTCCAACAACAAGGTTGTAGCCCACTTAATTTATAAATGGATATAATAAACAACTGAGGAAAATCTGTATTTCAGGGACATTACACGTAAGCAGTTCAAGTCAGGAACCGTTCTATGGCTTCAATCTGATTAGTTTCTAAAGAGTGTCTCATACAATTATGGGACTGAAATAAAATTTCTTTTGATTTACCTTGATTTAATTTCAGATTATTTGCTGTGGCCCAGTTCTTGATATGAACTAGTTGATCTTTAATGAACATTAGAAGCCTTTTCAATCAATTACATTTCATCTGCAAATATAGGCAAAGATTTCGTTGGATTCATGATCTTAAGCTCGGACGAAGTAACAACAAATGTGGGAGACCTAATGAAATTAATTGAACCACAAGTAAATTAATTTGGGCACTTTAAAATGCCAAAATTAATTTTGGCACTTTAAGATGACCTCTAAAATGGTCTAATTAATTGGTACAGGCTGATAAAAAGCTTGCAACCCAGATATAGGGCGTGGAATATTTAATGTGCTAATTTTTCAAACATCTGTTAATGTCTGACAAAGTCAGATGCTTTTGTAAAACTAGTGCTATTGCCGCAAAAGACTATGATTCAACCATTGAGCATATGGTATAGAAGAGTGTGATAGAGACCGCAGTAGTGGTCACTGTAGGACAAAAAACAAACTGGGTAAATTCAAAAGTGCTAAGAATATCCATTTTGATGTGATGATACTCTCTGTAAGACATGAGCTACTCTGATGTTTCTACTTTTATACATACTTTACGTTTTAGGACAAGGTGAACACAAAGAAATTCCAAAACCAGATAATTCTCAACCAGCTGCTGCCCAACCGGCTGCTGCTCAACCAGCTGCTGCCCAACCAGCTGCTGCTAAACCAGTTCCTGCTCAACCAGCTGATGCTCAGCCAGCTGCTGCGCAACAACCCGCTGCTGTGCAACAACCCGCTGCTGTGCAACAACCCGCAGCAGTGCAACAACCTGCTGCTGTGCAACAGCCCGCTGCTGTGCAACAGCCTGTTGTATAAACTAATATCAAATTGATGAATTTATGTTAGCAGGCTCCATCTGCTGAGGAATTGAATAAATCTGCCTTGGAGCTGACTTATCTGCTGAGTATCTGGTTTCAATTATATTATTAGCAAAGAAACTGGTTTAATCTGCTGAGAAACTGGTTTATTCTGCTGGGGAACTGGTTAGTCAGCCCAGGAATTGGCTTAAGCTGCTGAGAAACTGGTTTTGTCGGTTGGAGCACTGATTTAATCAGCTGGAGAACTGATTTAATCAGCTGGAGAACTGGTTTAATCAATTGGAAAACTGGTTTAATCAGCTGGAGAACTGGTTTAATCAGTTAAAGAACTCGTTTAATTTGCTGGAGAACTGGTTTAATCAGTTAAAGAACTAGTTTAATCTGCTGGAGAACTGGTTTAATCAGCTGGAGAACTGGTTTAAGTGAACAGTATTGTTGAGAGTAATATTTTATTATCTATTCTTTGCAAACGCTAATGAACAACAAGATTTTGTATTAATTAATTGATTGATTGATTGGTTTGTCTGTATAATTATGTACACGTGTTGTATGATTGCACGGTAATAAGATCAAACTTTTTCTGTGCATTTCTAAGCACTAAAGTCAACTAAACTGGAGTCGAATAAACAATGGAAAACCCAAAAAATCTGGCTGGAGCCAGTGGCGAAGTCGGTAAGACACTCGACCGCGGATCAGATGATGCGGGGTTCAAATCCTGTGCTCGCCCGTCACTGACATCGCTTTCGAGTGAGGAAACTGACGTTAACCTTAGCTTTTTAGCTTTAGCTTTTAGAGTTCAGTTTGATAAATATAAAATCAGGCTGTTATTGGAATTATGTGCCTTGAACATGCTAGGCCTTGAAAGAATAAAATCTATCTTGACTGACCTGTAATATCTTATTTCATTGCTTATTCGCGGAACAAGTAATATTTTTATAATCGATATGACTATACGCAGGGTAAGTGCATGCCTTTAATTCTCTAAACTGTTATGTGTTATTCATAGAAGACTTCTGCTAAATTTAGAATTTTTGGAGCTGAAATGCGTTCATCCTATTAACCCCTTCAACCTCCCTCTCCCATAATTCGTTAAGGATGTGATTAACAGTCATTACCGATCCTATGGAGGTTCAGCGACATTAGACCATCTCTCTAACGATGTTATCACTGCAATGGGTTTATAAAACTTTATGACAATTAATATCATAAAGCTTTATGACAGTTTGTTATCATTGATCATATCAGGGTTGGCAATTCTATATATGTTAAGTTTTTAAAGCATCTGCAAACCGACTTGTTTCATTTCAAAACTCGCTTTGAACGGTAAAGCATTCAGTTTTGTCATCTTTACTGCGAATTCCCTATTCTTCCCACTTGTTTTCTCTTTCTATCTCTTGCATTACTTTGGTTTATATAGTACCATCCACTTCAGTTGTAGTATTTTAGTGTATATTTGTCTTGATGTCTTTTATGAACTATCACTTTGCTAATGTTTACATTCTTATGAAGGCTAGGGAATGATACGTGATAATTGTGCAATTTAAACGTCTACATTCCTAAATCTTGAAGCATTATTCATCCTAATTTATCGTTGTTTTGTTATCATATTACTTAACTCTGTTTCTAATGTATGAAACAGATTCACCGGTATCGGTGTATTTAAGAAGCGTGCAATGCAGATACTGGTTGCTTTCTGTTGAAAGGATCTTGAGCAAAATTTAAAACTGGTCGGTAACTGAGAACTCAACTGATATACTAAATGTTCTTAATTTTTTTGACGGCTTCTTCCTCACTTTTTATTTGAAAACTCCGATACTAATGGTTAATAAGTCAAGTTATTCCTTTCAGTTTAGCATCTTTATTCGTTCAAGTATTTAGTACTGAATTTTGTAAAGGATTAGTTGTAGAATTTATAATTATAATTTATATCGACCATATCGGAAATCTGCATGTTTCTGTAAGTGTAAGCCTAAGTATTTGCAATTATTTATCATCAATATAGATTGTTTCTTTGAATAGCCTCTTCGCAATTGCAATGCTCGTTGCTCAGCCCTGGAAAACACTTCTTAATATGCTGTGCTTCAATGTTTTGAAATACCTGATTATATTGTTGTTGATTTTATCGAATCAAGTTGCATTTATAATAATTAATCTTTAAAGCATTATCTTAGTGCTGTGTCAATTGCAAACTTTCAATTTTTGCTTTGAATATTAACAACTCCAATCACAATTTATTTGTTAATTGTGCAGAGAGATAGTACAATTTCTCCTCTACAGAGCTGTTAATTTGAAGAAATAATAAAAAAGTGCCAAACTGACGCAATGTTGCTAGTTGTTAATTTTTAATGCGCACCCTGTTTATTTAACGTCGTTATTTTTTCAAAGAACATTGTGGAGCAACTGTGGTCGTTCGTTGTTTACTCGTTGACAAATCAGGTACGTGGATATACGTGATGCTCTAGAAGTTTATCGCGATCAGTTTGCTCTTGTTCTTCTTTGTTTGAGCGTATTTAGATGATTTCACTGACCGAAAAATTCCAGACAAAGCAAAGTGTGATCGATGACTGACAGATTTTGCTTTATAGCGCTCAGTTGTGCATTGATTCCAGTGCTAGACGTGATTTATAAATCACTTCTACTAAACCTAGATTTGCTGGCATCTAAGCAACCCTTGAATTAAATACTATGTCATATCAAATTGCAGCAGGTGGGGGGTGACGACTGAACTTATTGACGAGCACTGTGATACCTATTAGTGTGATGCATTTTATTTTACAAGATTTAGAAGGTAGAATGGATGGAAAAATGAAGTAGAGCAGATCGAGAGTAGGAATGTAGATGATTTAATAATCCACTCCTGTGTGGGCTTTAATGTTGTTCTAGGATACTGGGATATCTAGGTAAAACTACATATTGGTGACGTTCCTTTTAAGTGGTCCCCATTCCCATTGTTTCGGTGGCACTTGCCTTTCTTTTCTTCGGTCCTACTTTCTAACTTGATAAAAGTTAGAAAGGAGGTCCGAACTGTAAAGTTAATCTGATGATATAAGGTGGCAGCCGACTCTCCTTCAATTTGTTTTAAACGCGCAGAAGGCCTATGATGTCTCTATCTAGGCTTTAGAGTTTGTTCTGGAGAGCGTGAGCAATAACTTCAATCCAGTAATAAGTTCTCTTCCCTCCAGTAATAAGTTCTCTTCACTCTAGTAATAAGTTCTCTTCACTCTAGTAATAAGTTCTCTTCACTCTAGTAATAAGTTCTCTTCACTCCAGTAATAAGTTCTCTTCACTCTAGTAATAAGTTCTCTTCACTCCAGCGATAAGTTCTCTTCACTTCAGCGATAAGTTCTCTTCACTCTAGTAATAAGTTCTCTTCACTCCAGTAATAAGTTCTCTTCACTCCAGTAATAAGTTCTCTTCACTCCAGTAATAAGTTCTCTTAACTCTTGTACATCGCCTCTTAGTATGAAATAGAAAGAGGAGCATGCTTCTGGCACTTGGAATGTTACGTCATATATGACGTTCCTGACATCATCCTTGTATGAGGAAACGGACGTTAAACCTTTATTATTATTATTAAATGCTTCATTACGATGAAGAAGCCATGCAGGAGTGAATTTGATTTTGAAAATTCCTACTTTTATCTGAAACTTTCATTTCTACGTAAAACCCTTAATATGGCTTCTCAAAAAGTGAACTAAATGGAGAATCTAGCGCAGAATTTCTATCATAGATTACCTTATTAATTTAGCATTAAGCCGACTACTTGCGAATAGTGTGATAAAATGTTAGGAATATTACTCAAATTTAAAGTCGTTGTTCGCTTTCATGACTGAATTGTTTAATAGTATTATTAATTTTAAAGTTCTTCTTTGGTTGCTGATGAGTCATGATATTGCAAATATATCTGAAAACGTTCAAACACCAGCATTGATGTATAATTTTAATACAACTTTGTTGAAGTAAAAGCAACCTCTCTCTAATGAAGCTTATATTCAACACATTATCTGTTTGCACCCAGCCTTAATTATCGACTGCCATGATTATTTTCATTTGAAGCTTTCAATGGCTGGTTTCTTGTATTGCTCAGCGATACAAAAAATGTTCATGTAAACTGCAAGTCTGAATGATTCATTTTGAAAGTTAAGCAGATTTAGTTATTCCATTTGTTAAATTAAAAAAACTCTCTCTTAGTGCGCTGCCTACAGGCAGATCCATGGTATATAGCGCCTTCACTCATTTCTATCTTCCGTTTTCTTCTTCATTTACGAGTTCACATACGAGTGGATCTTTAAATCTTCTACCACATTCCTTTTGATATACCATTATTCTTAGGGGGATTCTGCTTATGACCAGGTGGGCCCCACTGCCTTCCTTAGCTTCGACTAACATTTAGTGGGCAGGGGCGTCATTCCCTGAGAAAACAATCCTGTTTATCCCAAAAGAAGCTATTAAACAATTTATTTATTTAAAAAACCTTAAATTAAAAAATACATCGAGTGCATTATTCGTCGGTCTTAGGAATAAATATATTCTTATTGTGTATCAATCAATTACCTATCAATCAATCAATTACCTATCAATCAATCAATTGCCTATCAATCAATCAATTACCTATCAATCAATCAATTACCTATCAATCAATTACCTATCAATCAATCAATTACCTATCAATCAATCATCGGCTATCAGATTCGTTCCAAGTTGATTCATGAGATTTATTATGTTGATACTTGTATTTACGAATATCATTTTTAAGAGAAGCTTTTCTACCGAGGTGGGTTTGCGGTGTTTCCGTTTCAGTTATGGTTGCGTTAATTAGTTTTTACGCCATGTGCAGCTTTCTGCTGGATTATGTCCATATTTCTCGAAGACATTTAAGTATTTAATTCCTGTCAATTTTTCTATTAAGTGTTTTACTTTTGATCCCCAAATTTGTTGATTAGAGAGATTGGATAGATTTAGAATAAATATTGTATATACTTAAACAATGGATAAGAGTAAATAACTATATATCGGTTGAACTAGGCTTCCTAAAGGCTACTGTTGGCACACATTAGTAAATGCAGTACGGCTTCATATTTAGAAAATCTTGCGAAATAAAGGCAGGGGCGTCACTAACATGATAATACCGATAGAATAATCTCTGGCAAACACTCATTCACTAATACTAAAACTTATCTGTTCTCAAACACAAAAATATGAGAGTTCTAATCGCATCAACTTATGGGCCCTATATGTAAAGAATATATTAACTATCGTAAAACTAAATGGATAAAATAAGACAGACAAGTCAATGCGGTTTTTTTTACCGGTAAGCTCTGAATGCTATAACCTGGTATATCATGGGAGCGGGATTGAAATGCTTTCATTGATAGCTTGTTATTGTCTTGCACTAACACACCCATTTTATCTCGTCGATCGTTGAGAAAATATACGCCGAGAACTTTAATCCCAAAGATTGCATCATCATCATCGTCGTCGTCGATGAAGAAGGCCGAGTATTAAAGTTGGCAATTTGTTACTATGTCTGCGTATATTACTTCAACTTTGCTCTTATAATGTCTGCGCATGTTACTATAACTATGCTCATATAATGACTGTCTTATGTGCATTTTAAAGTTTTTTGATTCAGTACAGACAGCAGGTTAATACGGCACTCAACTAAACAGCAATTTTTTTTATCGATTTCTATCACGCATTAAAACTTTTATAAGAAAAATAGAGCATTATTTGTTATTGAAGTAATTTCTTCTAAATTTGCATTTAAAATTACTGTCTTTATAATACTAAACTCAATGTCCTTATGTTTGATTGTGATTCAGTTTTGTTATATATATATATATATATATATATATATATATATATATATATATATATATGTATATATATATATATATATACACATATAAACAGTAGGCTAATACATATACACACGCGCGCACACACACACAAACACACACACACACACACACACAGACACACACACACACACACACACACACATATATATATATATATATATATATATATATATATATATATATCTTTGTATATACTATATATATTCTTATAAAGTGGATATTTATTATCGATTCATTAAATCGCCACTTTTAGTGGCGATGTCGGTAAGATATTCGATCGTTGATCAGTATGTGTGGTTCAGATCCTGGGCTCTCCCGTCACTAATATCGCTTTCGAGAGATGAAGCTGACGTTAAAATTGGCTCTACATCTTTTACTTATTAACTCATTTTGATATTTATTTAAAGATTTCCTTAAAAATACTTGTAGTTATTTATTTTTTGGTTGATTATTGCTGTCATTTATGATATGACTAATTAATTCAATTAAATTATTTATTATGGGTAATTTATACCAATTATTGTTTCTATTGTTATTTTTTCATTATATAATCAAACAGTTAGCTTTAAAATAGATATTTATAAATTAAATGTTTTTCAAGAAATGCTACTATTATAAAAATGCGCTTGTGGAATTTAGGAAATAGAGAATTCCAACCGAAAATCCGTAATTGGAGCCGTTATTAAGTCTAATTATTAAACTTGATAACTAGATACAGGCAAACCAAAATAGTAATTCCTAACGTTTTTGGTAGAAATCAATTTGGCCGTTTTACTTCATCGTTACTTTAGTCAAATTGAAAGTGATGGATGCCCGTTGTCTGCCACAGTGAGGCTCGTACTCGAGTCTTTTGTAAGTGCGGCTAGCTCGCTCCTGTCTAGGGTCAGATCTTCTCGGTTTATCTTCAAGCAGCCCGACCGACTTTTCATTTACAGACAGAAAGAACTGAGCAATCACTTGGAGCAAAACGATAATGCGTGTGTACCGCGAGTAGAGGTTGAGAGGAGATGAGATCTTGTAGTTAATGGTAAGAAGATGAATGTTCTGATACGTGCTATGATCGCGGTCGAGGGAGGCATATGCTTCAATGATCCGTACTCCGTGACAGTGGACCTGGGCATGATTGGAGTTAACTCATCCTCACTCCGTCATTCCTTTGTGTGAATTGATTTACTCTCTCTTCTTCTCTCGCCCTCTCTTTCCATGTCTAGTTGCAAATTTTATTTTTAAATTATCTACATGTATCCTATCGTACATAGTGATATAAAAATATACTTTTGTGATTTTACTGCTAATAAACCAGTTGGAAACTTCGGCATTAACTCACAAAGTTTAAATTGTGCATTTATAGGAAATAGCGTAGAAAGAAATGTTAACTTTCACAAATTAACTTGCTGTGCGTGTATTGATAGCCTGCATACTGATTATACATGTACATGTTTGCACTTCATCATCGTCTTCATGCATATCACACATTCCATCCACAGTACAAAATTACGTAGGATTATGGTATTAGCCATTTGTCGTGTGTTATGTTAAATTGTTAAGCTGTGAAGTTTGCAGTTGATCAAGATATGCTTGTAGTAGTGAAACAGGAATACAATGGTAATGGACGGTCTGAATGTCACAGCATTGAGATAGGGCATGAAGAGTAATATAAAGAAGACAAAGGTTATGAGAATACCTAGGAATCACAGGGATGTAAATATGAGGTTGAATAATAATACTTAATTGGAATAGGTAAGAAGCTTCAAATATTTGGGCAATACCATGATGGGAAGTATGAAACGGAAATAAGGTGTGCACGTAGAATTGTACAGGCGAAAGAGGCTTTCGGAAAGAGAAAAGAATTATTAACAAAAGAGCATGGGGTAGAACACACAAAGAAGAAGATATCAGGGAATTAGAGGCGTTGGAAATGTGGTTATGGAGAAGGATGGAAAGGTTTAGTTGTACTGACAAAATTAAAAATTAAAAGGTTCTTGAAAGAGTCGGCACAGATAGACAGTTAATGGATGTGATAGGAAATATAAGAAAAAGCTGGATAGGACATATTATAGGGGGGGGGGGGTAATTTGCTAAAGGATGTAATAGAAGGAAGATTGCAGAAAAGAGAACAGAAAAGAGTTGGAGGAAGACCAAGACATGGGATGTTGGATAATCCGATTAAAAATTCCAATATATATATATATATATATATATATATATATATATATATATATATATATGTATGCAGGGTGAGTAAAAAAATGATTACCCCCCTGCAAAAAGTTTGAATATCTCAGGCTACTGTTAATATTTTCCAGTAAAATGTTTACCAATTACTTAAGGACTAATTTCTGACGGGTTGACCAATTTTCATCCATTTTTGTACTTAGATTGGCCAGTTATGCAAGGTTCAGCAGAGCAACCCCCATTTTTACCTAAAAGTGGCGTTTGCTACAACGGAAAGGGCAGATTGCACTTCATTGATGAGAAGGTAAAGATGAACGCTCATTGTTACGTCAATACTTTGCTTCCGGAGCTGTTTGAAGATTGCTATGCTCTTCCACCAAATGGTTTCATCTTTGAGCAGAATGGTTCTCCGGCTCATGCATCTCGTCATGCACAGGAATGGATCAGCGAGAGAAACCTGGATTTCATTAAGAAGAATGAATGGCTTCCAAACTCTCCCGATCTAAATCCTCTGGATTACCATGTCTGGGGAACCATGCAGCATCTCTATCGGAAACACCAGCCGAAACCTAAACACAAGACAGAACTGCTTCAATCGATCTGGGAGAGAGTGACCCAAGCTGGAATCAACAAGGCTGTCCTAGCGTTCCGAAAGCGACTGAAGTCCTGCGTAGCAGCGGGAAAAAACATATCGAATAGTCAGCAATGCTAGCAGATACAACTGGTGATTTCTGAACCACTACAACGTAGCTTTTCAGGGCCAAAATCAAAATTAAATAAAATATAATTTATATTTACAGTACATTAAAAAATGGGGGGTTACTCTGCTGAAACTTGCATAACTGGCCAATCTATGTAACAAAATGGATGGAAATTGGCCACCCCATCAGGAATTGGTCCTTTATTAATTGGTAAAAGTTTCATTCGAAAATATTAGCAGTAACCTGAGATATTAAAACTTTTTGCAGGTGTAATCATTTTTCTACTCACCCTGTATACACTGTGAGTCAAAAAAACGTGCGCAGTCTCTCGCCCATAATTTTGGTATTAGTGAACCGATTTTTTAAATTTTGCATAGGTATAATCAGGAACACATTTGCTATAAAATAACGTTAAGTGACTCTGTTAATTATTATTTTTGCGTTGAAGCAGTGCTTGAAAATATGCGCGACTGAAAACATTCAGTTTAAGTAAATCAATCGCTACAGAATGTTTACAAAATCCGTGGCTTAACTGACAGCGAAACACACGAAACAAACAGTATTATATAGCTATTGTCAACTGTCAAAGCATAATTATGCTCAAAATGTCCTCCTTTAGCGCGAATACAAACTCGGAGACGCTTGCGCCACTCATCTATTGCGCTGTCGATGACAGATTGTTGCATGTCTTGCCAAACGTCCACCAGGCGTTGCTTCAACTCGTCCACGTTATTTATTTGCTTCTTTTCGGCGTAATTTCTTTAATAAACATTCTAGCCCTCCCAGCATCCAGTTTTTTGTTGGAAATTCGGAAATCTACCGATGTGCGCCACAACCCTTTAAGTGGTACTAGTTTTTGTGAGCGCTTAATCTACGTTAGTAAACACCATTTTAAAATTTCAACAAAAACAGACTGTGTTTGTCAAATCGTCTGTTATTGTTTAAAATAAACATGAATTGTCACAAAAACTAGATTTAAGATTGATACCTTTCTTCTTCTTTATAATTCTGAAAATATTTTCAAAATCGGTTCACAAGTATCAAAGTTATGGACGAAATACGGCGCACATGTTTTTTATGACTCACAGTGTGTGTATATATATATAATTCATATATATATATATATATATATATATATACATATATATATATATATATATATATATATATATATATATATTCATATATGCGGAGATGAAAAGGAAGGTTGACCGTAGAATGGGTTGGAAGAGCTATATGTCATGGACCTGCCGTTAGCCAGTGCACCAGAAGGAGACGATGTTAATCTATGATCCGTTTTCTAGTAATTAAATTTTATTTTTGAATGTTTCAAGGTCTAACTTCATGTAATATGACCCTCTACAGTTAAAGCATTTAGATCATGATTTAGCAGTTGCGCAGTATTATGAAATTGTAATTTTAAAATCAGGTGATTCGTAGTAGATGTTGAGTCTTGTTGACTATTGCGATGTTGATACTTAAAAGCAGAAAGCTTTTAAACTGAGGCGAAAGTGGTTATAAATAAAAAGTTTCTAAACTGTGCCAACTGGCTCAATTAATGACAAGATGGTAAAGTTTGTGAATGCAGATCTGCTAGTACTGGTTTCAATTCGAGATTTACCTGTCACTTATATATTTTCTAGATACGAAGGTGATGTCAAACGCAGCCGTTATGTGTTAAGGCTCTATCATGTAAGGACTTGCCAATGGAATGATCAACACTCTGTCGGCTGCCAAACTGCATTGGTTGCGTGGAACATTATGATCGCTCCCTTGACAATTAACAAAGCTCCTGGATTCTTGACACATGTTTGCTGTTTAAAGTTGACCTAAAGGGCAGTCTGATAACTGAGTAATAACTGCGTGCTAACTATATGATAGCAGTGATAACTGAGTGATAATTAAGTGATAACTCAGTGACAACTGAATGACAAGTTGATAACTAAATGATAACTGTGATAACTGAGTGATAACTGTGATAACTGAGTGATAACTAAGTGATAACAGTGATGACTGAGTGATAAGTAATAGAACGATCAGGATACCTTATATACTTGTTCACGTAGGCTACATACAGCCTTGACTAACTGATATATGCGTGTATATGCACTCCTATATTTTATCCTTTGCTCCTGAGGGAGCGAGAAAATTAACTCAAAACGACCTCAAGTAACCCGAGAAATTAACCTGCGACAATGCGTACAGGAAACAAGATATTGAAGAGTCTACCCTGGATTTAGTACTGCTCCATCTTCTCTATTATTCAAGAATTCAAATTCATGAATAATAAATACATGTATAATATTCCACCATTGAAGCTTCCTTAGATCCTTAGGATAATTAAAAAACACTTGGCGCACCAGAAATTTACTCCTTTAAAACTAATCGAGCGAAATGTATACTTCATATGAAGGTATCGCACTAGTTGCTCTCGAAATCGTTTAAAAGAAAGTGTGATCAACATGTAACCTTGAAACTTTTGCACCAAAAGTCTGCGTTACAATATGAGTGCAGGGAGAGTCGACATCGAAGCACCAATTAACCTGCAGTGAAAGAAAGAAATTATGAGTGAAGCACTGAGATTTGTAACTATAGAAATAATTTTCCCATTACTCTGCTATGAAGTAGCAATCTCTAAAGAAAGGGAAACCGACTTGGTGGGAAAGAATATATCGATATTTTAAGTGCGAATGGATGTATTTATAGACTAAGGAAAACAAATCAATAAGATGAAAGATAAGGAAAGGATTGGCCGTTCTCTTCGAACCACATGGGCTTACACAGGCAACATTATAACCTTTTCATTTTTGTTAAAATGTTTAAAGCGTTCTCAATTTATGTTGTAAAGTTAGCTAGTTGATGTTGCTCTTCGAACTCAAGAGCTGTTATGGCATGTTTCGAGAGACTACTTGACTGTGGACTCGCTCTGGGCTCGCCCGTCACTGACATCGCTTTCGAGTGAGGAAACTGACGTTAACCTTAGCTTTACCAGCTTTATTGTACTGTAGTACTGCATTTCTATTGGTTCTTACAGAGTTCTACGTATGATCAACAATTCAGAATAACTCTCAGTCATTGTCAAGAGTATATTGGCTATATTCTTAGTCTATTGGACCTTAGATATTTGAATATGTTTGGCATGTATTTCTCTTTGAGAACTGGATCATCACTCAGTCTAGTCTGACTGCTGCTTTGGTTGGTCGGTTAGATGGCCAACAAAGGCGACGGTCGTGTTAGACGTCTTGAAGAGAAGTTATTGACCGCAGTTCCTTGAAATGTACAATCCTACTAAACTATGAAAACCTGTCAGAGTACTGTAGTTTTCTAAGTTTTATTGGGCTGTTGGCAAGCAAAGCACTTCGACAGAGACGACTAAATCTTTTCACTAGGCCAGTGATTTACCAGAAAATTCCATCAGCTTCATGATTTTTATGCTTTCGCAAAACATAAATTTCTGTGTCTCTGTCGATCATAGCCTCATAGTGCATTCAGTTAGGCTGATAGAAACGCTTTACTATCTCAATCACTAGATAGACTGAAAAGAACGCCTTACTATCTCAATCACTAGATAAACTGATAAGAACGCCTTACTATCTCAATCACTAAATAGACTGGTAAGAACGCCTTACTAAGCAAATCACTAGTGATAAGCTCTGCTTTCATTAAAAACAGTGAATCATTTCATAAGCAGCGTTAAATATATTCATATATATTTATTCATTCTAAAGTATACAGCTATCAGTTATCATATATCAGCTTTTCATTTCCCACGTGTTTCTAATCGAGTGGATATATAAATTTGGATATATAAAATCACTAGTGATAAGCTCTGCTTTCATTAAAAACAGTGAATCATTTCATAAGCAGCGTTAAATATATTCATATATATTTATTTATTTATTCATTCTAAAGTATACAGCTATCAGTTATCATATATCAGCTTTTCATTTCCCACGTGTTTCTAATCGAGTGGATATATAAATTTCTGACAATTGATTAAGTATATACATGTATCCTGTGAGCAAATAGAAATTAAAACACATTATGACTGTGCTAAAGTCTGCGTTGGTTGAATAGCGGAGTGTATATTCATGTCAGGAAGCCGTGGTTCGAATCCCAGTCTGAACGACTCTGAAGATATTCCTAGTGGTTTTAAGATTACGTTTAATTGAGCTATATAAGCTTTATAATTAGATTAGGAGCAAAATGTGTGAGCAAATTAAAACTATATTCTAGCTTTGCTCCTGCAAAATACATTAAATTACATACTAAATTATAATTTATTAAACATTTAATTGAGAAACCCCTTAATCGACCTACAAAGCGCTACTAGATCTGACACACAGTACTGAAAACAAATAGAAACCACACTTTCCCTATAACTACATGTATAAATTTTTGGATTTAGTTGCCAAGTTGTAAGGCTCAGATTAACACTGGCATCCTTTCCAGTGGAATCCTGTGAAAACATGTAAAACAACACTTAGCAGGAATCAAATTAATAGCCTAAAGTTTGCAGGCACATGATTGATTGCGCTCTCTTCAATTCCGTTTATAAAATTCTGGTAGAAATCACCAAACATAAAAAGCCTGTATAGATAGTAATAGTAATAATTGAAGAACACTGTCTAAATATGACAAATTATGATTTGCACCGCTGTAGACAGGTGGTATTAGGTTGGTCTCTAATGCTCAGCTCGTACAGCCTATAAATCTCTATACGCTGTCGGTAACTATTAGTAGTGCAATGCAATTAGGAAAATAATCAACTGTTGACAGTAGAAATAAATAATATTATACCATGTAGCTAGGTGTCTTTTAATATTGCAAATATGTTTAAACCGATGTGCGAAATATGGCTAATTACGCTACGATATATAGGCCTAGACCTATATATACTGTATATATATATGTATATGTATATAATATGCATATATTACAATATTATGTATGTATGTATATATATATATATATATATATATATATATATATATATATATATATATATATATATACATGTATATATCTTACCGTAATTAGCCATTTTGCGCGCATCGGTTTAAACATATTTTCAATGTTAAGTAATAATAATATACATATATATATACATATATATATAAATATATATATATGTATATAGTTATATATACGTATATATATTATATATATATAGAGATAAATAATAATGTAGATAAATAATAATATATGTATATAATAAACACATATACTGATCCGCCGTCTTACAGCCATCGCCACTGGCTCCAGCCCAGTTAATTTGCTTATAACTGCAAAAATTAAGCCAAACAGATCCAATTTAAATAAATAGCCTTGCATATAAAGATTAAGTTTATTATTTATTTATTATTTATTTATTCTATAGTTGCTATTATATTTACAACAAACTTATATATGCAAGAGTTGGCCCCGAAACAGAACATCAAGTGATAGATACGTAACATTAATCCAGTGTGACATCTCCGGTCTTTATACAAAAGGGTCACGTGCACAAGAAACTAGTCTTTCAGCAGTTTGATATATGACTGTGGAACTTCGCACAAAAATTATATTTCCTTACATCCACAAAATTGTCTTGAAATTATAGTAATAAATCAGGTCACAGTAGAAGATTTTCTACGTAATTATGTAGATCAAGAACTGGTAGAGAGCCTCAGTGAGGTAGCAGGCTGTACGCGTAGCTAAGTGCTCTGGTTGACTTGATGATAGAAGCGCTAAACGTCTGGTATCATCGTGAGCAGAATAATTCAACACTGGTGTGAATTCTCTGAAACTGCTGCTCCTGGAGTTTTAATTTAATTTAATTGATATACAGACGTTAAACCTTTATTATTATTATTATATACGAATCAGTTTCATTTTCGAAGTCTTACTATTACTATACTCTAGTTAATAAATGGTTTTAAAGATAATAATTTTTTGTCGGAAATTTCGTAAAGCTTAATTGCAAAGTCAAAGGCAAAGTAGAGTTTAAAGTCACTTTAAAGTAATTTTACTACAGAAGGAAATATTATTGCTTAGTTCAAAATAGTTGCACTATTACTCTAGCTTAATAATTGATTCTATAATTTTAGTTATTTTTGTCCATCAAGGAAATTCACAGCTGTACATGCTAACACCTCTGAGTACAATCATTAATTTTGTGTCTAAGTCTTTTTGCTCATATCTCTTCGTATTACTGAGTGCCCTTGTAGTTACTCTCACAGTTCTCTCTTAATATTTGTGAGCGCCCATATTTATGTTACTAAATGTGCTTATGGACAGCTGCTTGTGCTACTCTATGTACCTTTATGTTACTGTATATCACGCAGACACATACACAGACACACACATATACATACATACATATATGTGTGTATATGTATGTGTGTATATATATATATATATATATATATATATATACATATGTAGGCCTATGTATTATATATATATATATATATATATATATATATATATATATATATATATATATATATATATATATATATATCACGATAAATGTGCCTTGCAGTGTGTTTTCCTGTCTGACTGGAGCCAGTGGCGATGCGATGTCAGTAAGATATTCGATCTCCGATCAGTATGCGAGGGGTTCAAATCCGGGTTCGCCCGTCACTGACATCGCTTTCGAGTGAGGAAACTGACGTTAACATTAGCATTACCAGCTTGCACAGTTGTGTGTGTTATTCTATGTAATGTATGTCTATGCTACGGCATCTGTACATACACATCTGTCTGTACTACTGCATGTACGTGTAAGTGAGTGCACAGCTGTGTGTGTTGAGTGCAGGAGAGTTTAGACTGTCTGCACCTAGTGACACGCGGTGTTGCACTGAACGACCTCAATTAGCTTCGTTTGTAGTCTGTGCCGCCACCGCCCTGCAGTCCGTTAACTCGTCCAAACCCGAATCTGATTTGATCAATACTCACAATCAGGCTCGAATGCAGCATAAGGCAAATTCACTAGTCGTATCCGTATATTTTATTAATGTGATAGTAATTCACACATGTAAACGTATAAATTTGATTTATGCACGTATTTGAAAACTATCATTAGTTTCATTAATCTGCCTAGATATTCCATTCATTATCATTATCTTCGTCCCATCAATCCCAGTTTATATAGCTAGGGTCGGGATACGAATAAATCTTCTCAACTCCTAGATGTCTCACACCATATCATCAGTCGACTCCATATTTGTCCATTTGTATTAGAAAACGTTGTAGCAATTTCTGGAGGCTATGCGCTCACCAACCGAATGATCTTTCTGACGTTGGTTTGGATCTTAGTGTTTTAGTCGTATTCTACGACGCGTGCAGTCACCGGTTGGTTAGTTCTTCAAACAATCCGGACACAACAAAGGGAATTCCCTGAACTCTTTTAAGAAGTTCTTGGAGGATCTTGCTTTAAGAAGACAACTTGGAGGTTAAGAGATTGCTTAAATCAATCTTTGAAAACCTTCTCACAGTACCAAACATTAAATCTGCCAGGGACAGACGCTCCTTCATGTTTTCTGCTCCGACCGTATGGAACTCTCTGCCACAAGATCTTCGATCTTGTAATTGTATTGGTACTTTCCTTGGCAAGCTAAAAATCCATATCTTTCCGCCATAGGTCTAAACTTTGGCCCGCTTGTCTTGGATCTTGGTCTTGCACTGTTTTGATCTCGCTTTCTCTTGTGGTTTCTGTGTACTCAGTCGTCATCGTGTGGTGCTTTGGCGCCTGTTTGTGTAGAGTTCGCAAGAGACGTCCCTGACATTGCCTTATGGCGAGGAACCGGGCGTTACATTCTTATTGATTGATTGATCATCCGCGTTTTCGTAATTTCGTAATTGCCTATTTTGAAAGTTTCTTAGTAAGCTTGCGCTTTATCGGTTAATATTGTCATTTTTCGTCGCTATTAGGTGAATTCAGAGTAATATGTGCTTAATTTTACTTGTGCGTATACAATTGTGATTGCTTGTGTAATGATTATTGTCTTAAAATTCAATATTTGATTCTGCCATGAACAGTAATTTGCAATTAACAATTAATTATTTAGATAGTTAGTCATGTAATCATCCAAAGAATTATCAATACAAATATTTATATTTAATGACGAAATATTTAAGTGCCACTTGAGGGCCTTTATTTTAATTTATGCACTCATGATGATTCTGTAAACATTATACATTATAAACATTTACATACACATTTCTATAAACATTTACATTATTGTCTAGGATTGCAAGATGCATATGACAAATGAAATGAATTAAAAAAATTAATTTTTTGAATTATTGGCCAACATGCTTTCTGAACAATCCAATCCTATGTATGAACATAAAGAACTCCAACGCGAATTAAAATCTAAAATAATAGCATGACTGTGAAGAAAATTGGTATATATGTAATATTAAATTTTCAGCCAAAAATGTAAAATAATGCCAAATAAATTAACTAAGTTTATGTAATTACAATTTTATTATCGATACCTATGGCATATAATGAACCCTTGAAATTAAGTATTTTATTATTGTTTTTCTAACTTAATTGAGGTGTACTTCAGGAACGTTATTGAAGGCGTCACAACTCTATATAGCCTGCGTAGGCTCTTCTTCAATACGCAGCTGTAGGTATTATACTTCTATTGTGGCCTACCAAATAAAAAAGCTGGTAAAGCTAATGTTAACGTCAGTTTCCTCACTCGAAAGCGATGTCAGTGACGGGCGAGCCCAGGATTTGAACCCCGCACTTACTGATCCCCGGTCGAATATCTAACCGACATCGCCACTGGCTCCAACTATTAAGAATAAGAGATCATTGAAGGAAGAATGGAAGGAAAAAAGACTAAAGGAAGAACGAGACTAATAACGCTGGATTATGTCAAATCTCATTCGCATGGTGATATGAAGAGAAATGCAGACGATAGAAATATGTGGAGGAGTTGTATGCCATGAACCTGCCAATAGTCTGTGCACTAAGAGAGAGAACCAAAATGATCATATTCATATAAGATGGGTCTTCTAACAGTCTAACTTCTGAGGCACTGCCGCCTCACTGAATTGTTCTAAAGTTAAGCAAAAGCATTCGTGAACTTATCGACGTTATTTTTAGTATTAAAATGCACTGAGTAACGTTATAGAAATAAGACACGAATAGCTTAGTTATGTCCTCATGCATTGGCAAGCCAATGTAACCATGAGTTCTTCGCCCATTATCAGGGTTGAGCCGGTAGCATATCCGCTTACCGTCAGACTGCGGATGAATAAGTGCTGAGTTAAAATTCTGTGCTTGCTCCTTCACCGAAATGCTTTGGCTGAAAGAAACAGGCGTTAAACTAGTCTGTAGTCTGCAGACTTTAACGTATGATTTAGTTAACGACCAATGGATTCGTTATCATTCCACGGATTGCAGGAAAGCAATCTGTATCTGGATTGGCTGCGATGCATCAGCTTCAGTGGAAGATCCTCACATGAATTGTTGAATGAATCAAAGTAGTGAGCGCTAATTTGACAGCTCTCTGGCCGTGTATATGTGACATCGCTGTAAATTAATTACCACTAAATTCTTGGCCTGAAAAGTTAGGTCTGATTTTATAACATGTAAGTGTAAAAAATCTGTTCCACTGAATTCCCGTTAGTATTTGAATCATGTGTGGCCTATTAGTCCGTGATACGAGCTTACGAGATCTTATATGGTAATCGTATAGCATGTAAAGGAATAATATACATGTATGTCTAGGTAGTGATTAATAGATTTGAACAATAAGGGGTTGAGACACTAGCTATAAACGTATGTTTAATTTGTTTAATATAAATGTGATAGATTATTATATAACATATCTAAAGGTATATTGTTATATTTATCACGTGTAGCGCGGAACATACATGTAGAGCTATCATAGAGTTTGTGTGTTGAACATGATTACAGGCTTTTCTATATCTCGATACCCCTACAGATGTAAATTATATGAATTGATTTTTCTCTCAACCTTTTAGAAGAAACCTCAACATGTCATTCAATAACTTTAAATTATAAATAATGAAAAATTAAGCAATAAACTAACAATTAGATGTAAAAATATCCACAACCTACTAATACAAAAGTATAAATTGAAATATTACTAATCATTATAATCTTCCGTTGAATCCCAATTTAACGAGAGTTGGGATTCTAAAATTTTGAAGCAATTTCTGAAGCCTAGAGGCGCTCATCAACGGAACACATTTTCTGACGGTGGTTTGGATCTTAGTACTTGTCACCTTTTACGACACGTACATTCCACGGTTGATCTATTCCTCAGCAACCCGAGCGCAACACGGGTGCTATAAATTTAAATAGTAACGTGTAATGGACAATTTATTTTGATCGCTGTTGGAGGCAAATTCGATAATTATATACACTCGAATATTGTAAATTTACCGCTTAGTGTAATTATTGCAATACACATTATTAATTACACATTTTAGCAATTTGCATCATTATTTTTAGTCGGAGTAAATTTCGATCCTACTAAATTCTCCAGTTTGATGTAAGTGTGATCTATGGCAGTATAACAGTAAACACTTAAGCATTTCAGACAAACAATAAAGACAACGCACATGTAGGTGTTTAATCAATCGGCATATTCATCTCGTGCACTAAAACTATTCGTTTCTCGACTTCATGCAGACACAAGACTGAAAAGAAATGAACTACTGAAGGCGACAATAATGTAAGATAAGGAAATATATACTTAAAGTAATATTTCCATTTTTTAAATATTAATTATATTTAACTCTATATTTCAACAAATTTGGAATTGCTTTTTGAGTACGAGATATGTTGGAAACTTGAGACTGCACACGATTGCACGGGATGTATAGATTCATACATATAGATATAACTTTCTGTACAATTCAAGCTTATGACTGTCACACGGACATACCGTGTAATACAATGATTATGATTTCCTGTAACTGTAGCTAACTGAAATACAATGCCTCACTCGAGAGACGATATGGTAGGCCCATCATCTGTAGCACTAATGGCACCATTTAAGACAACGATACTATTCAGTGTCACGAAGATACATGTATGTAAGTCTATTAGAAACATGTCAATTTTTTAGAGATCCAAATAGCGAGGGTTGAAATCTTTTCTATCTGAAGACTTTTTCAAAGCTCTGACTATTTCCACTTTTTGGTTTGATCTCCTAGCTCTTATTTATTGCCATAATCCTCGTACTTAAAACACATACCTGCATCCACATTGAAACTGTCATCATCACCTTCATCTTCCTTGGAATATGAGTTTACCTAGGTCGCGAAATGAATAGAATCAACTTTTCCATTCTCTTTAGAAAATTATGTAGAAATTTCTGGAGCAGAGGCGCTCACCAACCGTATGCCATCTTTGACGTTGGTTTGGATCTTAGTGCTTTGTCGCCTTTTACAACACATGCAGTCCACCGTTTCTCTATTCTTCGGCAACCCGGACACAGCACGGATAAAAGCTTACATTATAACAAATTGTTAATTCAGAGAAAGCAGATGTGGTTTTATTAAAGCCGTAATTTCCTAATTGCAAGCACAAATTAAACTGCAAAAAGTCCTTCACTCACGATGGATAATTCAGAGAAACTACTTCAATATTGCAAAGAGGACCACACTCGAATTTTGGTTTTCTAACTTCACAGCTTTAACAATCACAACAGAGAGTAAGAAAATTATTCAAGGTATGTAACCTACTCGTGTGCTCGTGTATTAACTGCTTGTTTCAGTACAATACTAACCTTAAAATTTGTATAAAAAATTGTAAACTCAGTTTAGAGAATGACCGACCACCTTGTTTCAAAATTATGATTTTTTTGGGTATGCTTTTAAATGTGTTTGTATGTAAGTGAACTGCGGCATTGGCAAGGGAGGCAATACCCTTTTAATGTGTCCTAAATAAATAAATGCAATAATTTGCATACCAAATATTTGTCGATTCATTTTTCGTAAGTCAATCTTTGGTTTTTTATGTAATTGCTACATTTGTGGACATTTCTTAATTTGACCATTTTATTGAATTACCCTAATATTCGCTTTGTTATGCTGTATATTTAAAACAATAAATTTACAGCTATTTATTATTTGTCAATTTTAGCTATTTCGTAATTGAAATGCTTCATTATTTCGCTGCGTAACAATGTTAATCTGGCTTGTTTGATCTTGGAATCTTTGCCTACTGCTTTAAAATATTTGTGATATATATGATTTGCCTATGTGATATCTATTTATATGCATCATTATTACTATTTTCATTATTAATCTTTAAACCTCATGCGTAAAGAACCCGAGGTTTGATAAAAACGATTCGAGCAATACGTGCTGAATGTTAAATTGTTATTTTTTACCCCAGGTGTGAAGAACCCGAGGTTTGATAAAAACGATTTGAGCAATACGTGTTGAATCGCCGCCCGGATACTCGAGGCCTTCTAGCTGTTTAAAAGAATTGCTGAAACAGACTGCATTAATAATATAATAATAATAATTACAAATATTAATAATAATAATAATAATAATAATAATAATGGATAAGTACCGCGATCTGTTTTTAGGGTACGAAGTTGTTCCGTTGGCCATTGAAACCATGGATCCCTTGAATCCCGATGGAGTTGACTTCAATACTGGCATAGCAAGGCTAATTGCAGAGCGAACCCGCGATAAGCGAGAGACCTCTTTTCTTTGGCAAAGACTTTCCATAACTTGCAAAGATTTAATGCAGCCTGCTTCAGCAATTCTTTTACGCAGCTAGATGGCCTCGAGCAGCCGGGCGGCGATTCAGCACGTATTGCTCGAGTAGTTTTTATCAAACCTCGGGTTCTTTACACCCGGGGTAAAATACAAATAATGATAATAATACTACTAATACTACTACTAATAATAATAATAATAAATAATAATAATAATAATAATTATTATTATTATTATTATTATTATTATTTAAATTATTTATTGCTTTATTTCAGGAGTATTAACCCATGCATGAATCTTGCACATATAACAATGCAAAAAAACCCAGAAAAGCAAATAGGCTGTGCATAAAAATTGAGCTATAAGTCAATTACGTTTAGAATTAGGCATACAAAGCTATAATAAGCTCAGAACATCAAAACACTAAACTAGCATAATAGTATTATCCAGAAAGCACATTCTAAACTTTTATCTGTAATTAGAAAGGACAGTATCAAAACTAGGTAATTATTTTGATTTATTATTATGAATCGTAAACCATTCATGTCCGAACTTTTGCTTTACTTATTACATCATTTTTTCATATTATTAGTATGTAAATGCTTACGTCAACTACTCGTATATAAGCCATAGTATATTAGTTCTTTGTACTGGTTGCACTATCAAATTTGTATTACACTTGCCTCATTAGTAGAATCTCATTCGTTAGATTCGTAGAATTCTGGTTAGATCGCTTTGAACGAAGTAATTATTGGTAAACGTTTTAATAATCAACGATAGAAATTGCATAAAAGAGAGTAATTACCTAAATAGGTAGTTGGCTTCATTTGTATGTTTTACATAACTATATTACAAATAAATTTTATCTTCTATATATGTAATCTTCATATCTTCATATCTTCATATCTTCTATATATGTAATCCTAATTTAAGGTGGACAATTTTGCTGCCACATTTATTTAACATTTGAAATAAAACAACACTGAAGCAGTTATAATCAATGCCTATAATTATATCTTAGTTCAAAAATACGTCTATACATGTGGATCTCTTCTTTAAGTGGCAACAAACAAGTAATTTCTCTTCCGAGTAAGACTTGCGCAGATACCAATTTCTTTGAGCCGCTTCATTTCACATGTACTGAAATTTTTGATTGTTTAGTAACATGAAACTACAGTGCACTGATTCACTTAGCAGCGCCGCGTGGTAAAGGTATTGGCGGAGGTTTAGTATAGAATTATAGATTAATAATCCTGCAGTTCCTGTCTGAGAACTAAAAAACACAGTAAAACAACGCTGGGTATAAATTTAGTGTACAGGGTTAACGAGAAATATTGTTGAGATCTTGCAGTATTTGTATTTAATATATTTAGTTTTAGACTATCGCATCTAAGAAAGTTCTAACTCTCATGAACTTTTCTCAACATTCCGGCAGCTGGATATTTTCATAATATCCAGCTGCCGGAAAACTATCCAGATAGTTTTATAATATCATAGATATTATAAAACTATAAGACTAAAAAGATAATTCCTGGTGATTATTGTACTTCCTAAGCTTAGGCTAAGGATTAAGCCATCACATTTTTTGGTTTAGAATAATGTAAGCTCAAAATCATTGCTGTATTTTCATGAAGTGATAAAGAAAAATAAATTTTTAAAGAAAAATCAAAACATGAAACCTATCGTTGAGGAGTGACCTCTAACCTGCCTATCGTTGAGGAGTGACCACTCACTCAAAAATGATCTCATATATCATTGAAAATATTGTAATATTCTTATATTTATTTTTGATAGGCCTATATTTACTATGATGTAACATTACATGAATTCATGGCATATCTGGTACTATTCATGAATATCATATAGGGCCTACTAAAGGCCTACTAGGAGTAAAGAATTAATATTAGTAATCATTAAATTAACTAGAATCATCTAAAAGCATATGGGTAATGAAGTTTTTATCGCTCATACTGCTTCGTTTTATAGGAAGGGAATAGCACCTCTTGTTAGCAGTATTTCTTCGGGATGGGTAATTATGGTTGTTTTGTATGTTTCTTTTTGTATTGTTTTGTTAGTAATATTCAATATTAATAGTTAGTAATATTAATATTTAATACTCTTTTCTTAAATTTATCTTATTACTTTTTTGGGCTCCATATTGATATACTCATATCGCAGGCAGCATTTGTATTTTTTATAGATATTCCTGGTCCCATTACAGGCTTACAGCCTGATATAGACCCCTTATTTTGCCTAAGTTGCCTAACATTCCTTTCCAAACATGAAACCAAAGTGTTTTCGTCGTTGACCTATACTAACAGTCTGACTTAATAACTATTGATTTCTTAAGTCGCTAAATATTTTAGACGATTTTTTAGTTGTTTGATGCTATGTTGTTATGCATACTTAGTGCTTCAGAATTTAGCTTTAATTTCTTTAAACATTGCTTCAGTACTGATGGCTGCCTTTGTAATTTGAATAGATTACGTAGATATGCATAGCATAGAATCATGTAATATTTCTCTACTTAAGTTAGCCAAGCATTCTATTTAAAACGAGATAAAAAAGTGTGCTTATTGGCGTATGCCAAGAGTGTGACCTTGTTTAGCATGCAAATTTCTAACTAATCATATAACTACTTGTGAATGCATCCATGTATTTCTTGAAGCCTTCAAAATGCATGGATGCATTTACAACGTAGGCCTATAGCCTAAATGCATTCGCGTTCCTGAAATTACAAACGGAGACCAAGTAAAAAAGTTGAAGTCAAGTTTAATGTCAGTCCTGCTCAACAGCATGTCAATGGCACAAGTAGATGCACCATGTAGGTGTTAAATTCTAATGAATAATTTCATAATATTAAATGTACATGTATATACTATTATTTATTTCGAACAAGAGACAAGACATGTCTTGTCTCAAGACTGACTCGAGACACTGTTTTACTGTCTTGGTCTTAGTCTTGCGGGTCAGTGTCTTGGTCTTGGTATTGGCTTTGTTAGTCAGTGTCTTGGTCTTGGTCTTGCAGAACTGTCTTGGTGCAATCACTGTCTCCGAAGTTTAAAAATATATTTCGCCCTTGTATAAAATCTCGATACTGAAAGAAGCACTACACAGTAGTGAAAATAAAATTATTATTATTCTTTTAAAGTGAGTCTGTATGCAGGAATAGTGTGCAGAATTAAATGGCGTACCTTTGAGCGGATATTAGTAAAGCAATGACAAAGAATGGGCTGCAACTGAAGAAACTATTTAAGGAGAATAGTAATATAAAATGGAATAAGAGCGGATTGCACGCGAAAAGAAGTCAGTTTCAGAAAGCAATGGAAAGGGAAGAAAGAAATTAAAGAACCACGAAATCGGATAAGTGGGCGAAAAATGGGGTATTTTGAAAGAGGATATAAAATATATTAGAAGCTAAAGTAAGTACTTATATGGTTTTCATAGATCAATAAGTGATAAATACCACGGATCACACCGAAGTGTTAGACGAAAGGGATGAAAGAAGAAACGGGAAAAATTAGATATAAGTTGTGACTATAGAAAGGACTATTCGAAAGATTATGAGTAAGGACTACAGAAGATTATGCAATGAGTTCAGAAGAAGTACATGCACAGGCACAGCAAAACATCATGGGATCGCTTGCGAGGGAAAATGCATTTGATGAATTATAAGAATATGATGAGGCGCTCGGATCTGTAGCACCAGAAAGACATGTAATTGACTAGAACCGACATGAAAAAGAAAGGAGACTAAAAGAATATTAGTATGAATGGCAAGGATGGGGAATGGAAATGGATGGGAATGCAGAAGTAAAGGAAAGATGGAGAGAATATGTTGAGGAGTTGTGTAATATACAAGTACACATGGGAAGCCTGTTCAAGAGAATTTTGAACTCGAGGAAGACAAGAGTACAGAAAATGACGGAAAGGGCCGTGCTATAATGAAGGAGGAGTTTTATGCTGAAATCTCGAAGATAGGAAAAGCAACAGGAATAGACGACATCAATGCGGCATTTGGTCAATAGACGTCACTAGGTCAGTGATGATCCTAATCTCAAAAATGACAGTGGCGATGTCGGAAGATACTCGACCGCGGATCAGTATGTGCTGGGTTCAAATCCTGGGCTCGCCCATCACTGACATCTCATGCGAGTGAGGAAACTAACGTTAGCTTTACCAGCTTTTGCCAATCTCACTCCAGTTTCCTGAAACCACTTCACAAGCACGCCCCACCCCACCCGTCAATATTCATCAGGTTGCCTGCAACTAAAACGTTTTATTCGATTGAATTACACTGAATGATGCACCTAATGCTATGACCTTCTATATAGTCGGGCTCATTGCATCAAAAACATTTACGACCTGAAGATGTGCTGAATGGGATCCCCTCCTAACCCCCCCCCCCCCTTCCCCTACGACCCTCATCGCAAGCAATCGAGTGTGTCCAAGCACCCTCCAACAGGCTGCACTGACAACCATCGTCCTGGAGTAGGCTGTAAATTCACGAGAAATGCAATGATTATTCCGAGGTCTGTTGTTTACTTTTAATCTTTAGCAAATTTGAGATAATTGATTTCCCTCATAGTTTTTAGCGCCATAAGTATAATACATTAAACTAGCAATATTTACTTTCTCGCTTATATTAAGTTAATTGAAAATATTTTTTAAAGTATGATGATTCTCTTTCTCTCACACACATACAAGCCATTTATCCTCCGTCACTAATCGCACGGTTTCTGCATATTTCTTTTTTACAATTTCCTTAATACTATTGTTTAAGAATTTGAAAAAAATTATGTCTTCTAATACTCAACCATTTGCATAAAACATTTCGTATTAGCCGAGCTATATAGGCCTATTTTAATCTAAGGCTTTAATGATTTACAATTGCTTTCCGCTTTCTTGTAAAATAAGTTATCTCTAAACACAAGGGTGAATTGAATTAGTTTGAGTGCGAGATATTTTTATTGCTTATATTCTATATTATCTCAGATTAAAAAATCGAAATCAAACTGTTTTTAATGTGACAATAATGTACCTTGTCCGTAAGTAAGACCTCTTACTGGTCATTAAGTCTCTCTCTCTCTCTCTTTCTCTCTCTCTCTATCTATCTCTCTCTAGTACAAATTGGCAGATTTAAGTTACATATTCCTGCTTACATGCTGCTTTTCACGCTCTACATAAAGAACTCATCTATCAATTAGTTAATCCCTTCACTAAAGGCTATGCCTTATCCACACCTTAATGCAGCCTTTAGCTACTGAATAATAGGGCTTCTGAGGTGGCTTCACGTTTCTTTCCTCAGTTCGCGAGCAGTAGTCTCTTACGACATGTGCAGTTTACGGCTGGTCTATTCTTCAGTGTTCCGAACACGACAGGAGAATTAATTAGTAATACTATTCAATTAAATACTACTTCTAGTCTATGATATAATGAAATACCGTTCATAATGTAGTTCAATTATTCAATTAATTCCCTGTTTATTATAAATTCTTAAACTATACTACATTACCTGTGCTAAAGTAACTAGCTATATTTACTATAATACAGTACCTATGCTACAGTGCATATGCAACTGTGCTTATGCTACAGTCCTCATGCTACAGTAGCTAACTACCCTACATAACCACTTGCTTTAATTTACAGTACGAAAGTAAAGATTTTCACTAATAGAAGAACTTGATATTTCAATTTTATAGTTCCAGAATTATAATTTCCAGTCCAGTGTTCCACCATGTTGATTATCCGGCAGATGCTAGTTAACAGGATTTCCTCCGCAGAACAGCCCGCGTTGAGTTCAGGTAACAGAATGAAAACTGTGAAAGAGTTATTAAATTAGTCCTTCTTTTATGTTCGTTTTATTAGGCGAATTAACGAAGCGCATGAGCCCAGTGTTGCCGTCCGAACGATCAATATTTTTATAACCGTGAATTCAATATTTAACCTAATTGACATAAAATATACACTCTTTCGCTGGGTCCAAACTGTTTCATCATGTACAGCTTTTGGCTAACGAAGTTCATCAATATAAGCGAGAATAATAATTGCTTTGCTATGATATTATGATCTACGATGAGAGCAAGTATCTTTGACTAGTTATTATTTATGATGTGAACGCTGCTCAGGCGAGTAGTTAAGAATTATCGCGTTGACACTGCCAATAAAATTTGCACTCATTTCAATTCCACTCATTATATCCCTTGCAGGAGACAAGATATTGTATTAAACTGTAGATACGATGTAAAATATGACAACATAATAGTATGACGTGTAAGTACACTGTTTCCACATGACAGTGCAATAAAGCTATCAATTCAAACTTCACAAAATGCTTTGTTTAATTGTGACACAAGATATTATTATAGAAAATTTGTATAATATGGTGTATTTTTTATATCCTGCATTACAAATTATGTAAAAAACGTATGGTTATATTTAAATGATAACTATACAAGTTGTTATTTTCTTAAAAATTATATATACGGTATACATAATATTTAATGCTTTTTCATGTTCTCTCACTCTATCTCTTACCCTTTCCATCTCTCTCTCTCTCTCCCTTTCTCTCTCTTTCTGTCTCTCTTACTCTCTCTCTGTATTTTGTTCCTCTGTCACGCTCAATTTTTCATTCTATCTTAATCTCACTCACCCTCTCTCCTCTCTCTCTCTCTCTCTCTCTCTCTCTCTCTCTATCTCTATCGCTCTCTCTCACTTTTTCATTCACTCTCTATCTCTTATACTGCAACGGATCCCATACTGACCCGTGTTGTATACAGGACACCGAAGATTAGGCCATCAAAAAATTACACATATCTAAGAGACGATTGAGAAAGAACGAAAGAACGGAAAGGCGGAGGAATATCACATCAGAAACCATGCATTTTCAAAGCTATAGACTACATTAAGGTATAGGTTAGGCATTGCATTTTGTGATGAGATTAACTTATTTATCGATTGCGTGCCCGTTATGGAGTGTGAAAGCATAATGAGAGTAGAAATATGTACATTGAACCTGCCACTTGCAGAGCATTGAAAGTAGTGGTTGGTTGCGATATAATTGATGCATACCGGTTGAACTAAATGCATTCACAAGTCTCTTGAGTGCTCACTACGAATTTCATTCTTGTTCTGGTTATATGTAGATTGATGATTTCGTTTAGTTGAAATGTAATTTCATTATACCAAAAGAAATTGTCATGCAAGTTACATAAAATCTGGAAATAGTTTCTAAAAATAAGCATGAATTTCTCCATATTTTTAACTAAAAAATTTATATTAAGAGAATTAGGCCTATAATTCTTTATTAATTTAATGTGAAACTCTTATGCGCTTATTTATTTCCGAAATCATTAACATGTGATTAAAAAGCAATCGGAAGCATTTCAGAAAACTTCTTTTCATTTCTGTAGTAGCTATATTCACCAGTGTTGTGGTGTATGGGTTAAACTTGTTTATCTATGGGGTGCTCTATATGATGCGTGAGAGCAGCTTCTGACTATGAAAATGTACCCTAGATCTGTCATTTGTCAGAATCCTCGAAAGAGATATAAATAACAATGTTTTAACGTCCATTTCCTCAGTTAGGGATGATGTCAGGGACGTCATATATACGCTAGGGTCTAGGTATATACGCTTTTATGACGTAATAAAATCGTTATCAGTGGAATATGAGAAAGTAATATTGTAGAATGTTCTTTGTCATTTGTATATTTTAATCTGTCTTGTTAGTGAACGAGAGAAAAGAAAATATAATCAAAAAGGCTTTAAAATTCATCAGCTGTTGATGAGGATGTTTAATCTGTCTTGTTAGTGAACGAGAGAAAAGAAAATATAATCCAAAAGGCTTTAAAACTCATCAGCTGTTGATGAGGAAACTGACTCTAAGTTCAAAATATTTGTTTAATTGCCTTCCCTCCGTGAGCCACTCGGTTTGTTTGATATAATATTTAGTCTGCCTGGCGGCAATAGAATATCTCGCAGCCGCTCTGGCAGCCTATTTACCGATAAACCGAGTTTTACGAGAGAGGAATTGAATGCGGTAAGACGATGGCTTGGGACCGCTGATACAACTGTCACGATAGAACGGCTCGAGACATAACATATGTACCCGGATGAGTTGTTCATTCCTTCACCAGCCCTCTCCCCGCCCCCTTACGACTCCTTTCCCCAATCCCTTTAATCTCTCCGCCGCTCTTCTCATTAGCTGAATTCGTAATAGTTCATAGCTGAGGCATGGCTGTCTGTGCAGCTGGTAGCAGCATCGCTTTGGATCATATATGATTAATACGCAACATATTTTAATTAGTCGTTTTATTTCTCGATTCCTTGTCTGTTAAAATTGCACCGCTAATATACAGGTTAGCCAATGTTGCGTCATAGTTTTATCTACTTTCCTTCTAGGCCAAAATCATAATTTGATATACTTGGTATAATAATAATATAGAGCTTGATATAATATAAACCTTAATACTACCTTTAGTTTGAGAAATTTGATTTCAAATGTGGTTTTACATTGTCTAAAACAGTTCACAATTAGTCCTCTTTAGGATACGCACAGCTTGCATTTAATCTAATCAGTAATGTCCCGGACGCAACGCGGCACTTTATGTCTCCCCATATGCTTTAATTGTTCACTATAACAAATTAACAAGTCCATACATTACTGTTAGGCAGTTAGTAATTATAAAACTTTAACTGCCAAATCTTATTTGCCCGGTTGATTTAGTTGTACAGTAGTTGACTGCATACCCCGGTACCTTGAAGACGTAGGTTGGGATCTTAAGAAGAAATAAGAAGAATCATAAAGATGTTAAGCCATATGTTTGACTATTCAATGTACTAAATTCAAGTTTTTCGGTATATGTGATTAAATATACGATAGGCTAAGAACTATTTATATTGCGATGAAAATCTTAGAAGGCATGGTAAATTCCAGCTTTGAGCCTTGACGTGACCAAATTAAACTTAACTGCAGATACGTCTATCGCCCAGTTACTCTCTATACACAACTAACGACTTCATTTTAACAGCATAGCGTGATTATTTATTATTTGCTGTTGTGGTGTTTAAAATTAACATCTGCAGGGAATCGTGTTTGTCATAGAGCTCGCAATACCGCATCTGATTTGTTGTAAATCTTGTAATAAAATACTAAACTAATGCGGCGGCATTACGCAGAATGCTGAACTGTAGGCCTAGGTGATAAATAGTTAAGTTAAAGAGGAATGCCGTTAGAAAAATTATTTGAATCTCTCTTAAATTCACCGATATATAGGACCGGTTCGAAACATAGTTTTGTCTCAGAATCTAAAGTTGCGCTCACGATCTATTAATATGGTATAGTCCCATATTTTAGCATCGTAATAAATATACCCTTTTTCTTTCAAAGAGTTATTTTCGTGAATATTTGCAAACACTGAGAATCTCTCTCGGACAATTTCAACATATTTATTTATTAGAAGATAAGTTGCGCTGAGACTGAAGCAATCACCCGCCGAGACTTGACAATGCAGCCTGAAATCAGGGTACCTGGTCACCATAAAATCAGGGTACCTGGTCACAATGAAATCAGGGTACCTGGTCACTATGAAATCAGGGTACCTAGTCACCATGAAATCCTCATCAAGTGTGCACCCTGAATCTGGATACTTATGCACTCTGAATAAGGTATACAGGTATATGCACAATGAAATCCGGATGTTTATACAACACTAACCGTCAAACCTCACTCGTTAGAATTCAAATCCGTTAGCAGCAAAACATTTTAAAGACTTCTTTATATAATTATTTTATAGTAAAAAGTAGAGATAAATAACAATGTAAAAGAGAATATAAAGGAAAATATAAATATATATGGTAATTAATTAATGATAAAATATATATAGAATTAATTTAACTTTAAAATGTCAGAGAAAGATTTCCATAGACATTTGATTTGCTATTGTCGTCATCAGATGATAAATAGAAGATTAAACCATCAATGTCATTATAATCGTAACTTAATACCTATCTCTATCTCTATGTAGCTGACTACTAAATGGCACGTTCATTGTAGGCTTGCAGAGACAGTGATGTCAGCAAAACATGCTTCATAGACTGCCACCGCTAAGGCTCTTTTCTGAACTGCAACATAGTATTTAGAAAAAAGTCTTCTGATGTTATTTCCAATTGTCATTCTCAAATCTTTAGAAGCTCTTACGATACGTGTCAAATCTTTTAAGCTCTTACGATACGTGTCGTTAACGTTTGTTCCATTCAGCAGCGGCCGGACGCAACGAAGGTAGTCTAGTCGTGTACACAAAAATAAAAAGTCTCTAAACAAAAGTCTCTATACAAAAGTCTCTGAACAAAAGTCTCTGTCCAAAAGTCTTTACACAAAAATCTTATACAATCTTATCTTAGTCTCTGTATACACATCTCTGTACAAAGTCTCTATACAAAAGTATATACACAAATGTCTCTGTGTACGCGAGTCATGACTCGTGCACGAAGGGTTATTTAATATTTGTCTGCAATTAAATATCGAATTTCCCATTCTTTTTTTAAACAATCCAAACTTAATTTGAGAACTTTGACAAACTAGAAAAATTAAATTAGCACTTAAATTGTATAAAGATTATCGACTTCATCTCAGTGCCTCATTGCTTTTTCTAGCGGAGTGTTTAAGTATAATTAAGTAATTAATAAATTACATTTGATTCTTGTCGGGGTTATTTAGTTCACGCTGTACATTGTGCTCAATTTTCGTGTGATTAAAACAGTTTGCACTGAAAAGACCGATAAATATTTCGATCATAGTCTTCGTACCTGATTGATCCCTCCTCCTCTTCTTACCCTCTCCCTTCTCTCTCTCTCTCTCCCTTTCTTCTCTCTCTCTCTCTCTCTCTGTCTCTCTCTCCACTAGT
Source organism: Enchytraeus crypticus (assembly GCA_905160935.1). NCBI lineage: Eukaryota > Metazoa > Annelida > Clitellata > Enchytraeida > Enchytraeidae > Enchytraeus > Enchytraeus crypticus. The sequence goes on along the minus strand of CAJHZI010000197.1, from coordinate 2,343,204 downwards.
TCTACAAGTATTCAATTTTATAATGAAATATGTTTGTCTCTCACGGTATTTCTCGTCTTCAAAACTAGGTAAATGAATGCGGGTTTGAACGTCAGTTCCATATTTTAAAAAGAAAATAAATTTGAGTTTCAAATGTACTTATCCGAAATCTGAAACCTAACCAATCATGCCACAGATTCATTCTGCCCTGTCGACGTTTATACAGTGATAATATACAAAATGAAAGAATGCAATTAAAAATTATTATATCAAATTGGTTAAATTTATTACGTAATAATGGTTCGATTTGATTACGGAGATAGAAAACCTTTTATTTTCGTTGCCCCAGGTAATAGTTTCCTGTGGACTATTTATCGCAATCCTGCTTAATTACTACAGTATATTTCGATTATTTGTGATTTCATTGCACTCTTTTGCTTGTTTACTTCTTCAAGTTTACTTCTTCAAGTTGGACCACACCAGTGATGGCAACATTTATTATTATCGTTGTCACTTGTTTCCTTGACGTTTAGTCTTTAAAAATATTATTAATCGTTAGTCTAGTGCCAGAATAGAAAATTTTGTATAAAAAAACAACTCTGCTCCCAGCTTACTCTCTTTCTCACTACAACAATATCATATAATCGTATTATTCCTATCATCAATCTCTTTTATTTCTTATCTTCTTTTGTACTCATATATCGCTTACTGATCGATTTGAGAGCACACTTGCTGATAGGCAGAAGGCCGTATGTTCGAATCCGAACAGTTTCTGACACTCTGTCTGCTTTATCCCGTGTGGAAAATTGCAGACAGTAAACCTAGCTTTAATTTAGTATCTTTATTTATTTATTTTTTAGTATCTCTTCCCTTAGTATTTCTGTCTCTTTCTCTCTTTCACTCTCTCCCTCTCTCTCTCTCTCTCTCTCTCTCTCTCTCGTTCGTTCGTTAGATCGCACGCTATCTCTAATTGCCTATGGTGAGCGGAGAAGGATGCTGCTCTACTTCCCGCTTGAGAGGCAACTCTACGTGACACCCTGTAGTAGTGATGACTACGTGACACCCTGCTGACTCTACATGACACCCTGTAGTAGTGATGACTCTACGTGACACCCTGTAGTAGTGATGACTCTACGTGACACCCTGTAGTAGTGATGACTCTACGTGACACCCTGTAGTAGTGATGACTCTACCTGACACCCTGTAGTAGTGATGACTCTACATGACACCCTGTAGCAGTGATGACTCTACGTAACACCCTGTAGCAGTGATGACTCCACATGACACCCTGTAGTAGTGATGACTCTACGTGATACCATGTAGTAGTAATAACTCTACATGACACCCTGTAGTAGTGATGACTCTACGTGACACCCTGTAGTAGTAATGACTCCACTTGACACCCTCTAGTCATTGTTTAGCGCGAGTTGACGTGCACTGGTCTTATCGAGCGAACCGGTGTGTGTCTGATTGTCAGCATCGCGTCAATACAGATGTTCCAGTGCTAAGCTACTCCAGAAATAATCTCCACAAAAATACCTGTCGAACTTCTGATTAAGTAAAGTTCAAGTCTCACTCGGGTGCAGGCGAATCGATGTAATACAGCGGGTGCGCTTGTAACGTCCAAGACAAGGCCTTCATCGATGCAATACGAGTGCGGCGATATTGACATCCATTTCTTCTGCGCAATTTAATATTCGTACATCCGGTGCCGTTGGCTGCACTGAATGTTGAAGATAAAAATTCTCTTCACGCCATTTCGATATTTGAAATTATTATTGAAATAAGTATTGCACTGCAGACCTTCTGTGCTTTAATTAGTATATCGTAAAAATTGATTGATCAACTAACATCTATTTTTAATACATAGCATGTGAAATTGAAGTTATGCAAATCTGGAAAAGCTAATGTTAACGTCAGTTTCCTCACTCGAAAGCGATGTCGATGACGGGCGAGCACAGGATTTGAACCCCGCACATACTGATCGGCGGTCGAGTACCTTACCGACATCGCCACTGGCTCCAGTCGTGATATAATTCAACATGCAATTTATTCAATAAGAATCTGTTTCTTTAGAAAAAACTAAATACATAAATAGCTAAATAATGTTGACTTCAGGTTATATAGGTTAAAATCAAAATTATTAAGAAAATATAAAGAGCCAGTCAGCTGAAGTAGAGGAAACTGTCAGGATAAGTGGCCTATATCTGGTTAAATATTACAAATAGAATCATGATATTTCTGGTCGTAGCATTTAAGTACCTTAAAGTGCAAGAAAATATATTTTTCTTTTTACACATGACAACACTATTCTTTACAATAAATCGGGTTAGAAAAATATCACACAATTTCGAGCTACACGCTCATACATCACAGTAAATTATTTCAGCCTGATCAGGAAGCGCGCAATATTTGAAATACCTTGGTGTTCTAATTTCTATGTTTTTGCTTATTAGATTAGATTTTTTTTTCTAGAGTTAGGCTACATTTTTTGCTTTATCTCTCTCATCATGCCACCTAATGGCATATCAGTTTCCTATAGCTATTTCATTTCTTAAAATCATAGATTTTTGTCAGTAGTCAAATGCGTTGCCAGTTAACGGCCACCAAATTAGTCTCATATTTCATACACATTTTATTTTATATTTTTTCTAATGATACTTCCTCAAGGAATCTAACCTATCCTAATGCAGTTCGCCAATAATTTTGAGTATCCAACGAATCGTTTCCATCGTCTCTATAAACACATTTTCAACACTTAGGCCTACTGATTTCTCAAAATTATTGTATTCGCATAGGCTTCAGAGCAATAAAAATGAATTTGCGCCAAATTGTGTAAATTTTGATGGCTTCCTCAATTAAGCCTTTTTTCAAAAGTTTTTCCCGTTGTCGACAGCCTCTTTATGTATAATTCTATGTTATTTTTGCCTCGCATCTCTCATAATTATAATTACTTTCTACATAACCTAACTTTTGTCACTCTTTTAATCTTCAGCAACACTGTGTAACTTATCTTGATATCATCTCTAACTACTCCTATTATTTCGTCATGATGTGATTGCTGTAAAAGTTATAATAGGCCTACTAATTCGGTGCTGTAACTTTCAGAATATTCATAAAATTCTCAATCTGCAGCAGCAGTACCAACCATATTCTACTACCACACCCTTATTCTGCAGAAGTTACTTCCTTGAAGATGGATCGTTAATTTGTATCTCATTCACCATGCCTTCCCTTGATTCCACCAATTATTTCTTATGTATGCAGATTCGCTACTCCGCCATTGAAAGCTGATAGTTTTCTAGGCTGATTTTCTGACAAAAATCTGTTTAATCTCTTGCGGTAGGTTGATCTGGAATAAATATCTCAAGGAAATAAAGTATACAAATGCGTTGAAATACAGTGGATAACTTAGCTAAGATTTCAATTGATTACTGATAAGAATTGATCATTATTTTTTATTGCCTCATTGTGCATCATTTTGTTACTGTTTGAATATTATATTTTGCTGGAATTGACTTTAACTATCTTTTTAATGGATAGTTTAGTATGAAGATTAGATATTTGGTAAGAATTACATGTTTAGAATTACACTTTTTATTTCGTCACTGACATGCTGTTGAGATAGAAAATTTATGCTAAAATTAGATGCCGCTTTAAACATATGTAGACTGTAGTTTGCATATTAATCTCACGAAGTTAAAGAAACTCTTAGTTTCAACATACATGTAGGCCGTAGGCCCTAAATAGTATTTGGGTCAAGCAAGTAAATAATCAACGAGCCTGATATACTTTAAAATCAGACCAGAAAGAATAGAAGAATTTTCATGGCCCATATCACACTATACTATAATGACGATTATTGAGTCCTACAGTAAAATTTCAAGTGTAACTAATACCTCTTTAAAAGCAGAGATTTCTGAACACAATTGTCATTAGCGAGAGATCTGTTGCATGACACAAAACTCTATTAGTGATTAATACGAGAGAAATATGAGAGATTTCAACGTACGCACAATGCCAGTGCGCTGAAGTGTTCTCAGAGGCTTGGAGAGGTTTTCTAGAGGCTTGTGACACTTGCACCCAAGGGCTCCTCATCGTCATCTTCTCAGCTCTCCAATACTGCATTGTTGTTTGTTACTCGATATGCCCAAGTCATGGCGTTCATATTAAATTAATCATTATTCCGTCTAAATTTCACATTTAACTTGAGAATATTGCCAATCTCGCTGTACGGGCTCTATTTGTGAGGTATATGACAAATTACTGTACATCTACGCTACTTGATAATTATATTGGTTGCCTTGCAAATGTTTGCACAGAAAGAGGCTAATTTTTAATCAGTGATGGAAGAAATATGTAAGATTATATATATATATATATATATATATATATATATATATATATATATACATATATGGGTGTGTGCAATGCATCTATAGGTATGTCTGTAAAGTTATATTGATTTATATAAATTTCTATATAATATGTATGGCCTACATATACATATATTATTTATAACTATATATTATTTATTATATATACATGTACTTGTAGATATAGTTATGTACAGGGTTGAATTTGCTGCGGGTGAGGATTTCTCTCCCGAATTCGATCTCCCTTTGCAGATGTGGGACCCCCCTGACCAAAGCTTTAACCCCCTCTCTATAGCATAGTCCAAATAGACCTCTTCTTCACAAGTTGATATTGAATTGAATTAAAAAACGAAATCCTATTAAATTAAATTAAAAATCAAAATCTTAATAAATCTATTACTACATTAAAAAGTATTGAGAAACATGCACCCATAGATCTCTAGAGTGTTCGCTGTTTTAAATCCTTATGAGTTAAAGCTTTATAGGCTACTTCGGCGGTCTACATCTAATGGAGATCATGAATGATTAATTATTTTAAAAATACACCTAGAAAGTAGAAAAATGTCAAAGCCAAGTTTAGCTTCAGTTTCCTGCTCGACAACATGCATGTCGGTGGTAGAGATATCCCTGTATACGATCGAGCCCTGGGTTGATCCACCTACTGATGCGCCCAATTTTTCGTTTGTTGAACAACTTTTGAACACGCCACCGGGGCAGCACAAACAGATAGAATTGTGAAGACTTTCCAGACGATCACATAGCCTAAACCGTTTTATATTGACTTAGACTACTTAAGTAGTTTTCTACTACGACTTTACTATTATAAATAGTTTTCGTTGTTTATTTGGTTCTACCATTACAATTTGCTTACTCGGTCTTTGTATAGGCCCTACGTGTTCATCATCGTATGGTGCTTTGACATCTAATGCTGCAGAGTCTGCTTGAAACATCCCTGATATTGTCTTATGGCTAGATATCAGAAGTTAGATTCTTATTGATTGATTGATTTAATATAGCAGATCTGTAGTACAATTCTTATTGATTGATTGATTTAATATACCAGATCTATATTACATACTTGTATATCTTCTATTTTTACTATTTTAAACAAAGTCCACAAGCAAGACTCCAAAGATCACTTCTGTAGCAACAATGCAACAATAATTGGGCTGATATAGTTTAGACAATATATTTCCGTTGATTGATTTGTGATTAATTCCTTATAGAGAATATTCTATCAGGGCACAATACAACGGTGAAAATTTAAGGTACGCTGCCTTATCAAAAGGCAATATCTGAGCGTCATATTAATCGACGACAATGTCTACGTCAGGCCTAACTTTACACAAAAATGGTCACGCTTGTATTCAAGGCAATGGCTGTAAAGTTATTAACCCTTCAGTTGACTTAAAGGCAGTTGAGGTTACAAATTGCGAGTGGCATCTTTATTATTAATAATAATAATAATAATAATAATAATAGAGGTTTAACGTCCGTTTCCTCATACAAGGATGATGTCAGGGACGTCCCCCCATCACATGTCACTACAAATCGATGCACCCCAAACGATCTGAAAAAACACGTGCTGAAGAGAAAAGCATAAGTTGGCTATATTAACAGTTGAAGGCCATTTCAGTACAATACGTAATACTATATCAAATACTATCCCTAACGGACAAGGAACAAGAGGACATTTTATTCACTAAGAAAGCTTACAAATAAAAGGTGAAAAAGCTGGTAAAAGCTAATGTTGACGTTAGTTTCTTAACTCGAAATTGATGTCAGTGACGGGCAAGTCCAGGATTTGAACCCCGCACATACTGATCCGCAGTCGATTATCTTACCGACATTGCCACTGGCTCCAGCCGTAAGCCATCATAGCTTAGGTTGACTATGCTGAGGTTCAGCACTGCAGGTTTTAGGGCGGGTAAGGTAACTATTAATATATTCGTTAACGATTAAAGGAATTTTAACGATTATTCATTTGGCGATTAATCAAAAGTCTTGCTTTACTTAGTTAAAACCGAAACTAAAATTCAAGCTTTTTAAATAAGCTACAATGGCCGACAGGAAGTTAAAAACACTGGACACATTAAATATAAACCTTTTCAGGCCGTGTTTCTGCTTATTTTGGACTTAAATTGTGCAAAGATGGTACAATGTATAAAGCTGAAATAGCTTTCTGTGTGATTATGTACAAATCATTCGCTTATCATGGATTTAACACGTACTGTACTTATGAAATTTGTGGAAAATGAACTAAAATTAAATCAAATAGTCGTTAATTTTCAAGACATTAACTATTATATTTATCGTTACCGGTCCTAATATAAAGCTATCAGCTTTATATCTATAACATTATATCAGGATCAATAGATCACTGTAAGCTATTCTGAATTAGAGGTTAAAATTATACATTTCATTTTCTAGTAACCTTTTACATGAAGCATCATATTGATACGACAAGACCGAAGCTTAATGTTAACCACCAACTTCTCTCGGTCTCGCAGGTTAAAGATATAGATTCCTACTCACAGTCCTCTTACAAGCTCATTCCAGGGCACTTCGATCAACAAATTGAGGTCTTTAAAACATCCAATTGTTGATAGGTTGCGAATTTTTAAATTTAGAAGGGTCGTGAATTGGAAATATACGAAAGCTGATAAAGTTTTTAAACAATCGTTTAGTTTCTTTTTGGAACCCATTGCGACAGGCGCAGTCATACTTTAGTTTCTTCTGCAGTTGAGCGTACAAAATACGGGCATTCACATTTCACATATTGCTTGCTGTGTATAGCTCGAGTTAGTTTACAGTTTGTAGCACTGTAGTGCGAAAATATAGTAACTAGAATTTGCCAGTATTCTTCTACCATTGACAAATTGGGTAATTTCTTTATTATTCGTATTGCATCGATTTATGAAAAGCGTACGTAGTAACCTCGTATCGACGTATCGATGTTTTAAGGTTTTAGCGATGCTAGTGGTAAAGTAGTAATATGATTTATTACGCGTCGGCTTGCAGCGTTAACAAAGCGACTTTAGAGTAGAGAGCGGTCTGAATGCATAGCACCATTACTCGACATGCGAACCAACAAACCTACTATCAACTTGTAAGGGTCACAGTTGCTTGTTAGTTGTGTTCAGTATTATGACAATTGGTCTGTAACAGCTATTAAAGTGTAGCATCTCGCTACCACGGGTCTCTAATAAAGTAATTAAAAGGATTCAGTTCTGAGTCGGTTTCGATGAATCATAATGTTTAGTAGGAGCTTGTTGGGAGTGGTAGGGACGACTCATTCGTGATTCTCGTAAGATTTAAGCTTAGAATAATCACGCCTCACAACCTTTCACCTCTGCTGAAGTCTTTATTTTCTTGTTAGGTAATTGGTCCTTGTTTAAATAAACTACTCTCAGTTTAGTCTACTGTTTACTGTTACCTATTTGTCAGAAGACTAGTGGAGACACAAGGCGAATACCCCAAACGAGATCTGGCTTGAAACTGTCCTGAAATGATCTCGTCACAAAAGTTTTCCTATTTAAACCGCACTCCAATGGCCTGCACCTGGGTGCACCATCTTCTTCTCTCACTTTTAGAGTCCAGATAGGCTACTGCTCTTTGACTCAGACTTTGAGTATTCCTAAATACTGAGAGCTACTGGATCAATAAAGTCCTTCTCAACAATCACTATCGAATCACAATCACTATCGCGGGTCTTTTTTAAGTGACTCCCTTACTGGTTAGAATAATTTCATAATATAGATGCCGATGTTAATTCATTCATGCCTATTTACTCAGCATGAATCAAAGTCAGCATACGAGTGATTATAATACAATATTACGTAGTTGCATTTAATACGGTCAGATAAAGCTTTTGTAATAATTCCTCCTCTTCGCTACAGAAAACGACAAAATAATAAATGCGCTATCGTTGTGTCTTAATACCCAATATCTCAACAAATTTGAAGTCGTAACACATCCTTCAAGGAAACGTATTTGATAAAGCTGCCTTATTAAAATGGCACTGACTCCAGTTAGTAAGACACTACTGTCGAACATCAAAACCAAGTGTGTTTAGTTCAGCACTGAACTTTATTATCATTGTAACCTTATGCAAGGGAATTAACACTTCGAAGAGAAGCTTTTATAGCTCATATGTCAAATCGTAATAGTTAGACTACACTTTTCCTATGCCTCAAAACTGAAAGGTGTGCAATATATCATTTTAATCTTGTTGATAGACAACTATAAAAATGAATTTATAGCAAACATTTCAAAAATATTATTTCATTTTTCAACCCTCTAGACACGTTTTTCTTTTTTATTCCTGCTCGCCACTCCCTAATTCTGGTATACAGTACTGCTAAAGTGTTTCGGCGACCAACTGCATAATAATAGTAAAAATAGTACGGCTGGAGCCAGTGGCGATGTCGGTAAGATACTCGACCGCGGATCAGTAGGTGCGGGGCTCAAATCCTGAGCTCCCCGTCACTGACATCGCTTTCAAGTGAGGAAACTTACGTTAACAGTAGCTTTTTTAGCTTCTTAATAATAATAATAATAATAATTTTTTTTATTATAACAGAAGTACAATAATATTTTTCTGATTATTATCATAATAATATTATAATAATTACTATTATTTTTGTTATTACAATACTATTACTACTGCTACTAGTAATAATAATAATAATAATAATAATAATTGTTATTATTTTATATTTAACTTTTAATGCCCTAGGCTGTATAGGGCCCTGTGCTAATAAATAAGATAGAAGAAACTTTATTTAATTTCAAAGTTAAATATTATTATAATTTTTATTTATTTCCATAATTATTATAATTGATACTATTATCATTCCTATTCTTATTTTATTTTATATTTTATTATATTTTTATTTACATTTGATATCAAGAACACGAGGTTTGATAAAATGATTCGAGCAATACATGTACGTGCTGAATCGCCGCCCGGCTACTCAAAATCTTCAAGCTGTTTAACTGGCTTGAGCCAGTGGCAAAGTCGGCAAGATACTCGACCTCGAATCAGATGGTGCGGGGTTCAAATCCTGGGCTCGCCCGTCACTGACATCGCTTTCAACTGAGGAAATTGACGTTAACCTTAGCTTTACCAGCTTTTTAAAAAAAGAAAAGAAAAATAATAATAAATATAATAATAATTATTATTATTATTATTATTATTATTATTATTAAAGAATAAAATGAAGAAGTATATCGCAAGGTTCAGCCTCCTAATATTGGGAGTTACTACTAGAAAAGTACCAATCTTGTTATGACGTAGAAAATTTGCGTAACTTCGGAAGGATTGACTAAAGAAGACACAACTCTTACCTAAGAGGAGATAGATCTTTAGGAGTCCGATACTAATCAAACTTAAGGTAAGGTTATGTGCATAGAAATATATAAATCGGTAACATGTCGGTAAGAGATATTATTAGTTTTTAAAAGGCATCCATCAAACAATGATGAGAGTGAGTAATACATGAAGCTATGAAATAAATAAACGTATAAGTGCAAACTGATGGTTACCAGGCAAGATTAGTGATAGGGTCTGAGTGAACGCTCGTGACGTGAACTGCACTAAAGAAAGGAAAAGTGGAAGGTACAGAAAACACGTAGCGTCGGTTTATAGTCGGTGCAGTGACATGATCCGTTATTATACAGTATAACTGCATCAGTAGACCAGAAATGAGTTCACTCAAGGGAGAGAGAGAGAGAGAGAGAGAGAGAGAGAGAGAGAGATGGATAGATAGATAGATAGAGAGAGATCACCCTTATATGAGGAAACGAACGTTAACCCTTTATTATTATTATTATTATTATTATTACCAACCGGTGACTGCACGTGTCGTAGAAGATGACTAAAGCACTAAGATCCATACCAATGTCAGAAAGGGCATTCGGTTGGTGAGCGCCTAGGCTCCAGAAAATGCTATAAAATTTAAACGAATAGAAATGTCTCAAATAGGGGATTGGCTGGTAGTGTGGTGTTGGACAGAGAGGATTTGAGACAGTCTATTTGTATTCCTACTCTGGTTAAACTGGGATTCAAGGGAGGACTATTATTATTATTATTATTATTATTATTATTATTATTATTATTATTATTATTACTATTATTTTTATTTTTATATTTTTATATTTTTATTTTTTTACCCCGGTGTAAAGAACCTGGGGTTTGATAAAAACGATTCAAGCAATACGTGCTGAATCGCCGCTCGGCTACTCGAGGTCATCAAACGGCTTAAAAGAATTATTGAAGCAGACTGCATTAAATATTTGCAAAGTCATGGAAAGCCTTTGCCAAATAAAAGAAGTCTCTCGCTTATCGCAGGTTTTCTCTGCAATAAGTCTGCCTATGCCATTAATAAAGTCAGCTCCTTCGGGATTCATCGGGCCCATGGTTTCAATGGCCACCGGAACAACTTCATATCCTAAGGACAGATCACGGTATTTATCCAACTTCCTAGAGGCGACATGAACAGCAGCTCCACCGGCTGTGACTGAAGTCCTATTCAGGTAGGAGTTTGCCATAGTGTCAATGACCGTGACGTCCCATACGGCACATTTACCGTTGCACCAGGGCACTATTATTATTATTATTATTATCTGCGGCACATTTTTGGAGCAGAAGTTAAAGCACAGATATGAGAGGGAGAGAATTAATGTAAAATCTAAGTTAAGTTAAGCTAATGTTGTAGTCTGTTGAAGTACTGCAAAAATTGCTTGATTGAGTTTTAGATCTGTGACCTCTCTCTCTTTTCCAAGCATGCTACAGATTCGGTCATCTTTCGGTCGGTAAAATGGCTTATGTATTTGCCAATAACTCTTTAATTTCTAATAAATTACTCAAAATCGTGTTAAAATCCGACTAGATTTAATATTTTAATATTTTGTCTATTTTTGAATATTTTGAATATTTCTGTGGTACTTTAGCGTTACATGAGCAGACATACGTTTACTTCGTTTTACCTAAATAGTTATACATAGACTCGGACTTAACTTTGACTTTGTATAAGCGGACTGCCACTTGGACTTGAAACTCCAGCAACTCCAGTACTTGACCTTGGACATGAAGGTTACTGTACTTGTTACTATTTTTGCCATCATCTCAAAATTGTTACTATTTTTGCCATCATCAGTTCATCTGAAATCAGTTTTAAAATGATAAACAAAGAAAAGTATATATATATATATATATATATATATATATATATATGCATATAAAGACAAAGTAATATATTAAGAGAAATAGAGAATTTAGACTAAATGAAAGGATGGAATTAGCAGCAACAGTGAAAAACGTTGGGAGATCGAGAGAGTTTTAAAAGAGAAAAATATCTGTAGGATCAAATGAAAATAAAGGGATCTACGAGCGATGTTGCAGGGAATGGGTAGGTCTAGGATGTACTTAGTTACACTTTCACCAGACTAAATAGCGGTTGTGCTGCCGAGTGCGAAGAAAATTAATTTTTGTGCGATTCTTTCGCTAACTTTTATCCTACAGTTTAGCGGTAATCAATCTTCTGAAATCCGTCAGTCGTTTGCAAATTTGCAGTCAAACATGGTTAGAAACCAGATGTCCATAATATTATTTTGACTGTTGCATGTGAGGGTCTTAATTTATCTAACTAATCTAGTTGGTAACACCGTTATCGAGTGAGGAAACTGACGTTAACTTTAGCTTTACCAGCTTTTTATGTTTAAAGTATATTATATTGCTTAAACAACACTTAGTAATTTCGCCAGCTTTTCGCGGATCAGCTGTGTTCCGGTAACCAAAGGTTGAGAACCGCGTATATATATAGTGGAAGCAAGTTGACATGGTACGCTAATGAGGAATCTAATAGTTGCACACGTAGCTTCGTGCACATAATGTGCCGGGTTTTGATTACAGTGGTGCTATAGTACGCTGTTGAGTACTTTGGGTGCTTTTACATTGAGAGCCTGCAGCGTTAGCACCGGTGTTAACTTGTTAACGTTTAGTTAAAGCTCAAGAGTATTGAATTATTGAAAGCTTTATCGTTGCATTGAAGTTTACTGTAATCATATTTATTACTTAATAGCCGTGGGCTCTAAAGTGAAATTTGCCGAATATTGAATATATTCAGTCGACAAATGGGGGAGTCATAGAGTGCAGACAAGAGGTTGTCAAGATATACATTCTAAATAACAATCCGCTATCTCGCTTGTTAGAAAGTACTATATCGACCAATACATTCATCAAATAGCAGACGTTTTCTCTAAACAACCTAACATTTAAAATGGACTATGACTACTGCGTTGGCTTCCATTTATGTGCCTCAGTATCTGTCTTGGCTGACTCTTAATTACGTTAATCAGTTGCGGTTTTCGTCCAATTCATTCTCTCAAGGATATAACAACAGCGCTATAAGTTCTTAGCTGATGTTTTGTACGCAAAATTGCTAATGAGTTTTAATAATCAAGCGAGGCTTATATTATACGACGTATAACAAAGTATATTGCAACAAAATATGAGACGACTACAAGATAGACTTTAAATTGCTATGACTTCGACTTTATTGATTAACTCATTCACTACTGTATATGCAGATTAGAGAACACAAATCATAGAACAAACGCGTATCTGGTAGTAATATTTATTTGCTATTGATTAACGTTCAAGACCTCAATATCAAAGCTTAAAATAATTGCATGTTCTATCACATCATTGCATGCATAATGGTGATATTCTATAGAATTGTCGACGTGCTGGTCGAGACGATTTGCGTTAGTCGGGTGGATTCTAAATAACATTATTTACGAGATAAGTCTTTACTCGCGACGTTTCTAATTTCTCGTAATTGTTGTTCTCGGTGCGTCAGGTACAAGCGCTTATAGACTGCATTGCTCTATTGTTGCCACTTGAATGCGAGGGAAGGAGAGTGAACTAGAGGGAATGGACCCCCTCCCAACCAACGGCATTAATAATTATGCGAGAATTTTACTAATTCTATTAACGCAAATTAATATCGATGTAAAGTTTAATTTTTTTTAAAGACGACTCCTCCCAATAAATTAGCAGGTTCGTGGTTAAATATTTCAGCTCAAAGTCGCTTTCGAGCTCACTAGGGGCTATTTGTTGACCAATAACTTAATCCCATCACCAACGAAAGGCTTTTACCAAATCTTATCTTAGCATGTATCTTGAGAAATTATGTCTTACTGCCTTTCTCAGTTTCTTATTAGTCGCCTTGTGTGACACGCGTATTGTACGGTCAATCTATTCTATAGTGATCCGTTAAGAACACGGCAAAAAGCTAAAAAAGCTAATGGTAACGTCAGTTTCCCACTCAAAAGCGATGTCAGTGACGGCCGAGCCCAGGATTTGAACCCCGCACCTACTGATCCGCGGTCGAATAATTTACATCATGGCCACTGGCTGCAACCAGTGGCTATGTCGTTTTTTAGTGATCCGTTCAGAAATAATAAATAATAATCAAGGATTAACGTCCGTTTCCTCATACAAGGATGATGTCAGGGACGTCAATAAAATATGAATAAAATATATATAAACAATATATATATACTGTATATAGCTATGTATATACACATGTATATATATGTATATATATATATATATATATATATATATATATATATATATATATATATAATTGCATATACACATACTGTATATACACAAACGCCAGACTTTATTCCAGAAGTCTCACAGACTTTTGATGGCTTTTACGCATATCTAGATCATCGTTGCTTTATATAGCTTTGGCAGCGCTGTTTATCATAACTCCTAACTGGTTCACTGCTTCCATAGACCTATATATCTCGGCAACACTATGTAGAATAATTTATATTTTCGAACCAATTTTAGGTCGTACAATTGCTTTCGTTTAATCTCTTGTGAACGTCTTCCAATTTATGCACTTTCGCAGTATATAAATTATCATTCCTAATTCTTATAATAAATTAAAAATGAGACGGAGAAATGTCACAACTGGTATAGTGTCCGTCCTGGAATCAGGTAGCTTGAATTAAAATCCCAGATTGTTTGACAATAAATGGATAGTCCACATGGTTCTTATTTGGTGGCTGGCTCTCAACTAGATAGACTCTTTGATAACATTGTACTTATATGTTTTATGTAGCCTACGTCCAAAATAAACATAGTTCTTAGAAGCGTAGTCTTTTATTGGAGCTTGCTACCAATTGAATAAACAGCTGAGATATTTAGTGACTTTATGTCTAATCATGATTAAACATAAAAAACGTAGCAGAATTCTGTAAAGAAGTCCAGATAACTGGTCAAGACACTGCTATAGAAATGATCGTTTAAAATAGTAACAAAAATAATAGTAAAGGTTTAGCTTACTAACGCATTAATATTATATCCGTTTCCGTCCCAGGATGGGACCGACGTTCCTTTATCATATATGTCAACTGCAAACGATTCTCACAAGGAAGTGCAAAGAGCTTGTGTTGTAGAGAAAGAAGAGATCCTACACGGCCCCGGTCCTTTATCGTTTAAATTACCTTTACATTAAATCTAAATGCGGGGACTCCAATAAGATCTCAGCATTGACGATTATCCAGAAGTATGACTTCCAGTTCCTTCTCTCGCTAAGATATTTAAGTTTCCTTACGAGACACATTTTATTGACAGAGTGACAGAGAGAGAGAGAGAGAGAGAAAGAGAGAGAGAGAGAGAGAGAGAGAGAGAGAGAGAGAAAGAGAGAGAGAGAGAAATATGTCTTATTTTAACTAAATTTGACAGAGTAATAACAACCATGAAGAGTATTTAAGCAAATTTAATTCTCTGCCTGAGAATTGGAGATATCGGGCAAGGAATAACGATGATAGTGATCTTTTTTATCTAAATCAATCATTAAGCTTAGCATATTTAACACCTTTACAAAACTGATATTTGAATATATAAACATAAAACAGTAATGCACTTTATATGTCAAAGTATACCCAAGAGAGTAGCAAAATAGATTGGTAGAGGAAGACCACGGAGCAATAATTATATTTCATGAGCAATACATAGATTACTCAAATGCTAGACTTCATTACAGTGTTATTAGAGAAAATTGTAGTTGTGAGGAATATCACACCGATTATAAACCATATTAATGGCAAATGACTCTTGATAATCCACATAATGCCACTTAGGCATTTCATTAAGTGAATTAATACGTTATTATGAATTTTGATGGACTGTTCTGCAAGAGTATCTCAGCACATCACAGTACAGAGCGCATCCCTGTAATCACGTGATCGTAAAAACTGAAATTATATTTTTAATTATTATTTCTTAAAATATTTTAAGACATTCAGTTACCGAAAATCTAAGATAGACTCACTAGCTCTACCTAACACTGCAGCTGCTAGCAGGTAGGGGGTCGGCAGAAATCCGGGAGTATTTCGTGCAGACTTTAGTGAAACGAATGAAGTTGAGATAGGACGCTCTAGCAGGAAGAGTGGGGGAGGGGGGTAGACTAATACTGACATCTATCGATGCGTGACGGGTGATCGGTGCGAAATAATAACTTTTTACGGTATAGAAGAGAGTCGTCTGTAGCTCACTGGTACACACACACCGACCCTCGCGTACCAGTACATACTCTCAGATATGTTGATATCGGTAAGCGGTAGCATCCGGGTGGGAAGCGGGATGGGGTTGGAATGAATGGCACAGGTGGGGAATTACATCGATGAATCTACTGCAGACAAGGCGGGATCTCGAGAGTCTGAGACACCTGATTGGTGACTGTTTGCTCTATGGTGGAGTAAAGAACGAGAACAATTAGTCGATAGAGCGCGTTTGGAGCTCGTAACGAAGTTGAAGCCGTTACCGTTGAATGACATGACCGCAGTTATTAAATAAGAGAGCGCAGAGGATAGCGGTAGTCAGTTAGAGCTACGGTGAAACCTATACAGTCAATTAGTGCAATGTTATAAAGCTCGGCTAACCTGCGCTTGTTCAGTGCTTAACCTCTTGTTGTTGCGGTAACGTAGGAAATATGTACACGCTCAGTATATGAAATGTAGAGTAACCGGCTGTTTCAATGTGAATGTCAGTAAGTTGAAAAATTTCAGTAGTAAACTTTCGCTTTAAATAAGACACTACATGTATATTTTCAGATTATTAAATCTCGAAACAAATAGAGCTATAAAGGAATAATCAGACAGATCTCTTAACTACATCTCATGGACTCTTAAGCGAATCTGTATTAGAATCTAAATTATGGATGAAACAACTACTGGGATATTATTCTGATCGATTCGTTCGAGGTAAATATTACTATTTTTCTCATACTATGCTCCTTTTGTGTACTTTTTTCTTTGATATCGTTTATTTGTTCATCACAGCACAGATTATACAAGCAAGAGGAACGTGCATGTAGATAAACAAGCAGCAATACGAAAGAGGCTACCATAAAATATTATATTTTAATATAATATGAAATGTATGAATTTTAAATGCATATTTTTATATTACATAGTACATAAAACACATTTCTAATTATAAATGAAAATGAAACAATGTCTAATTTAACAAATATCTAAGTTATCTAAGGGATAATGGAAAGGGTAACGGAGTCGCCTGTGGAATAGGAAAGAATAAGTAATTTCACTAAACTGTCCAAAAAAACTCGACAATTACACATGATATGGTACACAGAGGCCCGAAGACACTGATATATGCCTAGTTGTAGTTCGACTTTATGAATAAAGATTCACGAATTACAGCAATTAATGAAAGGATTCAATAAAGGTTTATTCATCTTAATGTTATAATTTCAATCATACGATATTTCATATATATATATATATATATATATATATATATATATATATATATATATATATATATATATATATTATATATATATATTATATATATATATATATATACAGGGTGCGCATTAAAAAATATCCTCCTAGCACAATTGCGATAGCTTAGTCAATTCTTAATATTTCGCCTTGAAATTTTAAGATTCTCTTGTGGAGGAATTTAGCCACAAGCTGACCAAATTTTGTAAAAATATTTTTAAGGGAACCTGAGTTATCCAAGTTTTGCGAAAAAATTGATTTTTTTCATTTAACATGCAACGTAAAACGCCAATTAGAATCAATTCCTTTTGAAAATGTGCTGACCCTGAAATAGGCCGTTAGATGATGACGACTCTGATATTGTGCTACAATGTATTACACCAACACTATTCTGCCGAAACTGATTGAAGACTGCAACAAGTTAAAATCAAATGATTTAATTTTTCAACAGGACGCTGCGCCGGCTCGCACTTCACGTCTTGCGCAATACTTTCTTGTACAATGCAGGCCAGATTTCATAAAAATGGATGATTGGCCTCCTAATTATCCAGATTTTAATCCACCTGATTCTTTGTCTCGTATCGTGCTTCCAAGCCCAAACCGACAAACACAATGGCATTAAAAGCTGTTCTTCAAGAGATCTGGAAAGACCTACCCAAGCAGTTCATTGACAGCGCAATTTTATCTGTAAGAAAAGACTTCTGGCCGGCATTACAGCCCAGGGCGTTCATTTCGAGCACACATTTTAGCACAATAGCAGAGTCGTCATCATCTAACGGCCTTTTTCAGGGTCAGCACCTTTTCAAAAAGGAATTGATTCTAATTGACGTTTTACGCTGCGTGTTAAATGAAAAAAATCATTTTTTTCGCAAAAACTTCGATAACTCTGGTTCCTTTAAAATATTTTTACAAAATTTGGTCAGCTTGTGGCTAAATTCCTCGACAAGAGAAACTTCAAATTTCAAGGCGAAATATTAGGAATTGACTAGGCTATCGCAATTGTGCTAGGAGGATATTTTTTTAATGCGCACCCTGTATATATATATAATATATATATATATATATATATATATATATATATATATATATATATATAAAATTATATTATAATATAATTAATAATATATATAATTATATATATATATATATATATATATATATATATATATATATATATATATATGCGTACTGTATATATAAAATTGTAATTATTATAATTATGTAGGGCCTACATGTAATTAAATTTGCAATATTATCTGCTTAACAAGAACAATTACAATTGCGCATACATATAATTATAATAATTAACACTAATTCAATTATAATTTTTATTTAAATTTAGTAATCATAATAATAGTAATAATAATATCAAAATAATAACATCAATAATAATAATGGCAATATAAATATTTATAATTATATTTATATTAATATTAATATTATTCATTATAATTATTATATATTATAATACCATTACAACATACTATATTTTTACTACACTAGCAAATATGATTATTCTAAAATAATAATAATAATAATAATAATTATAATAACTACAGCAATAATAATGATAGTAATAATAATAATATTACTAATAATATTAATAATAATAGTAATAATAATAATAAATGATTATTTATTTTATTTTATTTGTAATTTTTATTTCTGTTTTATTTTAAATTTTATTTGTCTGCTTCAGCAATTTTTTAATCAGATGGTTTGCCTCGAGTAGCCGGGTGGCGATTCAGCACGTATTGCTCAAATCGTTTTTATCAAACCTCGGTTTCCTTTCATCCGGGGTAAATTAAAGTAATATAATAATAATGATCATTATTGTTATTTAATTTTTAATTTTTATATCTGTTTATTTTAAATTTTTGATGCCCTGGGCTAAAAAATAAGAAAAAATCGACTTTATTATTATTATTATTATTAGTAGTATTATTTAATATATTTATATTGTTATTATTGTTATGTTATTATCATGATTATGATTGTTATTATTATCAGTCTTATAAATATAATAATTATAATTATACCAATTATTTTTATTGCTGTTTCAATTGTCGTTATCATCACGCCATTTATTTCTTTGACATTATTAAATTTATAACTATAAATAAGTTTATGAATATAATTATAATTATAACTATATTCATAATATTATATGAGAATTTTTACTATAAAATCATTATTATGATTTTATTTTACTCTTACAAGTATTGCTAATCAATTATACTTTTTAATAATGGCTTTCATTTACTTGGAAAATTGAGTTTTTTCTTGATGTAAAGGTGGAACTTTTCTTGATGATCAGAGGAACTCTTTGAGTGAGGAGGTTGTCAATGCGGTGTCGGTGAATAGTTCTAAAAACAAGCTAGTTGTTGTAATTATGTACGATTGGGGATTGAAATAGGCTCTTGGCTTTCTTCCCTTTTTCCTGCTACCTAAATTTGAATAGAATGGAAAAACGTAAGATGGTAGCAGTTCTGGCAACTCCTGGGAAATAAACACCCTAGAATTATAAAGAAAATTTTCAATAAAATTTAATGAGCCGTTATATTGACGGCTTAGCTACTCGAGATCATCCAGTTTACAAGTGCCACGTTAGCACCGAGTCACAATCAAGCTCATCAAGCCCCCTAATCAAAAGAAAGAAGTCTCATGACCATTATTTTTCAATAACATAAACAAAGTAGTAGTTGAGGGGTTGAGAGTGGCTTTTTGTGTATGGCCTTGTGCTAGAATGGACACCTACGTACTGCGTGAAAAAGATGCATAGATGCTTTAAAAAATAACTTACAATCTGAAAGGCAGAATAGTCGTTCGCTAGTCAATAGAAATCTGCTTTGATGTTTTGTTGGGCTGAGGACGGACGGAAGGCTTTTCAAGGACTGACTCCGGATATGGTATGCCATCTTTATAACGCTGCTTTCGTCCACGATATCGTTATATGCAATTTGGAGTTCATAGATAAGAACCTAATCAATGTTGATGACACTCGAAGTATAAATGATAAGGGTACAGAATTGCATGTTGCCATACCCTCGCTTTATTTCTCGAGCTCAGTCGTTTCAGAGTCACCAACCGTTGAACCAATAGCTGAAATAGATAATCTATGGTTATTAGGCTATCTTAAAGGGCGTCTTGTGTAAATGTCATATAGCAGGAATTGCCCTACCATTAACGAATTTGTTTTACTCGTCAGGGCGACCACAACATGGTCTTTTGAGTTCTTCAGTCATACACCTTATTTATGTATATGTCAGAGGCTAATGCTTCGAAATGATGTTAGTCCACACCATCTTCAATACACTTGTATATCAGGCCGTACATTTTTAGAAAGTTAACGATGGTGCCACAAATGCACGGAAACAGAGAATTAGTGTGACTGTTATATTAAATTATAATAACTTATTTAACTTATTTAATAACTTCTTAAACAATGGCTCAGAGGTTAAGATAGAGAGATTAACTATTAATATTTTGACACGGATATATGAGATATGGTTCTATTAAGCCGACTTATTAAACAAGTTCACTTTTTTATCTTTATACGTCGTACCTATGAATATATCTTTTTACTTAAGATTTGCAATGACTTTTAGTGTAGTTTCTCATTTATAGCTTTTACATATCTCATAAAGTTTTTAACTAAATAAATAATTATTAATTAATTCTTTGGTTGGATTGTTTTACGGGTTGCGAAGATAGACAACAGAAAATGCAAATCAACAAAGTCCATGCGGAGAAACATTACCTCATATTCACCTCATTCACTATGTTGCAATTGATTTCTAGCTTGAAAACACATTTGAGCGTGAAACTAGAATAAGCGCATTAGCAGAGTCCACCAAACATCTTAAACGACCAGAGAATAGAAGTGAATACTTTAGAGGCATCTAAAATATTCTATAAAATCCAAGATTGTATTAATTTCTTCATAGGAATACTCTTTATGTTACATTATGGGGCGAGCTGATTGTATATCGGTTAGTTGTACAGCTGACGAACAGTAGGCGCTGAGTTTCAATCCAGAGCGCGCTCATTCTACGCCAAGCGTCCAAAGCTACTACAGACTGATGTTAACCCAGGTTTTTAGCTTTACCCAGACGTTAGATTTAGCCTAGCTTCAGTTTGCCATTGCTAGTTGTTTGTTGAGGGGCTAAAGTTGTAATTTGTTCAGCAATTGAGTAGATTTCGAGTGCTTTATTCCTTAAAAATTCATTTCTGATAGTTATTAGCAAGTACCCTTGGGTATTATAGGAACAAGGAAAAGTTTGACGGGATTAGTTAAATGTGATTAAGTTTTTGCGAATTGATATTAGCTGTCGGTTACTTGCTCAATTTCACTACGTATTTGTGACTGAGATTGCAGCTGGAATGAACCTTGCAGCGGTTATGAAAATTCTTGCAAGGTTATTAATATTCATCTGCATTTGAATCATAATCTAACTGAATGTATATAATCGTTTGTAACAGTATAGTATATGAGCAAGTATAATGTTATCAATATATTACCAACAACATAAATATTCATGTAAAGCACATATTATGTAAAGCGTATAATGTTCTAAAAAAATTAAGAGTATTGCCTTTGGTAGATCCGATGAATTTTGTAGGTTCCTATCATTTTTTCGTTCAATTGTGGGCTATAATTATGCAGAATTTCGTAAGCGTATTGGCACCCGAGTCAAACTTTATCAAAAGTGCAGTGGAAATAACAAAATATTTGGCTTATTTCTTTAAGTTAAATTACAATTAAGTGATTTAGAAGAGATAACCATCTCAACGATTTTATTTACGGACACGTGTTGTAAAGTAAGTTTTTACTGTTTTACACCTACTTAGATGGACTATGCCTTTACTACGGAGTATGGACAACTATTGGTTTACTTTAATATGCTTTTACATACACCAGTAAGATCATCCAGAGCTCTACCGTCTCTGATAGGTCTATGACGTCCCTGACATCATCCCTGGACGAGGAAACGGACGTTAAACCTTTATTATTATTATTATTATTATTATTTTATTTTATTTTTATTTTTTTATTGCCCTGGGCTGTATAAGGCCCTGGGCTAAAATAGAAGATAAAAAAGACTTTATTTAATTAAAAGAGAGATGAAAAAATATTTACAATAGTTCCTCTACGCTCTGGGAGGCCGCATTCGCCAATGTGCCACGAATGCATACAGCATTAAAACGCTGGAGTGCTATAGATATATTATGATTATTATTATTATTATTATTATTATTATTATTATTATTATCGACAGAAAGCTGACGTTACACTTGGCTTTAGCTTTTTGTATACATGCATGTAATTATTTAATGAAACGGCAATCTTAAAATTCATGTCATCTCACTAGATATGAACTAGCTTTACCTTCGTATCAAAACCTCTTACTATCTGCAGTGCCATCGTATCCTTAAATTTTTGAAATGTTTCTCATCTTTCTTTTCAAACTCAACGCTCCTTTTTTCTTACCGTAGGTCTACTGGATTTACCACCTACAGTATTTCTAATCTTACAGTAATTCTAATCTTACATAGTTTTTATTTTTTCACATCGACATATCATAGTCGGGCTTCATACCAATGTGCGAAAACGCTACAAATATATTTGCATGTTTGCTGATGATTTCCTGTAGAGTCTTTGAGTGGCGGACGGACTTTAATAAACGTGTATATCCTATGATAATTTTATTAATCTTGTACATTAGCTTAGTTGATGTGTTTCTATATTACAAGGGATTCTGTCAAAGGTAGCCCGACGTGATTGGAACCGATGACTTCCTGGTTATCAGACAACCACTCTACCGACTATACTAACTAGTACATTGCAGTGATGTCACAAGTTTTTACGTCATAGTTACAACACATGATATAAGATGTGATGTCAGAATGACATCAGTTCCAATGTTGACGCTAGAGTGCTATCATATTAGTTGTCTCTATTACAGATAGCTGATATTAGCTCTTACGAAGGTCTGTTGGGAAAATGATATCATCTATATTAAGATTTGACGTCACAATGATATCATCCATATTAAGAGTTGGCGTCACAATGATGTCATCTATATTAAGATATGACGTCACAATGATATCATCTAGAGTTGACGTCACAATGATATCATCCATATTAAGAGCTGACGTCACAATGACATCATCTATACTAAGAATTAACGTCGCAATAACATCATCCATATTAAGAGTTGACGTCACTATGATATCATCTATATTAAGAGATGAATTCACAGTGATATCGTCTATATTAAGAGCTGACGTCACAATGATACCATCTATATTATGAGTTGACATCACAATGATACCATCTATATTAAGACTTAACAATAATATCACCAATTAAAGTAAGCTATTGCACCTTAGATATCAGAATATATTGGCTTTATTTTCTCGGTTAAGATTTGACGACATATTCTAGTAAAATTTCTGTTACATAGATGGCATCTCTAATAAGATTTGAATTAGTTGCGATAACAATTATACTAAGATTTAATAGCACTATTAAACGATTGAGGCATGTTATTCATCATCACATGTTATCATCTGATATCATTCGTTTTGATCTGATATCATCTGATATCTTTCTTTATCACCTGATATCATTCATTATTACATGATATTATCTGATATCTTTCTTTATCACCAGATGTCACCTGATATCTTTCATTATTACCTGATATCATCTGAGATCATTCGTACTACTTGATATCATCTTATATCATTCGTTCTTACATGATAGCATTCGATATAAACTGGTATTATCTGATATCTTTCGCTATCATCTGAGAACATTCGGTATCACCTGATATCATCCGATATCATTCGTCATTACGTTATATCACCTGATATCATTGGATATCTCCAGATATCATTTGATATCATTGGTTATCATCTGATATCATTCTTTATCACCTGATATCATTGGATATCTCCAGATATCATTTGTTATCATTGGTTATCATCTGATATCATTCTTTATCACCTGATATCATTGGATATCTCCTGTCACTCCTGATATCACCTGATATGATTGTTTATAATCTGATATCATTCGATATACTTGCTATCATCGCTATTCAGCTTTTTTTCAAAGATCAAAGTTCTGCGAACTGTTAAGTCCAGCTATGTTATGATTATGTAATGAAAATTCAAGTTAGATATTGTTTGAGAAGTAGCTATCGTACTAAAGACATGCTGTGATAAGTTTTCTGTGAAGTAGAAGCATTAGATAATCCGGAACAGATATCAATAGATAGTATTCGTCAAAAGTTTTTATTGTCTCTGCGGGTGGACAAGCATATATCTGTACTGAGGTGTCTCAGTACTCTCGCTGCGTAAATAACATTCCCTGTAGGTTGTAGGAATGAGGGAACGTTTTTGAGTAGACGCCTATTTAGAGTTTCTCAGCAAGAGCTTTCTTAATGCTAAACCAACCTTGACCATAACATAGTGCGGAGGATGTAAAATTAAATGAGCGTGTTTTCTTGCTCTCAACTAAGATTTGGTAATGGAATCTTCCCTGTGATGGCTGTTTTATGTTGAACGTGGGGAGGCTAAACATTCCGAGTAAGTGCATCGAGAAGTTCATTAAGTGGCCGTAATATTATTAAGCAGTTGAAGTTGGATCTGCATACTTTGATGCACATTTTATTATTGATTACAGTGAAAACAGCAGCAGACGTTATCAATCTGCCTGCTAAGAGAATTGATAGAGGTCCAGCGTGAGTTTGGAATCCAGTGCAAGCTATACACTGTATTTCTACAGTATTAATTCATATTTTATAGATTGTAATTAATGTTTAGCGTCACACTAGCTTCCACTGAATAACAACAAGCGAGGTTAGTTAATGGAAGTCCTTTAACAAGAGCACGATTACAATGCTAACATTGTATAAATAATTCATATATTTAAAAAGCTTAAATTGAAACATAAAATCAATAAGTATTGCTTTTCAGTAACTGTTTAATTTGAAATATTTTAATTGAATATCGAATTTAATAAGTAATACTATTATATAAATGTACTGCAGTTAAATTAATGTAACATTAGTTAATTTGCTGCATAGTTAATTTAAATCAACATCGTATTTATTTTGTGCTGCTTAGTTTATATATATACATGTACATATATATATATATATATATATATATATATATATATATACATATATACATGTAAAATACATGTATATATGTAATACTATATTTAGGGCCAATATATAATATATATATATATATATTCATGTATATAGCCATATAGTTTTTCCGGATTTTGGAATTTGCATCGTTTTTGTAGCTTCTTTTTGCTCGCCGTTTTGGTTTTGTCTCAATAATGCTCGATGTTTCATTGATGACTGTAACACTGTAATTGTTTTTATTATTGTTATATATATTTTATTTTTGTTATATATATTTTAGAGTGAGCTCTAAAAATTGTGAAACTCATAGCAAAAGGGACTAAATATGTTCTACTTTTCGGCATATAACTTCGATTTTCATGAAAAAGTTTCGGAGCCAACTTGACAGAGATTGATGACTTCAGGTTCCTGTCTCAAAGCGAAGTTTATCTCAGCGACGCGACGAGTGTGGTAGTTGAAACATGAAAGTGTACCTAGGCCTAACGGTCTCCAGTTGACAACTTACAACTGTGTTACTGGCTCATCTCATTTTTCATTTTTTACGTGGCTTTGAAAATGAGGATGGGGATCGAACACCCGGAAATTTTAAGATTAAGTTGATGAACCAAGTTCAATTCATTTTAACACTTATACGACTTTATTTATTAATTACTTAGCGTAGGTGCAGAATTGAAATTATATTATTAGAACAGCGCGAAACTCTTGAACCTATGCGCCATTGATATCCAAGCTTTGAGCTGGATGGTATGCAAGAGTTTTCTCTTCATGACCTCGTGTGTTTTTGGAGTACTGAATAAATTTGTAAATAATTAAATACTGTAATTAGATGCACGAATATCTACTGAACAACCCCGGTAGGAAGGAACATTGAAAGATTTATGGTTTTACCGTTTATAGGAGAGTCATTTAATAAACTGTAGTAAAAATAGCTAAAAACAACTATAAAGTATCTTGCACTTAAATTCGACTAACGTTTCATTATTAACTTTGAACCGCATCAACTTCAAAAAGGTGTTGCTTGTTAGAAGCATCAGTATATATACATGTGGATATTTAAATAATGCTAACTTGAAGGAAATATAAATTTAGTGAATCATGTGTTTAAATCTGTTTAATGTAAAGCCTTAGCACAGATTCACATACCAAACACACTAACACTTACACATCATACGCAATAACATATTATATATATATATATATATATATATATATATATAATATATATATACTGTATATACTGCAAGTGTATATATATATATATATAATATGTTATTGCGTATGATGTGTAATATATTATTTATATATATATACTGTATATACTGCAAGTGTATATATATATATATATATATATATAAGTGTAACTGAGGAAGGCAACGGGAAACCACCTCAGAAACCATATTTTTCCCAAGCTATAGGCTACATAAGGTATGGATAAGGCATAGACTTTGTGAAGGGATTAATTTGTTGATCTAAGGAGTGCTCTTATGGAGCGAGAAAACAGACGTTAGTATGAATATGTACCTTGAACCTGCCACTTGGCAGTGCACTGAAGAAGAAGATATTAGTGTAATTTCTACTGGCAGGTCCATGATATATAACGCCTCCACTCTTCTCTGTTTTCTTTTCCCAAAGGTCTATAAATCATCTAACATTCCTAATCTCGGTCTGCCTCGGCTTCTCCTTCCTTTCATTTTATCTTCTGTGACCTCCTTTATTAAATTAATCTCCCCTTATAGAATGTGTCCTACCCAATTCTTCTTCCTATGTCTTCCTAGTAGTAGGACGAATTGGATAGGACAAAAATGTGATAAAATTGAATATATTTGATATATAGATATTCAAATTTCATTGAATTTTATCGTACACTTATGCACTCATTGGTTTTGATAAAACGCACAGCTTGCGGTTAGTCCATTCAGTCATATTCAAAGACTACAAGGATGCCTCTTTCCAAAGATATCTAAGTGGCATGTTTACGATCTAATAAAAAATTTAATTCCATCGTTACAGCCAAATACGTGAAATAAAGAGGATTAATCGAGATTTATCCTAATAAACGGTACTTATAGATTTCCTTTCTCTAGTTTATGCTATTTTATATGTTATATTGCTTTACATGCATCTGCTGATATTTGAAATTATGCCTAATTCAACTCGGCCTTGAGTGATTACCGAATAATCACTAAGAGCTAAGTCCCATGTTGCAATGTTCGCAACATTTTCATTCCAGATGTATACAGTTTGTGTACTTATACCTGTATAAAATCTTCCCTTAAGGCTACAGCAGAACTTAATCAAATAGAAACTGTGTATATCGTAGAAAGTGGAAAGGTTACGTTATAAGTTATAACTTCTTAGATTAAACTCTCTGGTAAGCGCTAAACAAGCGGCATGTCGTTTTTTATAAGTTAAATTTCTTGGTAGACAGATGAATTCTGTAGCAAATGTTTAAGCAGACTGTGAGTAGAAATATCTGCCTACAACTTGACATTTGTTTTATAGAGATAAATGTGCAGCATTAAGTAAGTATCTAATTTAACTCTCAATCTATTGTGATACGCACTGTTAAGGAAGGTCTAAAAATAGTGTTTTATAATTATATTATTTTTTATTGTATCTTATAATATAGTATAATATAGTTTTTATGATGTAATTTAATTCCCTTGTAGGTGACAAAAACTTCAAAAAGGTTATGTAAAGATATTGTGCTGAGATAATTGTTTTAATAGATTTCGGACTATCATTTAGTTAGCAATTTATATCCATTTCCTCAATCCCCGGCGACTTCAATTGAATCCAATAAATTAGTCAACAGGTTCAGAAGATATACTTCCTATTTTGGGATTTCGTGCAACTCTATAAATTGAGGAAGAGAATAATTTGAGTGAGTGAACGAGTGAGTGTGAGAGAAAGAGAGAGAGAGAGAGAGATATGGAAGTGTCAGGTATAAGGGACTTAAATCCATAATGGTTGCAGTGGTTTATTGGAGAGATTAGTGTGGTTAGTCAAAAGCGTGTTGCCTGATAGCTCATACTGTGTAGACACGTCATTAAATGCGTGCGCGTTTAGCATTAGGTTTCCAACAAGACCTTACAGATTACGTACATTATATGAATAGTAATGAGCAATAGTTGAACGAATTCTCAGTACGCTGGTTTCTATCCCCAATAGACATAGGCGTTGCCTATAGACAGTGGGGGAGGTAGAGCTAGCATGGGAAGCTTGAAGTCATGAGGTACGAAATCAGCGGGAAGAAAGCTGGCAATATTCACTCAAAAAATTACAAGTCTGCCGGACCTACTGCTATTCTGTGTGCACATGTGTGAGCGTGCGTGAAAATACGTCTGCGCATGTCTGCATGTTTGTACATGTAGTGCTCAGCGTGATTATTTTATTCATTCAGTAGATATGTTACACGAGCGCAACTGTAAAAATGTGCTAACCTTAAGTGATATCCTATGCTCGATCAGAAATACTTTTGCTTTTTGTATCTCCGTTGAACTTGAGTTCGTAAAATGATATTGAAACTATGCTTTCGTAAAAATATCGCAACCGTTTTATTGAAAACAGACTAGGTAAATGTATTGCGTCAGCATATTGTGCTAATATGAAAGACAAGACAACGCTTGTTACATCGTAACTGCTTTAAGAAAGCAATATTAAAATATTTACAGTATACTAATATCTACATTATCTTATTTGACACTTTCTAAATAATTAAACCTATGTACCCTGTAGACGCACGAAGCTTTTTGATAGACAATTCAACCTCACCCGATTTGAAGTGGTTTACATCTTTTGCCCTTTATGTCTTTGTGCAAGATGGGCGAATTCTCTTCGTTGGCATAATTGACTGCAGCAATTATAAACTACATGAAACGTTTTTAGATTTTAGTAAATTTATATAGTGTTATATAAATTATAATTTATATAATTTATAAACTACTTATAAACGACAATTATAAACTACTTTTAATTGATATGATTTTGATTGCCGATAGGACTACACATGCTATATACATGTGGGTATACTTTGAAAGAACTAAATGATTAATTAAGATGCTTCTGCAACTGTATCTACTAGGCTTATATTTACATTAGTATTTAGGTAAAAAGTAAATAATTTATAGTTGTCATTAATAAAATTGAAGATAAAGGAATATTACGTTGTACACTAGTCAAAACTTTCTCTAGTAAAAGTTTAAAAATGTATCTACCAGTCACGTTTTACATAATCAATTATACCACTTAGGACATCCAGGCGAGGTTGCAAGGCTTGGTTGTTATATGCGTAAGTATATTCTCTGATTAATTCGATTTCGGATCGAAGCCTCTCATTATGTACAAAAACTTCTGATCGTATATGGAATTAACTATTGTGCATTGTGTCGAGCTGAATGAATGCGTTATAGTAATACATGGTCGCATTCCTTGAGATTCAATACATTGTAGTGTAGTTACTAACATCGACGTAAATTTGAAGTATAAAAGAATATGTAGTAAATAGTAATGTTTATTATACAGTCATTTACTGAACCGCCAAGCTCATTTTACATTAAAAGAGCAGAAGCAGAATTGTACTGTAAATATAGATATTGCGTTATTAATTATCTATACAATAAAGCTATATCATATATTATGTACTAAATGCAATATATATATATATATATATATACATATATATATATATATATTTATACAGTGTATATGATATATGATATGTATGCATTATATTTACAGTTTAACGATGAGTGTTTCAGCTGGCATCTGCGTTGTCCTAGGGAGGCATGGAGCCCCTCTCCGAGTCAATTTCAATTTCAAAAAATTCACGCAAAATAAAAATTGACAATCCGATCCATGAAAGTATTTCGAAGATAATTCCGAACTCAGACACTAGAAAAAACGATGTAGTATATTGAAGATACAATATAGTTTTGCGAACCATGAGTAGACTCTACCTTCTTGAACTCTTTGTCTCAGCTAAAACTAATAAGGATGAATGCTTTGAGACTTCCTTCGAACTTTATGTAAAAGGTTGCCTTTGACTGTTGAGCTTTATTTTATCGTCAGTAACAATCTAGCCATGGAAATTTCGCTGTATCGCATTGAACATTGAATGATTATAATGCTAATGCAATTCCTACATTTGTGTGTGTTTGTAGATTTGGTGCGGAAGGAAAGGAATCAAATGCACTCTCGTTTGGAAGATAAGCAACTTCACATTTAACCGTTATCGAGAACTCAAAGACAATTTTTCCTGTTGAACTCTTATCGTTGAAGATCTACGATGCTGTCGCTACAAAGCTGCTCCAGAGTATCAGAGCCTTGGTTTGCCCTCAACAAGTCTATATACGACGACATCCTCGAGGTAGCCCTGTCTGACATACAGTCTCAGGCAGAGAGTTCCAGCCACAACTGCAGTGAGCTGGTTAAGCTGCTCAATGAGACAGGGCTCAAGCCAGGCAGCAGCACCTCTGGACATTCTGCGAACTCTGCGACGAAGAATTCCGACGAGGGTGATAATCTTCAACCGGTGAAAGATAACTCTGAGTCAGGATTGAGAACAATTGGTCTCAGTCAGTCGATGAGGCAGATGTTTACTGTTGGAACATCTGATAGCGCTTCGAAAGCTTCGCCGTTGTCAGGTAAGTCAAGGTATCGAATGATCAAAGTCGGTCAATCTTCTCGCTCTAAGCGTCGAATGAAGTCAAGAATCGCCGATCCAACGAGATCAGATCATGGAGGTTTAGAGAAACCGTTCTCTATTAGCGAGAAGTCGAGTGAATTTAAGGCTTGTTCTTCTCCTAGCTTTGAGTTCAGAGCATCAACTGACATCTATGCTTCTTCTGACGATAAATTACGAGAAAATCTCAGCAGTAAATCTCAAATTATCAATGTTCACAATTCTGCAGATAGCGTAGAAAAAAGTAAAGACATCTCTGGAAGTCATTCTGATTCTCACGACGATGATGAGTCAGTCAAAGATTGTTCAGTGAAAGAGGAAAAGATCCAGGTAGAAATGTCGGATGAAGCCTTCCACTCTTCAGAATTAGCATGCAATACAATAGCTGAGTGTAGCCCTCTGGACCTTACTCTGTCAAGTAATACCAATGCAAGCAATTTACAAAATACTCCAAAAAGAACATGTAGAAACTTAGAACTAAGTCCTCAAAAAGAAAATAAAGATATTTTTCCGTCCAGGCTGAACGAGCCAATAAACAGAGTGGGCTGGACGAAGGTGGAGAAGGAAACTTTATTGAAAGTTGTTGAACGTTTGTCGATCAGCTTTCTTGCTGATGAGTACGACAAGAACGATGATGCTGAGGTAGAAATTGGAATTCATAAATCCGGAATTCGATCTCTGAAAACTTTCAATGAGAAGCAGTCCATACCACTGCGTGATAGACTTCTTGCCATAAAGAAGAGTGGAATAAGGCGTTTCTGTGATAAATCGAAATCAAATTCAGTCAATCTTTCAAATTCCGTTCACAAACTAGAGGCAATTAATTCTCTCTGCCGCAGAGGGCGACTGGCGGTTTCTTTGAAAGTTCCGAAGGTTTCCTCCGTCAAACCTCTCCAGACACTGATTGGTAAGAACTTGAATAGGGTTTACACTCATTCTAAGGCAGAGTTTCAAACGACATCTATGAAGAACGGCAATTCGGCAAGCAATTCTCTGCTTTCTTTCAGAGGTGAGTTAAGAGGGGATTGTAGGCTGAGAGAGCGTTCAGATGAGAGAGGGATGACTGCAGAGGAATCATCGAGGTTTTGTCAACAGTTTTGGGCGGCCGTTGATAAGAATCTAGTGAGCAACATGATAGAGCAGATTCTCAGCTCTGGAGCCAGTGATATAAAGCGCTCAGTGACCCCGGAGCAGGTAGACGAAAGTTTAATTCAAACTTCAAATAACATCGATGTCATTGAAGCTTCTACGTCTGCCAC
The DNA here is from genome assembly GCA_905160935.1 of Enchytraeus crypticus. NCBI lineage: Eukaryota > Metazoa > Annelida > Clitellata > Enchytraeida > Enchytraeidae > Enchytraeus > Enchytraeus crypticus. Next base: position 2,310,905 of record CAJHZI010000197.1, on the reverse strand, counting down.
CTTGATAACTTCGCCTGTGCAAGGAACTGACGACAAAATTGGAGCGAGTGAATTGCAAAATAGTGACGAACCCAGTAAATTAGATAAGTCGAATGACTGTTCGATCAATAGCGATCGCTCTACTGACTGCCTGACAACTCTCAAATGGAAATCAAATATTCTGCGTCGAGTTCATTTCGATCAGATTTCCAGTACGGCACGAGACGAGACGATAGTGGAATGGAGAAGTGAGAGTATTTCCAATCCGCTAGCAGTCTAAGTCTCAGTCTCCTGGTGTATTCACACCCGCCTTCATCTTGTGATCCGATATTTATTTACTGTGTGTATTTATGTAAAATAGAAAAAATATATAGGCCTACTTGCACATATAATTGTTTAATCCATCTTTCTTTTCCTTTCTATTAAATTATTGTTGCATTTAAGTCGCTTTTTAGGAATCGTACGCCGTAGAAATAAAATAGTGGTAAATGAGCAGTTATAGAGTCTTATACCATCCTATTAGAGAAAACTTGTCTAGATGTTTTGAATTTCAGTGTTAGTGAGAAGACCGGAGCTCTGATTTAATGCAGTCATTTCTAAATCCTGTAAATCACTGACATCCACACTTCCATTTTCAAGTAATTTGGGTTGTTTTCCTTATATGGCAATCGCTAAAATCATCCTTCAGTATTTATACAGGATGAGTAAAAAAGTGATAACACCTGCAAAATGTTTGAATATCTCAGGCTATTGTTAATATTTTCAAATCAAACTTTTACCAATTACTAAAGGACTGATTTTTGATGTGGTGGGCAATTTTTATCCATTTTAATACATAAATTGACCAGTTATGATAGTTTTAGCAGAGCAACCCCCCTTTTTTGTATGTACTGTAAATAAAAATTATGCTTAACTTTATTTTTTGGATCTGAAAAGGGTCGTTGTGGTGGTTCAGAAAAAACCAGTTGAATCTGCTAGCATAACTGCCTATTCGATAGGCTTACCGTTGCAGCAAACGCCATTTTTAGGTAAAAACTGGGTGGTTGCTTTGCTGAAGCTTGTATAATTGGCCAATCTATAGATAAAAATAGTTGAAAATTGGCCATCCCATCAAAAATTAGTCCTTTAGTAATTGATAAAAGTTTGGTTTGAAAATATTAACAATAGCCTGAGATATTCAAACGTTTTGCAGGTTTTGTTACTTTTTTTACTCACCCTGTATAAGCCCGAATTTGACCAATTCTTGTCCTGCTTACCTGTCTCGTAAATCCGAAGATTAAGAAAGAGATTTGTTTTAAGTTTTGACTGAAAATATTGTGTGCTTATACAAGTGCAGGGTTTAAAATAACCATAAACGATAAAAGCATTTAAATGATAAATTATGATTTCATTTGTTATGGTATGTTATTGACTAGAAGAGCATGCTAAATCTCTTGGTTGCTATGATTAGACTAGTAGAAATTCTATGAAGAACTTGTGCGGTGTTTACTACATGACAATTATTTTTATTACTAATTATTTATTATTATTTCACAGAACGTCGTCAGATAATCTCTAGTTATTTAAAAACAATTAAGTTCAACCTCACTTTTTGAAGCCTCCACTAGCTGCCACTCTGTGTCCTATTCATATCTGCCACAACAGTGTCAAAGTTTACTCTCTTGATCCTGATTAGGGTCTCTGGACCTTTACGTTACAAATGGCGCTTCAAGTGCTAAGACTGTAGGGCTTGTATGGTTTCAACTTTCTATAAAATTTCCCTTTAATGTGTCGTTACAACCAATTAATATAGGGTCTACACGGAGAGGTCTAGATAGAAAATGTAATCTTTAGGTCGATTATCCTTCGACCTGACACCACCTAGTGTACACGGCATAGCTTTTATTCGTCCCTCAGCAAATGAAAAACTAAGTGGCCACAAAGCAGCCTCGAACTCTCGACATCTCGTTCAAGAGACGAGCGTTCTGTCACTGCTAAATTACCAATAATGAGTGTTCATTTTAAAAACTATTAACAAAAATTTGTCACTGTATTGCTATCAGGCTCACAATATGGGCCTACTAATTGCTGAATAATCCCATAACATAATCATTGCTGAAAAACGAAGATTTACTTATTAGTATTTATATGAAGCACATACAATTGTTTTAACGAATAGTATTGTGATTTAATGAATATGATATGATTTGATAGCATGAGGGCAAAAACATAAATAGTAAACTCTGCAGCCCGCTATCTGACGGGCAGCTAAATGTTTATGAAAATCTTCAAAGGCAAAAATATATTTTTAAATATTTCTCAAGTGGATCATATTTGCTGAAGTAGCTTTAATTTTTATATACTTTATATAAATAAGATATCATACAGAATAGGCGAGTATTATAGAATTGTCAATTATTTATTATTTGTACTACAGTACCTACAATTACTATAACGAGTAGTACTGTCGCGATTTAATGAATACTTGACTAAAAAATTCTGAAATTAAACCACATGATATGATTTGATAGAATTGGGACAAAAATTATTTATCTTAATCTAATACTAATAATGAATCTTCCATTTTAACATTTCTTGAATTGTTCAATTTTTTCCATTTTAGCCCATACGCTAGCAGAATATGCGACCTACATGTAAGTTGATCAGAATCAATTAGGCGGATTTCTTTTATATTAAACATTCTTACCAACTATTACATTGATTATGTACACTGATTTCTTGGTACTATGATATTTTTGTACGAATAGTAGCAAAATGGAATAGACGAGTTCCATAAATTTTAAAGTAATATTTTGTAGACAACGCTTCTATTTATTTCCATTTTAACATAACACTTCAGATAATGACTTTTCTACAGAAATAATTGTGGTTATATTATATCTAAATATAGCCTCGGATTAATTTAGATTTCCAGCTTAACAAAAAATCAAGCCTGAAAAGTTTAAATTTTAAAAATTAAAAATTCTAATTTAAGTTCTTATATTAATAACTCGCTGTTGTCTAAATGGTTATGCTTTTGTTAGTTAGATAAAACTAGTCAATATTCAGATGATGATGTTCAAAATGTTCACATTTGATTCTCAGATGCTTAGATCAGAGAGACAGATTTCGGGTGTTCATCTTAATAGTGTTCTAAATTCCTTCGTCGATAGATTCAGTCGCAGTAAATATTAGTAACATAGTTGGTGACTGCCTCAGAAAGTTAAGAAATTAAGCCCAAGCCTGGTGTAAAATTCTTTTTAACAGTGAAGCATGACGACCTCTGCATCAATGACAACTACAACCTGTTTGCTGAGTGGCTCGATTATGGATCTGCTTCCATTCGATTTACGACAAACTTAACATAATGCTCAACAGCAGAGAGAACTTAATATTCGCGGATAATTTGGATAATTCAATCAATAAATTAAGTTAATTAAATAACAATTTTGTATATAATACGTAGGTTAGTAGTATTCCCTTACTAAGTGGATTAATTATAAACATTTAATTTATTTCTTGCATTTCAATGTTAAGTTTTATCCGCGTAAAGAAGTTGTGATGTAAAGTATATTATTGTATGTAAATATGTATGTGCTATAGTCTATAGTTAAATCTATTCGACGTCTGTTACTTTTGTAGATGAAATTCGTTAAAAGTTGTGTTTTTAGATATTTATACTCGGTGGCCTGGTGTAATGAGAGTTAGTGCCTATAAATTATGCTGTGAGAATTTTTGATATACAAATACTTCTATCAAAAACTTATTTTTTGTTGATGGCTAGTTGCTTTTTATTCACAAAATATCCTTAATTAATGTTTATTTCTTAACAAACGAACAAAATGGATAACTAATTAATCATCTAATTAATCAATTGAGTATTAATTGCTTTTGTAAGTCAATATATCTCAAATAAATAACTTATTGAATAATCCTTAGCAATAATTTTGCCCCTGTTGTGACTAGGTTACTGAAGAATAGGCCAACCAATTGGACTGTAAGTGTAGTAAAAGGCGACACAGAACTAAGATCCAAACCAACGTCAGGATAGTCTTTCGATTTGTTAACGGCTTGTCTCCAGAAATTGCTGCAAAATTTTCTAAAGTTATCATAGAATTTAAAGTTATTCACAGTTAAACTGGGATTCAAGAGACGATGAAGATGACGCTGGATCCTTAGAAATAAATCCAATATGTAGCATTAATATATTGTTGTAGTTGTTCATGAATATGAGTATATATAAAGTCATATGAACCGTGCTATAATACGTATGCATCATAGTCTATCAACCCCTTTAAAACAGACTTTTTCGTTCTTTTTGTGCCGATGCGAATATCTTCAAGTGTGGAGACAGGGAAAGAGAATAACAACAACTGCCAGTGACGTGTAGAAGACGAGGAGCTGAGATACTAAGAAGTGTAGTATAATTCATAATCTACTCATAATCCTCAATGGCGAAGTCTTGAAGATGAGCCCTCCTTCGTATTCAACAAATTGCTCACCAGCGTAGCTGAATTTTCCGAATGAGAGCCTGCACACACACACTGGATCTTTCAAATGGTGGATCACTAAAATAAGAAACCAAGAGTGAGAGCTAAAATAATTAAACCATACTCAAGGTAATAAATAGCTATTACCGAGAGTGTTTTGATTCTTCCTTTGCAGATTATTCTATTCCTGTATTCAAACGCATCAACGCTGACAAGACAGAAGTGCATTTTCTGAATCCTATCAATTTATGATCTATCAGTCGAACTTGTCGTAGTTGGCACAACTACCTATTTAATTTAATTCCTATTTTTAAGAGCATGCGCTAAACAATGAAAGATTGAATTGAATAGCTTTTAAAAATTGTTAGAACAGTTTTAATAAATCCAATATGTAGCATTAATATCGTTAAAACAGCATTTAAAAATCGTTTAAGCAGCTTTTAACAGTCGTTTCAAAATATGTAAGCGTCATTAGAAATGCTGACTCTATGTTAATATGCATTAGTTATAATTTTACGGCCATTTCATCATCACACTAACGATGATATCTAGAAATATTACTTTTATTAGATAAAAAGATGTAAAACTACACAGCATACGAAAAGATAATTATTTGTTTTCTTCTACTTCAGTTCAGTCTATGCTCGCTCTACAGCCTGAAGTAAATACACGCTCATCTCCAAAGGGGCAGGGAATATTGCAATGAAAACAGAAAATAAGCAAAATTAGTATACAAAAACGTAACAGAGGCGTACATTAAAAGGTATATTTGGCTCTAGTGCATCTAAGCAGTAGGCCTATCATATGTAAGGTAGTAATGTGATTTGTGTGAAATATATCTTTTAGCGCACATGCAACCCCCTCATCACTCAAATTCAGCCTCACATATTCTTTTCCATGCTGTGCTACCTAGTTTTACCACAGATTAGACGTAACATTTTCATTTCCGCCACATTCAAACTCTGCAAATGTTCCATTTTAGTGTCTAACACTACGAACCATACGTCATTACTGGCCTTACGGCAGAACTATAAAACTTGGCTTGTAATCTTAGTGGTATTTTAATTTCACACAGCACTCCACTAGCTGCCCTCCACTTAATCCTAGTAGTAACCTCCTTCTGAGAAGCAAGCAATTAATGAAGCTTTTCTATTTCACATTCAAATTATATTTTGACAACTAGGCGTTAGAGCCGTGTAGTTGGTATTATCATTCCGTCACAGTTTTCAATTCATTCAATTTCCCAGACACATTTCTGGAAGATATACATGTAGATTTCATTTTGGGGAGAGTCAAGTCTTTTAGTTCCGACCAACTTAAATCCCTGGAGATTTGGTACATACCAGTTAAGGACTTTAGTACAATAGCCATAAATAACTGTTTGATTGACGAAGGCATTCCAAGAGTAACTGGAGCTTTAGGCTTATATCATACCGGCTAAGACTAGTGACTTCATGAAGTCCTATAATTTCGCATTAGCCATGACATATTAGTACGGGGGTTGATCAGGGGGCAATGAGTAAAGCAGACACAATAAATCTGAATAAAAATTGCTTCATAGTTTGTCTATATAATCTCCTCGAAGCTCAACCCATTTTTCACAGCGGCGTTCAAGTGCTTTTACATCATCCAGGAAGAATGATTCATGCAGCCCTTCAAACCAGTCATCTATAGCATGGATGACATTTTCGTCGCTGTCAAATTTCTGTCCACAAAGTGATTCCTTTAGAAATCGAAATAGATGGAAGTTAGATGGGGCCAAATCTGGTGAATATGGCGGGTTTGTGAGCAGGAGGATGGTCTTGATAAAGCAGAACACCTTGCTTGACGCAAATTTCCTCGTCATTTTTTCTTGATAACTGCATGAAGTTTTCTATTTATTTTTCTATTTATTTTAGACGGCGGGATTAGCGCACTAGGTTTAGTTGCGCGTCAATAATCGAAGTTGAGCTGCATCGGCCTCTGTTGGTACTTTGTGGGCAACCACTTTGGAAGACCGAGTGTTGACAGCTTTGAAAGAAAAAAATCCCAGGGTGACGGAAGGTTATTCTTAAATCCGCGCCGGCTGCAATTGATGCGCCATCAAAAGGCAACGATTACTAATAACCATGGAGAGGAAGGAGGAAATGCGTCTTAAAACAAGCACCTGTGCTTCCTGACCCAGTGTGCCGTTATGTTTATGTTTTGTTTAACTCTGCATAGTAGATACCTTTGCCAGTCTCTCCTCGCTCTAAGTAGTCGATTATCAGAATACCTTCACGCTCCCAAAAACGGATGCCATAACTTTAGGCCTACCTACTGACGAAATCTTGCTGTTTTTGACTAGTGTCGATGAAGTGATGTGTTTCCACTCCTTACTCTGCAGATTTGTCTCCGGATCAAAATGTTGATCCCAACTCATATCCAAAGAAACCACCAGATCGGGCAAAGAACTTTGCCTGGTTACAGATCGAGATTGTCACGAGAATTTGTTAGCAGGACTTGCTTAATTTCAGCCCGTCAACATTCGTGGAACCCCGTCCAGCACACTCCTTGTTGTAATCCAAACATCAGTTATAATATGATGTGCTGTGCCATACGACAACTTAAGACTATCAACTACGTATCTGGTGCTTAATCGTCAATCTTTTTATATCACTACCTGGACATGTTGAATATTTTCTTCGGTACAGGTCGCGACAGGGCGTCCTGAACGATACTCGTCTTCGGTCGATCGCCTACCTCGCCAGCTACCCGTCGATAGGTTGTAGCCTGTGAAGGACATTGACCCCTATAACACCCTTATGTCCACTGCAATCTCACCTTGGGTTAAACCCTTCAAACTCAAATATTTAATAAAGGCACTCATACGGTGTAAGTAAATAAATAAGGACACTAAAGACACTTTTCGTTTTTATCCATTGTTTAAAATTATTGCTGAGCAGATATATTTAGAACGGTTTCCTAGTAACTATAGTGGCTTTACCCACTTGACTGTTCTTTAAAAACTTCGCTTAAGAAGTAAGCTAGTCAGCAGAAATATTTATTTAGTGGAGAACAACTATTCCTTATGCTTTTCTAACTACTTATTGATGAAGCCTCTTACGTTGCTTTATATAGAATAGTGTCTGCATATTGTCGATGTTCTTCATTCTGGGAGAGATTCAGCTTGAAATTTGCTATCGTTATGTGTTGCTTCTTTCTGTATAGTAGCCCAATTATGGGGAACCTAACGAAGATTCATCCCGGATCGACTGGAAATCAATTACAGCAGTTACCGTTCCCTTGCAATATCAATCCAGTGTATGACGTAAATTTAAAACGCATTAAGATATCTTTCACATGGACTTAAGTCTCTATCCAATAAATGTCAGTTACCAAGAGTTTTCGGGTTAACAGGGCAACTCTGAACTCGGAGACTGGCAAACCTGCCCAATAAATGTTAGCCGCCTAGAGATTTCGGGGTAAAAACGATTAAAGCTACCTAATTGTAGTTTAATACAGTTTTCTTTAAGTCTCCTTTAAATCTCACAAAAATCGAAATTTATGAATCTACATGTACAGGTATAGACATCCCCTTAGATATAAAATATGCATGAATATATATATATATATATATATATATATATATATATATATATATACTTATTAATAACGGTTATTTCATTTGAGTGCAATTTTACGCTTTAATTAAAGTTAGCTTTACTTTACATTCGACTTTGACGACCCAATTTTGGATACATCAGGCGTCAATGTGGCGGAAGCACGTACTCGAGCCCACGAGTCCTAGAATGACCGTTCGGTTCCGATTACTGAGAGTGCAATTCCACAACGCGAAGGGTAAGCGTACTGCCATGGGTCCTACCTACGAGATGTGAGGCTATGTGGTTGACTGTCACAGAAGACTATCCAACAACGAACCAAAGCATAAAACTGTCATAAATACACTTATTATCTGAAGCGTATCAAGGTTTTTTAATACACAAATAAACTATTTTTAAACTTAAAATATTTATACGACGTTCATGTTCGATACTTAGTTACCCTGTTACCTTGTTACCGTCAAGAAGGAAAGAAAAGAGCAAAGTAAGGAACACAATCGAAGACTTAAAGGAGCAAAGGAATAAAAGAGTAAAACAGCAAAAGAGACTAAAGAGAGCAAACGAGAGCCTGAAGAGCCAACCGAACTAAAGACCAAAGAGCACCAACAGAACTAAAAGAGCCCCAACTACTGAGAGAATCCAGCTTATATATTCCCACATACAAGCATACACACTAAGAGAGAGAGACATTCACACGATACTAATGGTAAGCGTTCTATGGAAACCTATTATAAAAGTTGACCCACTTGACCAGATATATCCGTAGCAACGAATTGGCTTCCGAATCAATTATACTCCAAAGGGCATGCAAACAAACAACAACCACTTTGTAAACTGACCCTCAGGGACGTTTCCACAGCTTTAATGTGATAAAGAAAAATTGAACTCACTTGATTAAGTGAATCAGTTTGTTAAGAAAGAGAACGTACTAATTCTGTATTGATCATTCTTCATAAACTCAGTAATAATTTGGGCCTATTTCATAAATCTAACTCCGAACAAAAGACATTTAATAGTTCAGTTTATCCGTGTGTTATCCTTTGGTAAACATCTACATCTACAGCGCATAAATACCAACACATCTAAAATAAGAAATTAAATTAAAAATATATTAAAGATTTTATTGTTAGAGAATAGTTTGAATACCTTATATGCATAACAATATATTGAATTAGATATATTCTTTTGCAATAATACTATTCATTTCAGTTTGGTTGCATTGCTTGCAGTAAGCTATCTCGAAAAACAGTCTTAAGTAGTGTTCCAAGTTACCGACTACCGACTACATAGTGTGATCGAATTATAATTCTGGTGTTGATTAGATAAAGGAATGGTTCTTTTGTAAGTTTACATAATATTATCTGTAAAAGGAAAATATCTTTATTCGTGGTCATGATTCAATAAGCATATCTATTAATTTAACATATTCAGAAAGCATCGTGATTCGATGATTTCTAAACTCTAGGATTCATATAAGCTAAGATTTGAGAGAAAGATGCTTAACTCTAACTGATAATATGCTGTAGCTCGTTGGAATAAATGCAACTTTTAGATGTACGGTCTATAATGGACAGAATGCTTTCATTCTTGAATTGTAGTCTAGATAAACCTATGGTTTCTAGCATTCAATATCACGGCTGTATATTGGGATAGTGAGTTGTAACACAGCGTGTTATGCAATACTTAGGTAATTTCACTCTTACTAAAAAATAGATTTTATGACTTTTCCTTCCACTTCAAAATAAGCTTATATATGTGCTTCGAAATGTTTAGTGTTTAATAAAATATTGTAACTATTTACCGTTTCGCCCTTATTTTTAATTTATTTTTTAAATATGTAGAGTATGAATTTAGACCTGTGCATATTGTGACTATGATTTATTAAGACTTTTATTATAATGTATCACCTTTGCAATCCTATCATTCAACGCTCAGTCCAATACCATATATAATTGAAAATTAAAAATAATTCTGCATCAGTTGTAGCGAAATTGGACTTTCGCTTTGATTACGCGTTGCATTAAACCAGTATAAATTCGTACGCTTCCGTAAACCAGTATAGATTAAACGTAGCCCCAGTTTAGGGATTTTTCCAGAATATAAAAATAACTATAAATAGCAATATTGGAGATAAAGTTGAGCTAAGGATGCAAGTAGAACTCTAATTCGTTAGCGATTTGTGTAAAAGTAGATATCATTGGTTGTAAATTCTATAATGTACGTAGTCGGCCTATATTAAAGTAGAAAGAGGTTATATTAAATTCGAGGAAAAGTCAGTTAAGTGCCATAGGAGGTTATGAACGGTTTTGTCTAGATTTGTGTATATTCCGATAAGTTTTGCAGAATTGTTAGAAACTAAAGATGATTGGTGGCGATAATTGAAGCGAGAGAACGATGTTATCACTAAGGTATATTTTCGCGCTAGATCATACAATAGGTTTAATTAGAAAAGAGCACAAATTAGGTGGTGGAATAAGAAAATACCAAGGATGGCAACACAGTTTAAATATAACTTAATTTTGGCCACACCTTCAACCAATAGAATAGGGTGATACAAATTGAGGGATTTTAGTAAGGCTTTACGTGATTGGCCTTGTAGTTATCCCACGTTAAAATTTAGTATAAAAGGCCGTGTTTCTCCATGCAAAATCGCCTGGGTTACTTCGTGGTAACCGTGGTCCAGACGCAGTTGATTGTGCTTGGAGCCACTTATCACGAAGAAATAATATTCAGACGCAGTTGATATGATTGAATATTATTAACAGACCACTTTAAAGCACAATTCGTTGTGTGGAGAAGTAGAGTAATTGTTATAAAGCTTTAAAACACGACTAAGAGTGTAGGAAAGTGTTCGGCGGCCTTACGACTTCAAAACACAGTCGCATTGATTATGCCGAGAAGTTGTAAAGTGGGAAGGGTCCCATTGTGTAAAGATCTGTATTTTAAAACAGGCAGTGTTACAGAAGGGAGGGCTGTGCTGGGGAACCCAGTGGATAGGGCGCCCCAGCGTTAATAGTAGGGGTGTCGTATTTTTGTGACGACCGGCCAAGTTCTGGACGGTGACTTGCTAGCAGTTGCTGGTAGGAAGGTAGCGCCAATCTGAGCACTATACAGACACAACAGCATTTAGCTGTGAAATTTGGCAGGGTGGGACATCAAAAAGCACCCCTCATAGAATGATATATATATATATATATATATATATATATATATATATATGCAGTCATAGCGGGCGTATAATTTAGAGCTAGCGGTACATTTCTCAAAGTAAGCATTAGAAAAGGGAGAAAGAAGTACATAATTGCCCAATAGACGGGTTTTGGTCCCGATATTGGATGACCAAGGATTCCAAGAGTTGCAGCGGGTTTTGTCTCGCTATTGTTGACTTAGGACTTCAAGAGTTGCAGGCGGGTTTTGTCTCGCTATTAAGGTGAACAGAAACACATTAAATACAAAATAGGTTTAGATAGGAAACAAATATGGAAGACTACTATCACTTACTTATTATTAGCTTGTACAAGTGTGGTCCCAGACCACGCTCCACACTCATTAACAGTAGGGTTAGGTTAGACGTGTATTTTTCGTTTGACAAATTCCAATCACAATAATATTCAATTTCCAATCACTACTAATCAAACTAATCAAATAAATTCTACTCCTTTACACTTTACAACATATTAAGGGGAGATGACCGACCAAAACACAGATAGACGGCCAGTGTCCCAAGCCTCCTCGATGTCGAACGCGGGACTTACCCCCGATTCAGGCCGTGACGACCTGGCACGAGCCCTGAATACCCACGAACCCACCAATAGGGCAGAGGCCATAGCCCTAATACAGGCGGGAGACAAAAACATTCCCACCTTTAGTCGTGACGATCTCGGCGCAGTAGTAGAAAGCGGCCGAGTTCCTAGGCCTTCCAATAACAAGGAACGCACAAGCCACTGATCCTAATATTCAAAGGGCATACTACCACAGCGCGCCGGAGGTCCCCATTAGTTCAGTGGGTGGATGGGGAGGCCCTAACCAACAAAAACATTTCATGTTGGAGGGAGATGAGCAATACCGGCGTCCAAGACCAAGCTATGACCCCAATGATATGGGAAGTGCGCACGCAAAAGCCGAGCGTTTCGCGACATCAGTCACTACCCAAATCACTCGTATCAAGACATCTTTTATTACATATACCTGATGCATATACCTCATAGTTCTTATATTTCACGTATACCTGCATTTATCCCATTCCGGGATATACAGTGTACATGTATGTAATGTAAGATATCTTTGGCACAATGTTGTATGATGTAGATTGGGAGAGATGCCCATAGATCGTCTTTTATTGGTCAAATTTTAGGCACTAGTAAATCAATGCCATCGAATCATAAAATACCCTGTTGCGCTGTTCCATCATCGACACGAGTTTCAACATGAAACTCGTGTGCAATTCCAAATGTTACCTTATATTTAGTAATTTTTTGAAAGCAATGTGTAACATTTTATTTATTAACAATTTTACTGCTATTTTAATAGCTGCAAAATGGTTGGTGAATTGCATCTAAAAAAGCATTTACATTTTTCATTTAACTAAAAGTCAGTTAGGACTACACTTTTAGTAGTTAACTCTTAAGTTAACTTTTGCCCATCTATAAGGATTGAAAACAACTGTATTCAATACTGATAGCAGTGCTGAATTCCAATTAGTACAAGGTCAATTTTACAATTTTTGATCAGTATAGGTCTACTTAAATAAAATAGGCCTAAAGTCTACTTTAATTAAAGATAACAAGAGAGACAAAGAGAGAGAGAGAGAGAGAGAGAGACAGAAGTCTAATAATATTAGGAATTCTTAATAAGAACTAAACTTGAAAGATTTCAATTATTAGACTGAAACATCACTTGAATGTATTTCTAGATCTTTACTCTGCCTCTTGAATGTACTATATTTAACGGTATCATCGATGACTCCATTTTCCACGGATTCAAATGAATTGCAGAAACTCTCGTTGATAGCCTCATTGGAAGCCACGGGTCCCTGCTCCTGACAGGGACTCTCCTCGGTCGGGGTGTCCGGATACATCAGATAGGGGGTGTAGGCTCCGGGAGAAAGAGGTCCGTTGTTAAAAACAATCGGATCAAGGTTGTAACGCTTCTGAAGCTGATCGAGACGAGTCGATTTTCCATTTCTAGTTTCCAGGTGCTCGGTGGTGGTATGTGGAAGTGGAGTAATATACGTACCGGCAGTACGTGGGTCGCTGAACGTTTCTTGAATAAATGAATTCGACTTACGCCCTCTGATGATAGGACCCAAGTGAAATTCAAAATCTTCTTCTCTTACTTGGCGTCTGAAAAATAAGTCTAATGTAAAAATATGTATGGTATGTATTGTCGTGTCATAATATAAAAACATGAATTGTATGTATTGTCGTGTCATAATAAAAAACATGCATTGTATTTATTGTCACGTCATAGTATAAAAACATGTTTTGTATATATTGTCGTGTCATAATGTAAATCATGTATCGTATGTATGGCTATTGTCTTGTCACAATGTAAAAACATGTATCGTAGGCCTATGTATTGGCTTGTTTTCGGTTTTCGGTTTTCAGTTTCGTCATGATTCTCTAATTATAATGTTACACACACACACACACACACACACACACACACACACACACACATATATATATATATATATATATATATTGTTAATATATACATTGTATAATTATGTATATACAAGTATATAATTATATACTTTATAAATTAGATGTATATATACTTTATGTATACATGTACATGTATATACTTTATAAAGTAGAGTATATATGCATTTTATATAGATTATATATATATACATACATATATATATATATATATATATATATATATATATATATATATATGTATACATATATATATATATATATATATATATACATATATATATGTATATATATATATATATATATATATTGTGAATTGCAAAATATTGTATTCGAAATATTGTACTTTTGAGGGCATGAGGCAGTCAACAAGTGTTCTCTTAGCACTGTTACTATGGTTCTTGATATTGTTTAAATTCACTAACAAAAATCTATCTACTATTTACTTCCTACTATTTACTTCCGACTTTTAGTTATTTGTTTTCTTTTTTAAGTTGAGAGATGTTTGAACATGGAAAATACGCGTTCTAGTTATACGAATGCTAGGTAGGATAGTTCAGATCTAAATGAATCCACGTAACAAGACATGCATCAGTACAGTAAGCCAGTGTTTATTGAGTAACAGGAAATAGAATTAAATGAAGCCATGAACAAAATACCGCTGCTTAGAAAATTATAATATTTTTTCAGTCATCACTTCTTCTCAATCAGTTAACTGTTCAAGTTACTATTAGAGTTGTAATTCGCTTTTACAACATTTCTTTTTTTTAACGTTAATATTAACTTGTCTCATGATATTCAGTTAACTGCTTTTTCAGTTAACTGCTTATTTCAGTTACAGTTAGAGTTAATATAAACAACACTGCATTACGCCTGTTAGGTGAAATAGACCAGGGTTCGAACGTTCGGGGAGCACCAAAGTTATGGAATATTAGCTCCCGTATCTCCCTATTCTCTTCCCAGACGGTATTTGTAAATTGACAAACATAAGGGGAATAAAAATTAAAATGTTCACGTATTATGCCTTAAGTACGTAGGGTTTGCAGATTACCAAGGAATGGTAGCGGGCAGCGAGACTGGATTGCAGAAGATAATGGATAGGCTAAGTGACACGAAATTGAGATATGACATGAAAATTAATATAAAAAAGACCAAGGTAATGAGAGTGTCCAATAATAAAGGTGAAGTTAATATCACAATAAATCATACGAAATTGGAACAGGTAAGGAGTTTAAAATATTTGGGCCATACTATAACCGACGATGGGAAATGTGAGACTGAAATATGCAGTAGGATTGCACAAGAAAAAGCCGCCTATGGTATTAGAAAAGAACTATTAACAAAAAGTCTGAATAAAGACACAAAGATAAAGATAGTGAAAACTTTGGTTTGGACCACGCTATTGTGTGGATGTGAAATATGGACCTTAAAGAAGGAGGATACTAGGAAACTGGAGCCTTTGGAAATGGGGATTTGGAGAAGAATGGAGAGGAATAGCTGGACTTAAAAGGCTACAAATGAGGAAACTCTGGAGAGAGTTGGTACAGATAGACAGTTGATAAATGTATTAAGAAATAGGAAGAAGAGATGGATAGGACACATTCTAAGGGGGAAAGGTCTATTAAAAGAGGTCATAGAAGGTAGAATGGAAGGAAAAAGAGGCAGGGGCAGGCCGAGATTAGGTATGTTAGATGATTAAAAGACCCATTCATATGTGGATATGAAGAGGAAAGCGGAAGACAAGAAGAGTGGAGGCGTTATATACCATGGACCTGCCAGTAGGCAGTGCACTAAGAGAGAAAAGAGAAAGAGAGATGCCACAAGTAAACGAAGTGAAGTGAACATGCATATCGCTAGATGAAATTATTATCACATTACAAGCAAACACGTTTGTGCACATAAAATAAATATTGATTAAGCATAAATCGATAAGATCTTACTTGTTACATTTCCTACGACAAAGACAGACCCCGAGGATGACAGCGACTACAACGAGCAGAACAATCGTCCCTGCCGCGCTCATCAGAATGATCTTGAGGTCAGTGGGGAGAGGGGGCAGCATGGATGAGATGTCAGTCGTCGTGGTCTCAGTCAGAGCATTGATTGAACTCTTCGATGTACTACCCGATGTCCAATGTACCGTTCCAGTATGAGCGGATATGGTTTTAGTGGAGTTATACTGCAGCTCGACATCAGAGGTAGGGTATGGAGAAGTTTCAGCTGATGGAGAGCTGATGCTGCTGCTGGTTGTTTCCTCTGATTCTGTGGAAGAGATATCTGTAGCTAAACTCTCAGTGTCAGAAGTTGATGGTTCGTTTAGAGTTGTTGACTCAAAAGTACTGAACTCATCAGTAGGCGTATCTGCAGTAGGAAACAGGGAATTTGTTCCTAGACTCTCATCTACAGTAGTTTGAGGCAAAACGCTGATAGTACTGCTGGGTATACTAAATAGATTAGATGTTGAAGAGTTAGGATCTGTTTCCCGTAATTCCGTTGTACTCATCTGAGTCGATGTTGATAGAAATTCTTCGGTTAATTGTTCTGATATTTCTACGTCAACCGTGGAAATGTGAGATATTGTACTGTCCGAGTTATAAGAATCAATGGAATCCTCAGTAGACACAGCAGCTGAATGCAACGGCTCATCATCCGGTAAACCTGATAATTGTTTTGAGCCATCACCCATATATGATGTAGTCGTAATCTGTGACTGTGACGTAGCTAAATCCGATGATGACGTAACTGGGCTTGTTGAATCTGAGGCATTGGATAATGATGACTGTGAAGACAGAGAAGATGCTACTACTGTCGATGGGTCTAGCAAGTCTACAGTTACCAAATCATTTGCATCATCCATTGATTCGTCTGATAATGACGTCAGCAAAGTCTGCGATGAGTTATATCTTTCTGATGACGTCATCATTAGTTCCGGTGTAGTAGACATATCGGACGATATACTCTCTGATTGAATTTCGTAATCTGAATAAACTTCATCCATATTGGATCTTAGGGAAATGACTGAAGAAACGATCTCTTGCACTGATTTCTATTTAGCTTTTTTAAAATTAATAAATAACATGAATTATTACTTCGAATCGAGCCTACAGTAATATTTTGCAAATAATTTAAAATTACAGATAAAACAGTTCAAATAATTCATTAAATTGTCATAACCAGCTAAATAAATTAAACTCCTCCATTACAATCGGTGTTGCACTCTGTTGGATAAAAATATTACTTTGTAGTGTTTTTAACGCCACACAACACTATATGCATTATTTAGATTAAATGTAACAACCAAATGACTAAGAGTATATTTTAATATATCGAATAAATGAATTTGAAGTTAACTTAGTAGACTAGACTTTCAAACATGGGACAATTGGCTCGAAACATTGCTGTATCATCTCTGGCTGCATCCGTATAATCTCAAAAGGACTTTAAAAGCGGCATTTTATTGTAACAGATATTCAGTATTTTAATAAATATCATATTCTAATTTTAAAATAATTAAAATTGTAATAATAAAAATTAAATAATAAAATTTAATTTGCAATTGCAATGAAATTCTATTATTTAATTCTAAATTTAATGGATAGAATTTTATGCGGTTATTATTAGTTTAATATCTATAGAGCTTTACATTTAACAAAAATCAAAAAACAATTAACGAACAGCTAACGATCTGCGAGTTTGAATCGAAATTTTAATCATTTTAATGTGCACGATGAAAACTAGACTGAAACAGTGGAATGTTGGCAAGTTGTTCGTCAGTAAATCACTAGGTACATGGCAGATTCCAGTGTTCTCCCAGTCATTGACTTCCTATCACGTAGGAAATTAAAGTTAAACTCGGCTTTACATTTTTAAAGGAACTATATCTCCGTCTTTTCAGTCATGTCACATATAGCCACGAGAGACCACTGCTTAGCATCGTTATTCATGGGAGTTCATCCCTGATTTGAGGGAGCGGATTTAGCGCACACGGTTTAACTGCGAATCTATTGAACGAAATTAGGCTTGGTCGAGCCCGGTTGCTTGTATTTACTCTACCACAGCTTTTAACTGTTAAATTTTAGCTAATCTATAGCTAAACCTAACGCAAACCCTAAAGCTAGCCTTAAACCTATATAGCAAACCGTAAAGCGAGCCTTAAACCTAAAATGTGACGCGAGCGGCAATTGAAACAAGGACGTCAGGATCTAAAGCCTGACACCCTAGCAACTGGACTATGGTAGCTTTCGTTCGACTGTTGTTTAATATAACGATTTAATGTATAGTTCATGAATTCTGTCCATACACCTAAATGTATTAGCTTCTAGCTAATGAGAACGCTCTAAATTTAGTTCTGTGATTTAAAAAACAATACACCGCTCGGTTAGTACTTTGTGGGTGACCACTTTGAAACACCAAATGTTGACAGCTTTGATTGAAAAGAAATCCTGAGGACGTTGGAAGATTATATTTCACTCCGTGCCTGCTTCAATCGATTCGCCAACAAGAGGCAACGATTACTACTAACCATGAAGAGAAAGGAGAAAACAACGAGAACAACAAAAACAGCAACTAAGAAAGGAAACTCTAAACACACGTCATTTGTGTAACCATATGAAGAAAAACACAAAAGAAACTAAACGTAAAACAACTTTGAAAGTTTTAACACGATCATTAATCTTTCTAAGGTACGAATAAGAATTTTTCATCATTTACGAATATTATTGATCCTATCTAAGCTACAGGTACATGTACATGTAATTGATACATGAATGGAACAAGAACACATACTTGTATAATGTACATCCGTCTGATTGAGTCATGCAGTTATTGTTGCTCAGTCACCAACCTACGAACTGGCTAGCCCTTTTTAATTTACTCTTCCAAATTAAAATCCCTGTTCTCTAGCTTTAGAGTAAAACATTAAAAATGAGCCGCTTCTCGACCCGGTCTCTCTAAAAGTTAGAAAAATGAATAAATGATGCACCAAAAAACTTCCACTTAAATAATAGTTATAAAAATCATTTTACTGTTTGCCGATATAATGTGAAACTAAACCGCATACCTCTTGTATGAGTGCCATCACCAAACTATTTAACTAGACCTCAATTAGTTTAAGTGTGTCTGCACGACCAACAAACCGAGTTACACGGTAATGGCAGTCAAATATCACTAATAGCGTTTGTTCAACAGCCGATCAGCATAAACGCCAATATCCGGGTTCAAAATTGATATAAATTACTAAAGGCCTAGTTGTCATCACCGTCATCACCGTCATTATCAGCATACGTTATCATATTTGATGAGGTTTGTCTAACATGCTGTGCATTACAGAAATTGTATTTTTCTAATTTACAAAAAAAGAATTTGTTAACAGGATTCAAACATCTCTCTCCTCGATCTCTCTCTCCCTCTCTATCTCTCTCTCTCTCTCTTTCTTTCTCTCTCTCTCTCTCTATCTATCTCTATCTCGATCTCCAAGTACATTACCAATAAACAAATTGTTACTGTCTGGCGGCAGTATCAACAAATGAAATCTTGCTACCAATGACTCAGGACTCGGCTTATGACTCATGTCTCCACCATTACTCATGACATTAATGCGTTTTTAGCTACTGCCAGTGCCTATATGTATTTTGTATAATGCCAATGAGTTTAGCCCGGCGGTCCCAGCCCTCTCGCTCTCTCTCTCTCTCTATACTTGAGCGTTTTAAATTCTCTGCTTTGAAATGTCAAATATAAATTTTGTTTTTCTGTTGATAAAACTACATATGCAGCCACAGAAATAAAAGCGGAAGTTAACTTGCTATAATTTTACATCGCTTCCTTGTGTTAATTAGATTTAAATTTACAAAGGAGTCACACGCTCTAGTATTTTGTTAATCATAGCCTATTACAATTTTATAATACAATTCTACGCAATTGCGTCATATGTAAATGATACAGTATAAGTAAGGTTAGTAGATAGCTACGCCTCTCTCTTAGTCTTTATCATCAGGATGGGTTGGAAGCAATTGCTATTGAATATTCCAACCCTCAGATTAGACACTCAGATTGTTTAGAGTTTGTTTAGTGTTGTTTGATTGTTTTGTCTGCTGTTTGCTGAATGTTGTTTGATTGTCGATTTTGTGTTTGATTGTTCGTTTTTATGCTGTTTGTTCATTGTTGTTTGATTGCTTTGTTGTTTTTTCATTGTTGTTTGATTGTTTTGTTTGATGTTTGTTAAATGTTGCTTGATTGTTCGTTTTTATGCTGTTTGTTCATTGTTGTTTGATTGCTTTGTTTGATGTTTGTTAATTATTGCTCGATTGTTTTGTTAGCTGTTTGTTAAATGTTGTTTAATCGTTTTGTTTCCAGGTTATTAAATGTTGTTTGATTGTTGTTTGTTAAAGGTTGTTGGATTGTTTACTTAATAGACCCTATCATTTTTCTGACTGTTGTTCATGGCTCCGCAGTGCAAACACTAAGCATATAATGGTTAGCCACAAGCCTAGTTGTTAAAGAAATTTTCATCGTATCCAGCATTTGAAATAAAGTATACTTTATTCTTCCATAAAGTGGCCATACACGATACGATTTATCTGTACAGATAAATTGTACAATAAATCTGTATCGCCCACACACGGTCAAATTTATTGTACAATTTATTGTACAATTTATCTGTACAGATAAATTGTACAATAAATCTGTATCGCCCACACACGGTCAAATTGATCTGTTCAGATAAATCTGTACAGATATATCTGAACAGATATTTTGGCCACACACGGTCAAATTTATCTACCGATAAAACTGACGCTCGTCCATACACGGTCAAATTTAACTGTTCAGATATCTGAACAGTTATGCTAATTAGCTGTCAATCATTTCCAATTTGTAGAGCACGTGATTAATAACAGTCAACCAACATATTACAGTCTACAGTACGTATTACGGCGGGATTTAGCGCACTTGGTTTATTTGCGCGTAATTTATCGAAGTTAAGCTACAACGACCTCGGTTAGTACTTTGTGGGTGACCACCTTGGAAGACCGAGTGTTGACAGCTTAAGAGGGAAAAAATCCCAGGGTGATAAAATGTTATTCTTAGATCCGTGCCGGCTGCAATTGATGCGCCATCAAAAGGTAACGATTAATAATAAGTTTATAATAACCATGGAGAGGAAGGAGGAAATGAGCCTTAAACAAGCAGCTATGCTTCCTTACCCAGTGTGCCGTTATTTATAATATATATATATATATATATATATATATATATATATATATATATATACGTGTATATATACATGTTGGTATATACGTATATATGGCGCCTATATTGGCTACATGAAATATATCCGGATCAATTATTGGACAGGTTTTCTATTTATAAGTAGTAGTAATCGAAATGGATCGATAACGAAAGGCGAGTGTATACTTTGTCTTATTAGCAAAATAATATCAGGAAGATCTAACTAATAATAGCACTTAATAGCATCGTGTCTTGATAGTAATTATACATAAATATCATCATCATCAAAATTATTATCATCATCATCTTCATCATTATCATCATCATTATCATACATCATTATCATCATAATTATTGTAATCATCATCATCTACATCGTCATAATTCTACGGACTAGTAAATTGAGAGAGGACTCTTAATTATATATAGACTCCTTTTTAATGGGCCTTTGTAGGGCCTGTTTATTGATCGTTCATTAAAGAGAGAGAATATAAAAGCGCGGTAAAATAAGTGAATTATGTAAATAATTAATGTAAAATAAATGAATGTGATAAAAATGCGCTTAATTCTGATATTTTTCGTTGAGATATTTATATTGCCGTATACATTTGTTACAATGATTTTTTATAAACTTTAATTAGCTTAATGAAAGAGTTCAATATGGAAATTTAATTGTGATGCATATTTTTTATTATTAATTCTGCTTGTTAAAAGTAATGACATTGCATTATTATTATATAGGCCTACTTTTATCTTAATTAAATAACTCAACAACAATAAGCTTAGGCCGGCAAGCGCGCCAGAAGTCATTGTGGGCGGAGCATGTCGACAAACTTATTGTACAATAAATTTGTTGATCGTCCACACACGATACGATTTAACTGTTCAGATATCTGAACAGTTAAATTGGATGGTTTTCCCGACAGTTTTGAAAACTGACACTCGTCAGTTATATTGTACAATATTGCCCACACACGGTCAGTTATATTGTACAATTTATTGTACAATTTATCTGTACAGATTTATCTGTACAGATAAATCGTATCGTGTGTGGGCAATCAAGGTCATCAGTTCTCTCGTCAGTTTTCCCGTCAGTTTTGTCCACACACGATCAAATTTATTGTACAATTTATTATACAATTTATCTGTACAGATAAATTGTACAATAAATCGTATCGTGTATGGCCACTGTTAGGTGTAGGCCTACTACTGTTGTTAGATGACAATTGTCGCCGCTTTAGAAAATGTTTGCACTCATACACTAACACATATTAAACAGCTGTAACTCGACTCGAAATATGGTATAAATAGCTAAAATGCTACTGCGTAAAGTAGAATATTTGGGTCATACGCTATAATCTCATAAACATTCGACATCATTCTTGAATAACAGTAATAAGGAGGTTAATACTATTACTGTTAATGTCATTACTTATAATATTTTATTTTAAACATCTCAAAATACCTTAAACACCTTATTTTAAACTGGAAGATTACTATCAAAAAAAAATACCTCATCTGCAGAGAATTCGTGGTTTGATAAAAGCTATTCGAGCAATGTGCTGAGTCATAGTCTAGCTACTCAAGGCCACCTAGATGCTTAAAAATATTGCTGAAGCTGATTGCATTAACTTTGCACTTTGCATTATCTTGGATTAAATCTTTGCAAAGTCATCAAATGCCTTTGCCAAAGAAAAGAGGTCTCTACAGACTGGGGCATAAAAAATAATCCCCTAGCGAAATCTCAATAACTTTCAGAAAAATCTAAATATCTTTACGAAATTTACAGGGTTCCTAGGGGAGGAATTTCTACGTATATCCTGCAAATTTGGTTAAAATATTTTCAGTAATTACGAAATTACAACATTTCAACAAGAAAAGTGCTAAAATCAATTTTAACAAGGCTTTTTGATATGACAGTCGTTCCTTTTTAAAGAAAATAACGACCATGAAAAGGACCGTTTACTTAAGTGGTGGAGTATAAGCCTAAACTACCTTGTTAGTTACTCCAATAAAAGATGCTTAAAATTCGTTCTTCTGTAAAAATTATTCCTAAATTTTGGAAAAAAATTCCGGCACTTTTGTTTAAATAAGCCTTGATAAAACTGATTTTAACTTTTTTTCCGAAGAAATGCTGTATTTTGTTACCTCTGAATATATTCTCATCAAATTTGCAGGATATATGCAGTAATTCCTCCTCTAGAAGCCATCTGACCTAGACACATGGGCGTAACCAAGATTTTGCAATTGGGGGATTTGTAAAAAACAATTCTGAGTCACACATCTATTATCTATAAGTGCCTAGCAATTGCTCGACTGCATAATTTTAGTTTAGGGGCATCCCCACCTCGTAAGGGGAATTTTTAAAAATTAATGGTTAATTAATTAAATTAACCGTTTTAATTTTTGGAGCATCTCTTAACGAATTATTGATTATTTTGGAGTTTGTCGACATAATTAGTATGCATTTTGACTTAATTGGCTATAGTTTGCAACAAAGTGTCGAACATAAGCGAAGCCCTCACTACGAGCGCATGCAGTCTCCTTTATGAAAATTATTGATTGTAATTTCTTCTACATGTATATTACAAGAGTTTACAAGAGTGACGAAAGAGATTAATCTTCACCCACAATCAATGGTGAGCAATTATCCAATCTTGTTCTTCTCTTTCTACTTTCTCTGGCTGGCCTAAGAAATATATTATCTCACCGTAGACATACTCTAACATTCCTGACCATTCTTTTATCACCGGATCGGCTTTCCTTTCAGGACCTAAATTAATTCTACTGGGCACATTTCTTTTGCAGATTGGTCTAGATGAATTATTCTGTAGTGATGTATAGGCCTACAGTGAGGACGTTCCTAACATCATTATTGGGTGAGGAAACGGACGTTAAATATTTATTATTATAATTGTTATTATTATTCTTATTCGTATAATATAATAATAATAATATTATTATTATTATAAATAATATAATAATAATAATAATATTATGTCTATTGCTCTCCAGCGATTCAATGCAGTCTGCTTCAGTGGCACTTTGGCTAAAGCGGCTTCCCAGAGTGCAGAGGAATTATTTTAATCGCTTTTTTAAAACTTTTAAGTAAAGTCTCTTTTATCTTATTTTTTAGCCCAGGGACCTTTACAGCCCAGGGCATTTAAAAAAAAAATAATATTATTATTATTATTATAATTTGACATCATGATAAATGGCGGATGTTTATATTTTTTATATAAATACCGTTATTAAATTACTTTTCTTTTTCAATGACATATATATACATGTATATCAATTAGGGTCTCTCTTCATTCGAATATCTTCGTAAACTCTGATTCGGATATTTAATCTGATGGATAGTTTCTTCGCTTTAGTTAGGTTCTACTCTAAATAGGGCTTGTTCACTAACATTAAATGTCTCGACAGAAATGGTCTCTCTCCCAAACTGCGGGCAAGGAAAGCGGAGTCTGCCGGGTGTGTCTAGCTGTACGACAGGTTCATCTGCGAGATGGCCTAATCCACCGACATGGCCCTCGTAAATCTCCTTGTACCGGTTCTGGTCAACCTCTTGATCAAAATCTTTCTCTCAACACTCGTAATGCTACATCCACATCTCATCAACCTATTCCCAGCCAGTCAGTCACTCACACAGATGGAAGCTGCGTCCACTTTGAACATGCAGATAGATATTTTTCAGATTCCAGTCATCCAGCTAATTGCAAGCCTAAAAACAGCAGAACAAGCAAAAACAGTGCTGCTAGCATAAACTCAATTGTCACCATTGTTGACAGCAGCCGTGAAAGCAACGTCAATGTTTGCTCGATATCTGATAATTTAGCCGTTCAACATCCCACTCTGACAGATCCCATCATCAAGCACATACCGAGATCAGCTAGAGCTCCCTGTGCTAGGGCTCTGACCACTGTGCTTAACAAGATCACTAATAATTCTGCAGAGTTAACTTATTGGATTGAGCTTCTTAATTTTGCTCCTGCTACTCTAAATGTTCCTGTCAAGTTGGGAAAGAAAGTTAGTGTAGTTGGCATCATTCGAAATCGCCTATCTAAAGTTTCTAATTCTGAAAACTTGGAAACATCAAATAAGGCCAAATCTGTTTCTAAAAGACATATTCCTAAGTCTTCTATTCCCTCTTTGGTGCAGTCAAAGTTAGAAGAAGGGAACATTCGCGCCGCTGTCAGAATCCTGTGTTCCGATGAATCTTTAGCGGAAAACAATGAGAAGACTTTTAAACAGTTACAGGATAAGCACCCTATTGCTGTTGAGTCTCCTGACAATCAAGTACATAATTCCTCACCTGCCGTTCAAGTACAGGAAGATGTTGTTTTGAAAGCTCTGCATAGTTTCATATCCGGCACCGCAGGCGGCCCTGATGGTTTACGTCCTCAACACCTCAAAGATTTAATTAAATGTAAGGAGGCAGGTGCCCAGTTGCTTACAGCTATCACTGGCTTTATCAATTGTTTGATAAGAGGAGACTGTCCCATACAGGTGAGGCCTATACTTTTCGGTGGCAACTTAATTGCAATTAAGAAAAAGAATGATGACGTGCGTCCTATCGCCATTGGCTATACATGGAGAAAACTCGCAGCTAAATGTCTAAATATGTACGTTATGCCATTAGTCTCTGATTATCTCAGTCCTATTCAGTTGGGTGTTGGGGTATCAGGTGGTTGTGAAGCTGCTGTCCATGCGACGCGTCAGTTTGCTACACGTATGCCTTCGGGTTCTTCATTGGTCAAACTGGATTTTGCCAATGCTTTCAACAGTATAAGCAGAGTTAAGATGTTGCGAGCTGTTCACAGTTTCCTTCCGGAAATTTATGACTTCTGTTCATCTGCTTATTGTCAATCAACTCTCCTCAAATATGGCGAAAGAGTTATCCTCTCCAGTGAGGGCGTTCAACAAGGTGATCCATTGGGCCCACTACTATTTAGTCTGACTCTTCAACCACTTCTTAAAGATCTGATAAGTTCATTCCGAATTAGTTACCTGGATGACCTTACGATTGGAGGTTTAGATGCTGCAGTAGCTAATGATGTCAGGATGGTCATCGATAAGGGATCAGAACTTGGCCTTAAGATTAATGTTAACAAATGTGAGATCATCTCTTCGGCCCTATCGCACGATGATCCAATACTAAACTCATTTCAGAAAAAGAACATTAGTGATGCGGATCTTCTAGGTGCTCCTATAGTTGTGGGTGGAGCAATGGACAGTAAATTAGAGAAACTCATTATAGTTGTGGGTGGAGCAATGGACAGTAAATTAGAGAAACTCATTATAGTTGTGGGTGGAGCAATGGACAGTAAATTAGAGAAACTCATTAGAGGGTGGGGAGCAATGGACAGTAAATTAGAGAAACTCATTATAGTTATGGGTGGAGCAATGGACAGTAAATTAGAGAAACTCATTATAGTTGTGGGTGGAGCAATGGACAGTAAATTAGAGAAACTCATTATAGTTGTGGGTGGAGCAATGGACAGTAAATTAGAGAAACTCATTATAGTTGTGGGTGGAGCAATGGACAGTAAATTAGAGAAACTCATTATAGTTGTGGGTGGAGCAATGGACAGTAAATTAGAGAAACTCATTAAGTGGAGCAATGGACAGTAAATTAGAGAAACTCATTATAGTGGGTGGAGCAATGGACAGTAAATTAGAGAAACTCATTATAGTTGTGGGTGGAGCAATGGACAGTAAATTAGAGAAACTCATTATAGTTGTGGGTGGAGCAATGGACAGTAAATTAGAGAAACTCATTGCTGACCTCCAGAGGGCCGCTACGCGGTTGAGAGATATTAGCCGTCACGACGCTCTTATCTTGATTCGCCATTCTCTAAGTGCGCCTAAAGTGATGCACACTCTCCGTTCCTCTCCGTGCTCTCAACATCCCCTACTACAGACTTATGACAAGATACTCAGAGAATGTCTGTGTAGCCTGTTAAATGTCGACCTAACCGAACGACAATGGCTACAGGCGATACTCCCTATTCGCAATGGAGGTCTTGGTATTCGCAGCACTTCGCAACTGGCTCCGTCAGCCTTCCTGGCTTCATACAACTCTACGCGGGCGCTTCAGTTGGAAATACTCGGTAATATCACCTCTCCCATTGATCCGGAAATCGTAAAAGCTAAGGCTTTGTGGAGCTCGAAATTCGATGTGATAGCTCCTATCGGTGAAGCTGCCTGTTTCCAGAAAAAATGGGACAACCTTATTGTAGAAGAAAGCTTCGCACAGCTGTTAAATTCTATATCGGAGCCCTTAGAGAAAGCACGCCTTCTTGCTGTGTCCGCTCCAAATAGCAGCGACTGGCTTCATGCTCTTCCAATAGCTTATTGTGGTTTGCGTCTTGAAGACGAGGCTGTAAGGATAGCTGTTGGCCTACGGTTAGGCACAAAGTTATGTGAGCCCCATAAATGTATGTGTGGCAGCGTAGTTGATGCTAGAGGATATCACGGACTTTCTTGTCGCAAGAGTGCAGGTAGGACACTCAGACATCATAATCTTAATGACATTGTGTGGCATGCGCTGAATAAAGCTGGATGTCCAGCCATTAAGGAACCAACAGGCTTGTCTAGATCAGATGGTAAGAGACCAGATGGCCTCTCCCTGATCCCGTGGGCTGAAGGTAAATCACTGCTGTGGGACGTCACAGTGATTGATTCCCTAGCCAAATCATACCTGAACCTTTCGTCTATGTCAGCGGGTGAAGTAGCTGAACTGGCTGCAGATAGGAAAACGGCCAAGTACAGTGAACTCTGTACTAGCTACTGCTTCATCTCTCTGGCTTTTGAGACGTTAGGCCCAATGAATGATGAGGGTAATAAATTCATCTCCTCTTTAGGCAAGAAACTTTCTTCCGTGACAGGTGAAAAACGTGAAACTTGCTTCCTAAGACAGAGACTGTCTATCTGTGTGCAGCGATTTAATACCATCTGTGTAATTGGTACATTTAATTCTCAAGGTGAGTACTATGGTCCCAGAGATGATGCAACTACAGCTGGATTCAATGTTCAAGATTCGAAGGCTCTTCCGCTATCATTACTAACGAAGAAGCCAGGGTCGTCGTCGTCCTCGCAGGGATCGTCGGTTTCTCCAGTGGATGTTCCAGATTCACATTCCTTGCTCTCCAGCTATGAAACCATCCTGTCTCCAGGGTTTCCCTATCAATCCTGCTTCCGTCCCTACTCGCCTCCTTCTTCTGACGAAATTCTGTCGAGCAGCTCCAACATACTCCATGAGTCCCCTTCCAGGATTTCAACATCACTTCCCATGAATTTCCAAATCTTTGCTCATTCCCCTTCGCTCCTGGTTGGCGAATTCGAGAACCTCGGCGCAACAGGGTTACCCTCCTATTCTGGCGAAAGACCTTCTTGCTTTCTATCGAGGCTGAGCAGGCATTGATAAACTCGGAAATCTTTAATACAAAGTCTGGCCTTCCGTTTCCGGGTCCGAAAGCTCCTAGCGGTTCCTCTAATCCAGCTCCAATCCACGTCACTTCCGAGTCTGGATCAGAAGGACTTCAGGTTGTAGGGGACAGCTCAAGGGTGATTGAGGGGCTGAGGAAAGCTCAGGACGAGGAGTCTGGATCAGAAGGACTGCAGGTTGTAGGGGACAGTTCAAGGGTGATGGAGGGGCTGAGGAAAGCTCTGAATGAGGAGGATGCAGTGTCGAGGAAGAAGCTTCATCTAGTAGTTCAGAGTGTTGATACAGAAAAGTCCCCTATTCGGGAGATAGTGCTGAATCAGACGCCACCTGGCTGCAGAACCTCTGATTTATCCGGAGAATCCTCTAATGGGGCCGCTGGAGATTCCACAAACATACCGAAAACTGAATCCTACCAGGAAGATTATTCCAAAAAAGTATTTGTCAAGGACTTTGAAATATGTTACGTCGTCCAGGCTTCTGTGGTAGTCAACGCAGCTCTTACGTTTGTTTCTAATGCTGACCTGGAGGTGGACTCCCCTAGTCGATCTTCCGAACATCAGTTCAATCAACTGATCCCACAGGAATCCTTGTCCGACAAGAGAAAGTCTGGATTTGCCGGTTCTATCCCAGTCAACCAATCTAATAGTAATTGCATATCCCTGTTCATCGGTGACTCCTCAGAAGTTAAGGTGGGGAGAGACACTCCGATTTCAGTTTTTGAGCAGACACCTCTTTTTGGTACGCCAACTGTGCTCGGTGTGTCAGGGTTAGAAATTGGAATGAAGCCAATGCTACGTGAGTCAGAAGTGAGTTTAATCTACCCTTTCAAGGACAACTTAACGACCTCAAAGGCGGCTGTTACCTGCATCAAGTAAGTTCTGGGAGAGAGTCAAGGTAGCAACCTCACGTATCTAACTCCAGGGTCCGCGGTAAGTGTATCTGACGAGAAGATCATGGAAGTACGAAATTTTGCATAGAACAAAGCGATAAGCTGCTAGCATTCAAGAGAAAAGAGAGAGTAAAACAATTAACGGAAGCTCATGAAAGTGTTCCTAATCAATATGGTGCTAAAGATCATCTTGAACAATATAGTGCTGACGTACATAATGAACATCGCTGGGCTGATCATGTTCAACAAGGGGAAGATCTTCATGAACAGATTGGTGCTGAAGGTTATCATGAACAACACGGTGCTGAAGATCATCATGAACAGCTCGATTTTGAATATCATCATGAACAGCACAGTGCTGAAGTTCATCATGAACAACATAGTGCTGAAGATCATCATGAACAGCTCGGTGCTGAAGGTTATCATGAACAGCACGGTGCTGGAAGTCATCATGAACAGAATAGTGCTGAAGATCATCTTGAACAGCTCGATTTTGAAGATTATCATGAACAGCTCGGTGCTGAAGATCATCATGAACAGCTCGATTTTGAAGATCATCATGAGCAGCACGGTGCTGAAGTTCATCATGAACAACATAGTGCTGTAGATCATCATGAAAAGCTCGGTGCTGAAGATCATCATAAACAGCTCGGTGCCGAAGATCATCATGAACAGCATTGTGCTGGAGGTCATTATGAACAGTTTAGTGCTGAAGATCATGAACAGCACGGTGCAGAAAGTTATTATGAACCGCTCGGTGCTGGAAAACATCATGATCTGCAGTGTGATGAAAATCATCATGAACAACACGGTGCTGAAAATCATCGTCAACAGTATGAGAAGCATGACCGAATTGATAATCGCAGCCGTCAGACACTTCATAAGAAACAGAAGAAGAAGTGGCAGTCGTCGAGCCTTCAGATTCAGCCGGTGCTTCAATCTCCAGAAGCAACAACATCTTAATCAGGGCTTTGATCGACAGCGTATCATGTTAACCGTGAGCCCACCTGGATCTTCTGGCTCCCTGCCCCCACCGCATTCCTCAACCCACATACCTCTGCAAGGGGCAGGGCCTCAGCTCTCAAGCCTGGCAACTGTGAGTGGTGACTCCGCAGTGAGGCAATCCACGTGGATGTTCATGGGTCGCGTGCGGCAGAACCCGATCGGCTCACCGGCTGGGTTGACCTCTCAGGTTCATCTGCGTCCTGTCACCGCCACCGCTCAGCCGCCGCAGGATGGCTTCGCTCAACCCACGGCTGACCTGCTCTCTCCGTTCCACGTCAACCGTCCGTCCAGTCTAAAGTTCAATGCTCTGATACAGCCTCTCGGTAGAGCTCAGTCTGCTCCCACGAGATCTGATCAGCAGCAGCTTGGTCCGCCACTGCTACATCAACAACAGCCTGGTGCTACGGGAATGAGGCAGGAGCGCATCAGTCAGCTGATTGGCGGGGAGCAATTTTCTTTGATATCGGATTTGGAGATGAGCGAGATGGAAGGGGAATCTGAGCGCACTTCTACCTCCCCGGGTGGTGAAGAATCGTACTTAAATCAACCATCATCGACAGCATATCCGACTGCGGATCAGTGTGTGCGGGGTTCGAGTCCTGGGCTCTCCCGTCACTGACGTCACTTTCTGTCGTAGAACGGGCATACATGATATCGAAGAACAAGTTAATAAAATAGAAATAATAATAATAATAATTATTATTATTCTTATTATTATTATTATTAATATTATTAATAATAATATTATTAATGTTAGCATTACTATTATTATTTATATTATTATTATTATTACTGCTATTATTATTATTAAGCCTATTATTAATTTATTATTATCTTGCTTTGATATATATATATATATATATATATATATATATATATATAGGGGCCTACGAGTACAAAATAGCCTTAGTAAATATATATAGCCTATATATAATAATTATTATTATTATTATATTTATTATTATTATTATTATTTTAAATGCACTGGGCTGTATATAGGACCATGGGCTAAATATAAGATAAAAGAAAGACTATATCTAATTAAAAGAAAGATGAAAAAGAAATATTTAAAATAATTCCCCTACGCTCTGGGAGGCCGCATTCGCCAATGTGCCACGAAAGCAGACAACATTAAAGCGCTGAGTTGCAATAGACAGGCGCTGCCATAGAAGGGCTTTTCGCGTTGGTCGCCTGTAATAGCGCTGGTTCTCCTGCTAATTCGTTTATGAAGTCAGACTCGGCAGAGTTGATCGGGCCAACGGTCTCAAATGCAATTGGCAGGAAGATGTAGCATATAGGACGATTGTTAGCAAGGTGATTGATATCTGGGTGGTCAACTCTATAGGGTGTTATGCTCCCTTATTGATGGCCTGGTTTTGCATGTATTAGAGTGCTTGTCTTTGCGTTTTCTTAAGTACCTTTATGTTATTCAAAATATGTTGACGGTTGTGCTGTGTGATGTGTGAACAAATAGACATCTTAATGGTATGTAGAAGTAGAAAATAAATACCCCTAAGCTGTCGCAAAGATCTTTACTTTGCTCTGGTTTATTCTCGTATTCAGTGTGGATTAGAAATTTATGGTCATTCTACGTTAAAGTCTCTACTACCACTGCATTATTCATGTAATCCAGTTTACGAACGTTACAATGTCAATCTAGATTTTATAATGTTAAACAGCTCTATCTTAATTACAAGTCTTTGCCAATCTTTCAACTTCATAAACTCTTTATTGGTAAATTTGTTTATAAAGGCATCTAATTTCACGGTGCAATGTCCACAGCGGTGCGTGATGTTTTTAATTCTCCACTTGCTGCTCTTTTTTATAAAACCAGATTAGCTAATACTAATTACTTATTTACTATTACCAATTCATTTGGTTATAAATCCGTTAGATATTATTGCTTTTTGGTCTGAAATAATATTCCTTTTACCATTCGTAAAGTCTAATCTTTTAATCTTTTTTTATAAAACAACATAAAGACTTTTTGTACACAACTTTCTATTTAACTTCACCTTTAGATTTGCTTACTATTTTTAGCACTTCTATTTTGATCGTTTAGCCCTATTTTCCAGTAGCAACTTTAAGAGAATCTGCTGTGTCACCATTTAATCTGCATTAAATGGTGTATTATTATGAGTTGTTGTCAGTGTATGTTTGCTTAGGATATAATTGTGGGCTGTCAACTAAATAGGATTTATTTATTCTCTTTGATGACCCGTTTATATTAGAGATGGGAATTTTATGAATTTTAAGAGTTCGGGTTCGGTTCGGTTTGTTGAAAATGAAAGTTCGGCTCGGTTCGGGTTCGGTTCTAACAAGGGTTCGGGTTCGGTTCGGGTTCGGCTTGCTTTCCAACTCGCAAGAGTTCGATTCGAGTTCGAAATGGTTTGGCTTGGATAATGTTGCAATTGTTTAACTTTACTTTTAATAATCATGGTTATGACAAACATGTTTAAAATGGTTTGATTCAGAGAGTTTGATTCAGTTCGGTTTGGACGAAGTCTGGGTTCGGGTTCAGTTCGGTTCGGCCAGAGTCTGAGCTCGGGTTCGGTTCGGGTTCGGTCAGAGTCTGGGTTCGAGTTCGGTTCGGTTCGATCAATATTCTAGATTTTAGGGTTCGGTTCGGTTCGGGTTCGGTTCGATTCCCATATCTAGTTTATATGTGCAATTATTTGTATGTAGCTACTAGAGACTGCGGTATATTTAAGCGACTTCCCACTGGCAGAGGCTTCAGCAGCTGAGCCAGCAGGCTCAGCTGCTGAAGCCTCTGAAGCCTCAGCGCATGAAAGGCTGAGATTGCTCTCTGAGAATGTGTCCGTCACAGTGACATCCCAGCTGATACACTTGCCTTATTTTATTATTATTATTAATATTATTTACCCCTGTGTAAAGAACCTGGGGTTTGATAAAAACGATTCAAGCAATACGTACTGAATCGCCGCCCGGCTACTTGAGGTATCGGCTTAAACGAATTGTTGAAGCAGACTGCATTAAATCTTTGCAAAGTCATGGAAAGTCTTTGCCAAAGAAAAGATGTCTCTCGCTTATCGCCGGTTTGTTCTGCAATAAGTCTGCCTATGCCATTAATTAAGTCAATTCCTTCGGGATTCATTGGCGCCATGGTTTCAATGGCCACCGGAACAATTTCATATCCTAAGGACAGTATCACGGTATTTATCCAACTTCCTAGAGGCGGCATGAACAGCAGCTCCACCGGCTGTGACTGAAGTCGTATTTAGGTAGGAGTTTGCCATAGTGTCAATGACCGTGACGTCCCATACGGCACATTTACCGTTGCACCAGGGCACTAAAGTCATGCCGTCCGGACGCTTGCCGTCTGATCTTGACAACCCACTTGGTTCCTTAGAGGAACGAATGCGTGCTCTTGAAAGTTGTCGCCATATTAAGTCATTGAAATTGTGATGGCGAGACACTCTATCTGAGGTTCGTTTGCAGGAGAGGCCGTATAGAGCTAAAGCGTCGACTTCATGACCGCAGGGGCACATGTGAGGCTTGCAAGTTTTCGCCCCTAAACGGAAACTAACGGCTACTCGAATCGCCTCATTGTCTAAAAACAGCCCACAAGGAGCAACAGGGAGAGCGTGAAGCCAGTCGCTGCTTCTTTTAGTTGATACAGCTAGGAGTCATGCTCTGTCTACTGCACAGGACTGGGATTTCAAAATTATTGTTATTATTATTATTACTATTATTACTATTATTATTATTATTATTACTATTATTACTATTATTATTATTATTATTATTATTATTATTATTATTATTATTATTTTAATGCCCTGGGCTGTACAGGGCCTGGGCTAAAAAATAAGATAAGAGAGACTTTATTTAATTAAAAGTTTAAAAGTGAAGCGATTAAAATAATTTCTCTACACTCTGGGAAGCCGCATTAGCCAAAGTGCCACTGAAACAGACTGCATTGAATCGCTGGAAAGCAATAGACAGTCGCTGCCAAAGATTATTATTATTCTTCTTCTTATTATTATTATTGTTATTGTTATTATTATAATTATAATAATAATAATAATAATAATAATTATTATTATTATTATTACTATTATTATTATTATTATTATTATTATTATTATTATTATTATTATTATTATTATTTCATATTCTTTTATGTACAACTAAGCCTAGCTAATGCCTACCTTAACTAAGATTAGTTAAATTAGTCGAACCAGTTCAACCTAGATGGACCAATGCATTACACTATCGATGAATTCAAAATTGAGAAATTAGAAATTGAGGAATGCAAATATGAGAAATGTTAAATGCTGTGTAAGTATAATGTTTCTAATAACTCGATCTGTAAAATAGTACTACTTACAGAAATTTTTTAAGGAGGGGGCCCGAAATTTTTTTTGAGAGTGTACACTTTTTTGCTTACGCAACGACTTCTTTGGGTCATGTGACGTAACCAGACAAATTTCTGTGGGGTGGGGGCTCAAAATTTGTTCACTACTTCGTTCGGCTCATAGAGTGCAGGCATTCCCGTACCTTACCCCCCCCCCCTCCCCGCTCATACCCGTACTAAAGTCAGGGGAAAACTTAAAATCCTACATTTGTTTTGGAAAAAGTAGGCTAATTTTTTCACCTCTGAAGAAAAACTCTGGGGATCTTGACGAATTGCAAAAGTTACCTAATTTTGGCGGTGGGGGGAGGGGGGCTTAAGCTTCTCTCAGCCAAGGCTATTTGCACCACTGCTACTGGACAGAGTTCACATTTTTTACTTACTCCCTTTTTTTCTCCAATGCATTGGTTATGCATTGGTTCAAGTGAAAATTGAGAGCTAGTGAAACGGTCAACATTTTCGGGCCCCTTCCATTATACAGGGCTCCTAGTATATCCTAGAAAAAAATCGAGCTATTGGAGCTGCGTTCCCTGTCGACCCCCTCTACCCGCCCCCCTAGCCATTGCCATTACTAACATATTTACACATCGAAATTGCCATAGAAACAATGAAAATATAGTTTTAAAATTTTTATCGGCGGACCTAAGGGGGGCCCGGGCCCCCTGGGCCCCCCTGGATCCGCCACTGACTACTTATTTTTAAATATAATAAATTATTTACATAACAGTTTCTGAGTCAGAAAGCAAATTATTGCTTGTTTAAGACTCATTACAACACAATAAAAACTTTTAAAAAGCTAAGTTAAAAACTATTAATTTCAGATGCAATTACAAAATACTTGCTCCAAATATGTGCCAGCACTACTATCAGTTGAGGAGAGAGAGTTGAGAGCGAGAGAGAAATGAGAGAGGGTAAACGAGAGGTGGAGAGAGAGCGAGAAAGAGAGAGAGAGAGAGAGAGCAGAGAGTGATAGAGAGAGAGAGAGAGAGAGAGAGAGAGAGAGAGAGTGAAAGAGAGATTAGTTGACAGGGAACTAGGAGAGGACTGCTTCAAGTTGTGCCATGCGCATATAAAGGCAATAGCATTATTCCATAAAAAAATATACCATATGAAGAATTAATTCCTAATCATATTATAGAACTTAACTATAGCATAAAGCGAGAAATGGGTATAAATATTGATCAGGAGTTTGCAGATGATATTGCATATGTAAGCACATGCAAAAATATAACAGGCAAAATTCAAAAGGAAGTCAATGATAAACTGAATAAGAGAGATTTAAAACTAAACACAGATAAAACAGAAAAATATACCATTGGAAACAAAAATGATCAGGAATGGAAGAAATGCAAATATTTAGGTTCTTACTTGGATACTGAAAGAGACATGATCCATAGAAAGCAATTGTGTATGGCTATTTTAATAAATACAAGATGAAACTAACAAATAGCAAAATAACAATGAAAACAAGAATAAATATATTCAATGCTTATATTACGCCAGTTTACTTATATAATAGTGAGCTATGGACATTAACTTCAAAACAGGAACATGAAATTGACATATTTCATAGAAGTTTATTAAGAAAAATACTTAAAATATATTACCCTCACATTATAAGCAACGATAACGACATCAGAACAAATGAAAAAAGGAGTCTTGCAATAGATCCGTTCGGTAATTGATAACACATTTTGTTACATGTTAACACTGTTTTGTTTATTGTGGACATTTGATTGGTAATTATTACATATATTTACATTGGTCTACAGGTATAATATCCTGATTATCTTCAAGTAGATGGTTTATATGAGAGACGAGTACTTCCATTCATGCTTAAAATGTTAGATAAGTGCGAAAATTGTGAGGATATTGAACGTTTAGAGGGAGTGTCAGGATTAGCATAAAAATCTATTCAGGGATTCAGTGCTGTTAAATTAGGAGTATAGACAAGTGCAGTTCATCTTCCATATTCTTCTACCTAAATTAGGTAAAGCTGGTAAAGCTAAGATTAACGTCAGTTTCCTCACTCGAAAGCGATGTCAGTGACGGGCGAGCTCAGGATTTGAACCCCGCACATACTGATCCGCGGTCGAGCATTCTACCGACTTCGCCACTGGCTGGAGCCATTGGCGAAGATACCGGGTAGAAGAAACCGGGATCTTACAAGCCAATTAGGTAAATTAGTTAGCTTTTAAGGGTAGGAAAAATGGAGGATGGTAGCAGTTATAGTAAATTCTGGTAACCCATTTAGTTTATTTATGGACCTTTAATATAATAGCAATTGTATAGTGAGATAATGAAACACATTTCTAAGATTGTAAATGGCAGGATCTGATTATGGCTAAACTATTTAATTTTAAATGTCGGTTAATTATGAATGTACAATGATTAATTTCATTGTAGTCTTAATATTTGTTTTCATATTACGTCGTAGCTTTTTCAGCCATGTCCAGTTTAACAGAGTCAGATGTACCTGGTGCTGTGTTGAAAGACTATAGTGAAATATCAAATAATTCAGTTAGTGAATTGAAGCGGTGGCTTCATTGTAGAGGTCTGAATCAGTCTGGGAAAAAGGAGCTACTAACTCAAAGGTATATGATCGTATATATCTAAATTTTTACATTAGTATTTAATATATTTATGTACAATTATTATTATGTGAAGTACTGCCTTGATATGTAGATTGCATAAGGAATATTTGTATTCTAAGGAATATATGTATTCTGTCATCATTCATTACCAAATATAAAAACCATTTAATAAATAGTTGGTAAGAATATTCCTTACACACTATACTTGTGCTGTTCGACCAATCTATTTAATTCCAATTTATCTAAATGATAAAAGTTTACACCAATTTACTTTATTATTTTATTATATGTTTCTGTTTGTCTAGTAACTATGGATAAATAGGTGATCAACTAGATAGAATGCTTCTCGTTCTTTGATGGCCTATTGCTTCTGCCTCTACTTAATTTGTTTGATTGATGCTATATTTTATTTTGCTTTCTATTCAATTGTTGACTATTTGTGTAGCAATTAACGATATGGCTGATTGAAAATATAATTTAAGTAGCTATTTCTGGTAACTCAAGGACTGAATTTTTAAATTGGTTTGTAATTCATTGTGCAATTTGAATTTTTATAACTGCAGGGTTAAATCAGCAATAGAGTGCAATGCTGAAATTGATCCAGGAGTTGATGGTGGCAAATGGTATGACCTCAAAGTTAAGCAGCTGGAGGCTTGTTCATCAACATCCGGTGCAACTAATGCATCTACTCCTCAAGAAATTCCTGCAGTCGGCTGGAAATCTCTTATTTCTGAAGAGGTTTCTTAAATTGCTTTACTTTTTATAAGTATGAGCGTATCTGACAGGTTTTTCGCAAGGTCAGAGACAAGCAATCAGCAGATATATTTAACAAAGATAAGTGGCTGGAGAGGTACTTGACCTGGCAGCTCAAATTTATGCTCAATAATTCTGTTAGTCAATGTGATATAAATTAATTTATATTACTAAAAAGAATATGAAAATTTACAAAAATAAATTTATTTTAACATTTTTGTATTATTTGATGGCAGGTTATATAATGATCATTACATGATGAACCATTTGACATCTGTGTCATCTATAAATCACTAGCCATGCTAGTTATAAATAATGTCGTTTGTGTGTGCCCACTGGTACACTAAAAGACTTGTGTTTACATTTTTAGTGAACTATCCTTGCATGATTGTGGAATTGTTTGATTAAAGTGTGTATGTAAGACGTGTATGTAGTGTTACAAAAACAAATGTAAACTTTCCGGCTTCAAGCTATGGACCTTTGCCGTTAGACTCAAAGTCTATTAGGATAGTTCATATAGTTTATTGCAAATAATATTGAAGATACCAGTTAACAATTATCAAAATGTGTGATTTTTTTTTCAGATTCCTGTACTGTTCAATGAAGGCCACATATACCACTATGTAATAGAAAGCGTCAAGACAGCAGATACAAGTGGCAGGGATTCTGATGAAGACGATGTTTGTGATGTGGCAACCAGCAAGCCACTTGAGAAGGGAAAGAGATACTTGACGAGTGGATTTATATCTGACATTTGTGTTTCCCAAGATAAGAATTCTTTCTTTAAGGCCCACGTGAAGCAGTCCATGGGCGATAATTTATATAACGTTTATGTATGTCTGTCTACTTTAACTGGGTTTGTTTTATTTGGGAAGTGTGAATGTAAGGCTTCAGCTTTGGGTAGATGTAGCCACATAGCTGGGCTTTTGTTCGCAATTCTTGAAGCCAAATCAAGACAGAATGCGACTTCTCTTCCAAATTCATGTACTAGTTTACCCTGTACATGGAATTTGGGAAAAAAGTCTGGAAAAAATCCTCACAGAGTGCAGAGTAATGTTTATTTGAGTAATAGATGTAAGAGAAAGGCCGATTCTCTGGTAGATTTCGACCCAAGGCCATCAGTCTATAGGAAGTCATCTACCACTGATGCCGAAACTAATGATTTCATTAATGGTCTAACGCTTGGAGGCAGTCCTGATTGTATGTGGGTTCAACTTTTGTCATACACCAGAAAAGACTACGTATATTCCAATGAAGATACGTGCCTTTTACGACGAAAGTGCAAGAAAATTTTGAAAAATCTAGCATCTGATAAATCTAATAAATGTATTGATTGTTGCACTCATGAACTGTCTTGCACTAGTATTACAGCAATGGCTTATCAAGTCTGTGATATTCAGTCTAGCCCAATCTGGTTTTTTGAACGCAGCTTGAGAGTTACAGCTAGCTCTTGCTATGATGTAAGCCGTGCTTCAGAAGTTAACAGAATTCATTTGCTAAATCAGTTGTTGTGGAAAACTCCATTTACCAGTTGCGCTACGGAATATGGCAAGAACAATGAGATTAGAGCATTAGAGGACTTTTGCACAAAGCTATCCAATGAAGGAATGAAATTGTTTAGGACTAGATTTTGGATTAATAGAGAATATCCACAGCTAGGTTGTAGTCCTGATGCCATTGCCTGGTATAATGGTCAAGCGACATTAGTGGAAGTCAAATGCCCCTATGTCATACGAGACTGTAGTCCTGATGATTACGAGACAGTTTTAGATGCTAAACAACTACAAAATTTCTGCTTAGAAAAAGTTTCTGGTAATATAATGTTAAAGAGAAATCATAGATATTATTATCAGATTCAGATGCAAATGGCAGTCATGGGTTTGACACGATGCTATTTTGTTATTTGGAGTAGGATAGGTGTGTGGTGGGAGTTATTAAGTTTTGACAGTAGTGTGTGGATGAAATGTTTGCCAAATATTTTAGATTTTCATAAAAAATTCATTCTCCCAGAATACATTGAAATGAGGCTGCCACGTGAGCTGCCACCATATGAACTGCAGTGGTGATTTAACTTGATTATCGTTTATTTCATTGTTCAATGATACTTTGCACTTTGCAATATTTATTGGCTGACTATTTGATTTAAAACTTGTAAATTATATATGTCTTATTATAAGTTACAATATTAGTAATGTAACAATATAATGTGACAATAATTTTGATGCTATGTAGTTTGAACTGAACCGGATATTTAGTACTTTTTCAAAATTGTTGGAGTTAATAAATTCATTATCGTGATCATCATCATCATCTTCGCTTGAACCCCAGTTAATTAGGGACAGGAGTAGAAATTTTTTTGCAACTTATAGAGCCTTGGCGCTCATCAACCGAATGCTCTCTCTGACTCTTTCTTTCTCTTATGTTGGTTTGAATCTTAGTGCTTTGACTTCTTTTACGACATGTGCAGTCTACGGTTGGTCTATTCTCCAGCAAATCCGGTAGTAAATTGATGTTAAAAATTTGTTTAAATTTATATTATGTTGGCTTTTATGATGTTTAACTTTTATGATGTATAACTTTTAGGATGTATAACAACAACTTTGTTGGAAACCAAGTTTTGATACTGTAATTGTTTATATTTTAATATAATTTTTTTCCCCATGTTGTGCTCGGACCACTGCAGAATAGGGCAACCGCAAACAATCTGCCACGTGTACGTAAGAGGTGACTAAGGCAAGAGATCAGGATGGCAAGAGGGACCCACCTCACCATGAAATATTTTCCCCCAGGACTAAATGGTAATTAATCCATCTAACTGAGGAAGGCAACAGGAAACCACCTCAGAAGCCATATTTTTCTCAAGCTATAGGCTACATAAGGTATGGATAAGGCATAGACTTTGTGAAGGGATTAACTTGTTGATCTAAGGAGTGCTCTTATGGAACGAGAAAACAGACTTTGCATATGAATATGTACCTTGAACCTGCCACTTGGCAGTGCACTGAAGAAGAAGAAGAACAAGAAGTTTTTTAAAATTTAACTTCTTTACTGTTTCTGCTGTACGGCTTGTTTGATTCTGTGTGTGTGTTCTATGGGCTGCTGGGCCAGAGTTAAAATAAAAGTTGTCAAATTTTATTTGAATTAAATATGCATCTGTCTTAAAGCACTGCCTACTGGCAGGTCCATGGTATATAACGCCTCCACTCTTCTCTGTCTTCTGCTTTCCTCTTCATTTCCACATATGAGTGGGTCTTTAAATCATCTAACATACCTAATCTCGGCCTCTTTTTCCTTCCATTCTACCTTCTATGACCTCTATTAATATACCTTCTCCATGTATAAAACAAGTATATATAAAATTAAATATAAAGTATCCAATGAAACAATGGAAAATCAAATGAAATCAGAACGATGGAAAGAAGCAATCAAAATTACATTTTTACTGCCAATACCCGAAGACTCATCCTTGACAAGACTAAGCACCGTTCTTATATATTAGATAAAAATAAAAGAATGAACATACATAAAAAATAGCGAATATACAAATTGATGTTCTTCATTATCATAAGATTTTCATCTATAGACACCCAAGCAATATTAGCAATATTTTATGTATACAATAAATCCAAATCTTATAGTATACAAATCTTATGACACTAGAGGACCTTGAAAATTAACTAAACAGCATGTAACAAAAACAAGTTGGTTAGAAACAGATGCTAAATTTAATGGAATAACATTGCTGAGGATCCGAAATTTCTTAACTCTTTGTATAGCACGCTCTACATGAATGCATACATTTGCTATTTGCCTAGTCTTGACTTCTTCAGCGGGAGTAAAGCGTGAGCGACCCTGCAAAAATGGTGGAATAACGAGTTCGGCTCGCTTCTCATACAGCATATCTCTAATTGTGAAGCCTCGATCCGCCAGCACCAGATCTCCAGCCTCTAGACAGTCAATAAACCCAGATTCTCTAACTATTGCATTGTCACTTATGGCACCTTCAAATAGGTCTGAAACATAAGAAATAGCTCCAGTTGGAGTAATTCCTATTAGGAATTTATAGGTGGTATGCGATTTGTATCTTGAATACAGATTTCCTTGCTGCTGAAAGTTCTTGGGGGATTGAACACGAAGTTCAGAACAGTCAATAATTACTCTAATATTTCGAAACATTCGTTTCTTGAAAGACTTAGGTAAACATTTTTTAACCTTATGGCGCGATGGAAACATTCTGCTGCGCAATCTCGAAAATTGTAAATAAAGAAACTGGACCCATGTTGTTACAATATTAGATACAGTTGAAGACGTAATTGCAAATCGATAAGCTATATCTTGGGTTAATAGACCCATTCTCAATCTAATTAGCGTTAGGAAAAGTTCAGACTTAGGGCTTAGTTTCCGTGCTCTTCCAGCTCTCTTCGAAGGAGAAATTCCTGCTGTTGAGATGTTTCCCTTACGCTCTCTACTCCAATGTACTAATTTATTACTGGAAGGTCCTAGAAATTCCCACAAAATAAGAAATTGCTTAAAGGACAATCCAGTATAAAATTTAAATTTATTGTCATCATCTCTAAAATCGTTTATACACCAAGGTTTTGTGGTGGAAGCCATAGTGACTTCTTGTGAGACAAAGAGGCGCCTTTTTATTCTATTAACAATTCTTTGTTTGTTCAGTTTTCGTTTTAGTTCTTCTATCTTTAAGTGTTGCGCATTAATTTTATCGTTGAGGTTCATAAGTTCTCTTTCTGCATTCAAGCTGACTGTATCGGTTGAAGCAGTTGAAAGAGCAACTGAAGTTAGTGAATCAGTTTGCCGCAAATCTACAGTCTCTGTGTGATCAAGCCAGGTCAGGTCAGCTTCAGCTGAAGGGTCAAATGATGAACTTGACCCTACTACAGAGTCAGACCGATGTAACTTAGCAGCTACTGAACGATCTGCTGGAGCCTTTCTTTTCTTAGAAAATTTAGCAACCTAAAAGCAACAATAATCAATAATTACAATTAGGTTTAAAAAATTAACAATTAATTGAACAAAGTAAAAGCTGACTTGGGAATAATTATATAATCATAATATTCGTTTATTTCTTTCAATCTGACTGACAACAGAAACAACATATCAAATTACACATATAGCACAACAGTCAATATGAGATGAAATTTAAATCTTGGTCAATATCATGCTGCTTGAAATAGAAAGACCTTATCAATAGATGTCAGTTACTAATGAAATCCTATTTAATGCTATGATGGCTTTTTAACTTATTCATGTGTATACTTTTGGTGTCCACTTAATTTTTTCCTTCTTCTGTTACGTAACCTGCAGAATTGTTTTGTAAATGAAGCTCATACATAAATTAAGGTAATTTTAATACTAACTTGTTCAGGACAATATACAGCAGGAATAGGGTCAGGATGAAGCTCTGTCGGTCCATTCCCTCCAACAAAATGCAGACTGCAGATATATGTAAATCTAGTAATGTGTCGCAGAGTAAAGTGCTCTCTTCCACACGCTCGAAGCCATCGATTTACTTTATCATCAGTCTTGGCTGGATCTCTGTGAGGTTGGGGAAATCTTATAAAGAACACTCCTTTCATTTCAGGCTTTTGAGCATTACGTGAATCACTTTTGCAAGTCCCATAAGAACAATGTTTTACTACCATTATGTTTTCAATAAATTGCTAATATTGAACTCTTAAACACTCTAAAAACATAAACGTGATTATTTATCTGAAAATAGGATAACATGAAATGTAGTAAACACACATTATAGTTAAATGATCAATTCCGTCAACTATCAACTATAAACTATCATCTATCACTTTAATACCACATGTTTAAACCGTTAGGCAATTTAGATCATTTTCCGGGTTCTATTCACCACAGGATCTGTCATTTAAAACTTCATGATATTGCTCCTACGCTATTAAGACATTCTATTGAGAGAAGTACAATGGCTATTTGAAATTTTCAAATATAAATATCTAATTTATAAAAAATTCATAAAAAAGTGTCTTAGAGTAATAAAATTTTACATAGCAGAGTAAAATATAAATAAGCATACAATTGAATGGCTTGTTAATTTTAACTATCTTAATTGAGAATTTAAGATTCCTGCCAAGTAGCAAGTTCCACGTAAATATTCCTATCCATGGTTGCTTGACTGAGATTTCACGATTTCATTATGACCCAGGTTAGGTCAATCAGTTCTTCGAAATACTAATATGTTAGCGCTACTGTGGCTTTTTAACGGCACACTGGGTCTGGAAGCACAGATGCTTGTTTAAGACCCATTTCCTCCTTCCTCTCCATGGTTATTAGTAATCGTTGCCTTTTGATGGCACATCAATCGCAGCCGGCGCGGATTTAAGAATAACCTTCCATCACCCTGGGATTTTTTCCTTCCTAAGCTTTTACCAACACTCGGTCTTCCAAAGTGGTCACCCGCAGTGTACTAACCGAGGTCGATGCAGCTTAACTTCGATAATTGACGCACAACTAAACCAAGTGCGCTAATCTCGAC
Organism: Enchytraeus crypticus; assembly: GCA_905160935.1. NCBI lineage: Eukaryota > Metazoa > Annelida > Clitellata > Enchytraeida > Enchytraeidae > Enchytraeus > Enchytraeus crypticus. Next base: position 2,266,397 of record CAJHZI010000197.1, on the reverse strand, counting down.
GTCAAAAAAGGGAGTTTTGCAAAAGAGGCGCTTGTATAATATTCTACTTATTATTATTATTATTATTATTATTATTATTATTATTATTATTGTTATTATTATTATTATTATTATTATTATTGTTATTATTATTATTAGTTTTATTTTTATTACTGGACCAGATTCGTTCACATTATATGTAATGACATTCTATATCAGTAAGCCCATGTACATCGTTATAAGGAATGCATATCGTTATAATGGATGTCAGAATTAAACTCTAAGTGTTAAGTTATTCTTTAATTAATATCCGTATAGTAGGTTATATAGTAAATAACATTTCTAAAGAAAGCTTGCATTAGAAATTTGATGAGGAACTAATACATTTCAATGTTATTAAACGCAGTGTTTACATTTTTTGGTCCACTTGTTTACATTTGGATGCCCGGATGTTGAATGGAAATCTATTTATAGCTATTACCGAACGGATCTATTAAAACACGAAGACTAAAATGGATAGGTCACTTACTTAGGTTACCGAACAATGCACCTGTACAACTTGCTTTAAATGAGAATAAAAAATCTCAGACAAAACAAGGAGGTTGTCAAGATAAACAAACATGGATCAAATTAGTAAATAAGGATCTCAAAGATATAAATCAGAATTTGAACATATTAGATGAGAGCATCTGTGATCTGGCTGAGGATAGAGCAAGGTGGAGTCAATTAACCTTGAAACCTACTGCAGGGCCCATATAGGACGTAGCGCAGTCTCAGTAGTAGTAATAGTATTATTCAGAATTCTAAGTATTTGCTATTCGTGAGATGGCAGCAGCTCTCAGTTCTATTGTTTATTCGCCAACTATAACATAACGTATTAAATGATTTTATATTTTGTTTTCCTATAATTCCGTAGTATGCTAACGAAATATAAAACTACGTCACATACGATATTCTAATCTATCGTATTTTAATTATCAAGCAATTGTCTGCAAATATTTAGTAAAGAAACAATACCAGCAGAATGATTTCAGTTTAGGAAATACCAATATTTAATGATTTGCACATGGACTTATTTATATTACACGCCACACCTTAGAATTTTGCCCGAACGAGCCCCGGTGGTCCGAGGTGCAGGCTTCAAACCTGTAGCCGATTAGTTTCGGAGTGGTTCAATTCCACCTTTCGGGCGTAAAAGGGTATTTTTCAAATTTAGTGATTTTGATTTTGTCAATTCTGCTGCGGTAGTAGCTAATGGGTGTACGGGAATACATTTGAGATTTTGGTGCGATGTCTGCCGCATTTGTAAGATAAATTTTATTCAGAAGAATTAGAAGATCACTTTATAACTGGGTATTCAAACAATACCCAAAACTAGACCCCTTGAGGGTCGTAAGCGAAAAATTAATTGGAAAATTGTAATTATCATAATTACAAGTTCTGACTCTTTGAAGCCATAAGGATTTTATTAGCTATGGTTTATATAAGATCTAGATGCACCTTGTGATATTTCACGGAGAGACGCAATTCAATTGGATCTCTAGAAGCAGTGGCGGATCCAGGGGGAACGCTCCCCCCTTAGGCCCGACGATAAAAAATTGTAAACTATTTTTTCATTGTTTCTATAGCAATTTCTAGGTGTAAATTTGTTTTAAGGGAGTTAGGGGGGTTAGGGGGGGGGTACGAGAGGGAGCTCGAACAGTCCCACTGCCTCAATTTTTCAAATATGGGCCTAACTAGGGGACCATATAATGGAAGGGGGCCCGAAAAATGTTGACAGTTTCACTAGCTCTCAATTTCCACTTTAACAACTCTTTAAGAGAAAAAAGGGTGTAAGTAAAAAATGTGAACTCTGTCCCAGAGCAGTGGTGCAAACAGCCTTGGCTGGGATCGAGGGCTTAAGCCTCCCCCAACTTCCGCCAAAATTAGGTCACTTTTGCAATTGGTCCAGATCCACTGAGTTTCTTCAGAGGTGAAAAAATTAACCTACTTTTTTCCGAAACAAATGTAGGTTTTCCTCTCACTTTAGTACGGGTATGAGCCCCCCCTCACACACAGCATTTTTTCTGGTTGCGTCACATGACCCGAAGAAGGCGGGGCGTAAGCAAAATATGTGTACACTCTCCAAAAGGAAAATTTCGAGCCCCCCCTTAAAAAATTTATGGATCCGCCTCTGTCTAGAAGCACTGGATCTAGAAGCCCGATAGTGTCTATATTGTTAATTATAACTGGAAGGAACCATAGGGAGCCGGAATGATTTGTGGCACCGTGGCACGCCTCAAAGATGTCTAAGAGTGTCGTGGCTCAAGGGCTGAGCCTGACAGCACAGCAGCTTCGCACCTGTATAATTATACTCTAATGATATAAAGAATTAAAGTGGAAGCTGTGTAATAATATATTATTATTGTTGCAGCTGCTACACAACTCAAGATCAGGGGCGGATCCAGGAATTTTTTAAGGGGGACCCGAAATATTTCTTGAGTGTACACATTTTTTGCTGACGCCCCGCCTTCTTCAGGACTTGTGACGGAACCAGACAAAATGCTATAGAGAGGGGATGGGGTTAAAAAAATTCACTACTGCGTTAGGTTCATTCGTTCATTCACTCGGAGTGAATCCCCGTATCTTACCCTCCCCCACTCACGCCCGTACTAAATTAGCCTAAAATGCCTAAAATCCTAGATTTGTTGTGGAAAAAAGTAGGTTAATTTTTTCACCTCAGAAGAAACTCTCCTGATCTGGACGAATTGCAAAGTGACCTAATTTTGGCGGTGGGGGGGGGGAGCTTGAGCCCTTCCCAGCCAAGGCTCTTTGCTCCACAGCTCCTGAACAGTTCACGTTTTTTACATTCACCCTTTTTTCCTCCAATACAGAGGTTAACGTGAAAATTGAGAGCCAGTGAAACGGTCAACATTTTTCGGGCCCCCTTCCATTATGCAGGGCACCTGGTATAGCAAATTTGGGCCCCTGGTGAAGCCCATATTCGAAAAAAATCGAGCTAACGGAATTGAGTTCTCTCTCGTACCCCCCCCCCCTTACCACGGCCATTACAAACATATTTACACATTGAAATTGCCACAGATCCTTGCAAACAATTCTTTCGGAGGGGATAGGGCGGAGAAGCATGCGTACATGCGTTGTTGATACTGGAGGAGATGGAAGACCCTGTTTGTGAGTTAAAATACTGGTCTCTCTGTCAATGATTTCATTTTCGAGAGATGAAACTGACGTTAATATCGGCTTCAGGCTTTCTTATTAGTTGCTTTGTTTGATGGTAGTTGTTAAAGGTTTTGCTGGACCATTTTTCCAGTGGCGTACGTAGCCAGGATAAGTGACAGCTTGAATGATTGCATTACACTGGTTGGTTTTACAAAACCTTTCATAACGTAGCTTTTAGTTTAGTGTATATTGCCGAGGTTATACTGCATGCACAACTTCGTTAATTACTGTCTCTATCAAAACGAAACGGAATTTATTTAATTTTCGGTAGGATTAACTTTGTGTGAAAATAAACAGTGACAGTTTTGACGATTGTCTGATTTTCGACTATAGTATTTATCAGTAGAGAAATCAAGGCAAAAATGATCCATTAAAAGATATTCCAATGTAAATCATCTTTAAAATATTCAGTGCAACTTTTAACTGTATGAATGTGACTGCACTGATTCAGTTCGATATACGCAGTCCTTGTGGTTGAATTCATTCTGTGATTGTATTCTTTGTTATGGTTAATTTTTGACATTATTGATCTTAACAGGTATAATATGGACCCCTCTATAGTTCTTAAGCAATCTGTTCAATTGAAATGGGAATCGGATTTAGATTCTTCAATCAAAAAATACAAACCCTCACCAGCATTTTTGACGCAATGCGATTTAATAGACTCAGTATTGTATGATTTAACTGCCCAATATTTAAATAGGAATAAATGCATTGAACCAGTCTAAAACAACGTCAGAAAAGGGCCAACAGCATTTGGTTGGTGAGCTCCTATGGCTCCAGAAATTACTAAACAATTGTCTAAAATTATTGAAAAAGTGAAAGGTTTATTCGAATCGGACCCTAGCTAAACTGGGATCCAAGGGAAGATGATGATGATGATAGATGATTTTAATCATTAGATCACTTGTGCATTTCAAAGTAATCACATTGCAGTTTTACATGTAGTTCTCTCTCTCTATCTTTTTCTCTCTCTCTCTTAGTGCAATCCCACTGGCAGGTCCATGGTATATAACGCCTCCTCTATTCTCTGTCTTCCGTTTTCTCTGCATGTCTTCAAACGAGTAAGTCTTTAAATCATCTAATATGATATACTATTATTCTTTGGAGATTCTTATTATGAAGGGGTGGGCTCCTATGCCTTCCTTAGCTACGCCTATTATTTACTGGGCAGGGTAGGAAATAATGAAAACAACTAGAACAGCAACTAAGAATGGAAACTTTGTAAGTACATGCGGTTGGCATACGTATATCCAACCAAACGACAAAAAAGCAGAAAAACGTAACTACATTTTTGCTTCTTTTGCATAGAATGATGTCAGGATGGAAAAAATGTAAATTTAAATATAGATCTCTTAATTTGAAACTCTGCCAAATGCACTTTGTCTTAATCTAATCAAACTCCTTGGCATGGAAATGAAATCAATTTAGCAACGTCGGCTGTACGTGCTGTTTGTTATGCAGAATGCAAGGTCAGAGACAGATTGCTTGAAAACAAAGTTTTAATCCGGTTTATCGAGCGGTCGTCTACTGAAAAAATCTATTGGAAAATTCTATCGGGTTGCTAAACGTTAAGAGTAGATAAGGAGTAAGACCTCTGTAGTTTACTATGATAAGACGAGAGAACCACTGGTGTAAAATATCAATCATTTAAAAGAAGTATTGTACAAGATCCGAATATAAATTCATGATGTCAATTAAACTGATTTATAACAGTATCCTGAATTAAATGAACCAATACAGTCACTGGTGACAATACTGGATTTGTACTGAATATTCTCGTTCTTCATTTTCATATTTTCATACGGCGGGATTAGCGCACTTGGTTTAGTTGCGCGTCAATTATCGAAGTTAAGCTGCATCGACCTCGTTTAGTACTTTGTGGGTGACCACCTTGGAAGACCGAGTGTTGGTAAGTTGGTAAAAGCTTAGGAAGGAAAAAATCCCAGGGTGATGGAAGGTTATTCTTAAATCCGCGCCGGCTGCAATTGATGCGCCATCAAAAGGCAACGATTACTAATAACCATGGAGAGGAAGGAGGAAATGGGTCTTAAACAAGCATCTGTGCGTCCTGACCCAGTGTGCCGTTATACGCATTTTATTCTTTTTTTGTATTTTTTTTTGTTTTTAGAAATTCAAGTATCGCCTAGACAATCTTCATTAAATATAACGCTCACTGTGTTACATGTAGATGTAGTAAATGGGTGATGAATGCTCACTGGGTGATGAATGCTCACTGGATTATGAAAGTTCTCTTGGTGATGAATGCTCACTGGATTATGAAAGTTCTCTTGGTGATGAATGTTCACTGGGTTATGAATGTTCACTTGGTGATGAATGTTCACTGGATGATGAATGCTCGCAGGGTGATGAATGCTCGCAGGGTTATGAATGCTCGCAGGTAGATGAATGCTCATTGGATGATGAATGCTCACAAGGTGATAAATGCTCACTGGGTTATGAATGCTCGCAGGGTGATGAATGCTCGCAGGGTTATGAATGCTCACTGGGTGATGAATTCACTGGGTGATGAATGCTCACAAGGTGATCAGTGCTCACTGGGTGATGAATGCTCACTGGGTGATGAATGCTCACTGGGTGATGAATGCTCACTGGGTGATTAATGCTCACTGGGTGATGAATGCTCACTGGGTGATGAATGCTCACTGGATTATGAATGCTCGTAGGGTGATGAATGCTCACTAGGTGATGAATACTCACTGTGTGATGAATACTCACTGTGTGATGAATACTCACTGTATGATGAATGCTTACTGGGTGATGAATGCTCACTGTGTGATGAATGCTCACTGGGTGATGAATGCTTACTGGGTGATGAATGCTCACTGTGTGATGAATGCTCACTGGGTGATGAATGCAATAGTTTTACGAGCAATTCAGCAAGAGGCCACGTGACTTTAGCAGGGGAACGGGCCCCTATGGCTTCCTTCACGCTACGGGCCTGTTTCCATGACAATTATCAGTCAATTTCAGCATCATCTTCAAACAAACGGCATATTGATCTAAATTGGTAATAGTAGATCTAACGATACAGCAGTAAAAAACATAGTAAACATTTTTGCTTAAAAATTGAGAAAAGATTACCCTTTGCTACAAAAGGCTCCTGCGACCATGTTGTCATGTGAATCTAATTAGTAGCTGCGGCCGCTGCTAGATTTTAATAATCCTGACTACATGCATGTATCATCATTTGAATTTCGTATGAAGTAAAGGCAACGAAGCATATTCACACTTACTACTACATTTATTTAATAATGCTTACAAATACTGATGAATTTCTAAGAAAATTTGAAATGCAGAGAATCTAGTCAGAGAAATTTTCAAATGACAAATGAAGTGCAGAGTATTGTTGCCACAGGGAATTGTTGTAACATTCGTCTAATACTTGACCACTGGTTCCCTTATTCAATTGCCCAAGCACGAACTACTCTACGAGTGTTTGTATGACAAAACTAGCCCAACAATATATGTCTTTTGAAGTTATTATAATGTATTTGAGAGATCTCAGATTACTCCATGTCTATAGTTTCAACACAATTGTAAAGACTTAATTAACTTGACAATTAGAGCTGAAACATTCGATCACTATACCGTTGTGTAAGGGAAATGGTGTCTGCAATTTTTTATTTAAACAATGTATTTAAATTGTTAGGAGTTTAATTGTTAGAGAGTCTAATTAATTATTCATTTACCGACCCTATAAATACAGACCCTATAAATACTTAATTGCTTAAATCCATTGTTTAGTATATTATTACCAGTCGGGAATCAGAAATTCTATTGACTGTCTATGGACGTCATGCCCTCTTTCATTTAAACTTTTACTTTCATTGTAGGCCTACATGTATTATTGTGTCAATCGTGAGCGTTATATCATATCTTCTAAAATTCTTATAACATTCAACTGTTTATATGTTCGGGTCTCAGAATAGCGGTGTCAAGTGTTTGTTTGCATATTAGTAGATACAGGGTATAATCTTTGATCTCCATACAACTAGCAAGCTTTCGAAACTGAAAACTGCCGGTATATAATCTCCGATTTTAGGCTTTTGTAATTTTAAGCTTTTGTAAGTTTTTACATATCAATACAATGAAATTTTAACATCAGATTTCTCAACCAAGACTGATGTCAGGGACCCTCTCAAGGGAACATTCAATTAGAAGATCTACATCACCAAAACACACTGGTAATGGCAGATTCATAATCTGAAGAGGAAGCAAGATCAGTAGCCAGAGAGGAAAGAAGAGAAGACAGAGAGGAAAGAAGAGGTAGAGCCAGAGAGGGAAGAAATAAAGGAGAAAATCAAATTTTGCAATAGCTTTCAAGTCTAAAGCTATAGGGACTGCCTTGACCTTACATCCTACATAGTCAGTTGAAGCGTTCATAGGTCCAAGCATGTTGGTCCCACTCACGCTCAGCATACTTGAGACTCGAGGCCTAGGCTTGACTATTGGGTCGTATAAACACTGTCTCCCAACCAATGAGAAGGATTCACACAGTGGCGGATCCAAGGGGGCCCAGGGGGCCCGGGCTCCCCCCTTAGGCCCAACGATAAAAAAATAAAACTATACTTTCATTGCTTTTATGGCAATTTCGATGTGTCAATGTGTAAGGGTGGTGGGGGGGGGGGGGTGAGAGAGAACTCGAACAGTTCTACCAGCTCGAATTTTTTAAAATATGGCCCCAAGTGGGGCCATATTTGGTATACTAGCTAGGAGCCCTGTATATTGGAAGGGGGCCCGAAAAATATTGACCATTTCACTAGCTCTCAATTTTCACTTTAACCAGTGTATAAGAGGAAAAAAGAGTGCAAGTAAAAATGTGAACTCAATCTATCCCGGAGCAGTAGTGCAAATGGCCTTAACTGGGAGGGTTTAAGCCCCCCCCTACCGCCAAATTACGTCACTTTTGCAATTCGTCCAGATCCGTTGAGTTTCTTCAGAGATGAAAAATTAGCCTACTTTTTTCCAAAACAAATAGAATTCTAGGCATTTTAGGCTTTCCCATGACTTTAGTACGGGTACGTGTGAGGGGGTATGATACGGGGATACACTCACTCAATGAGGGAAGCGCAGTATAGATATAAAATTTTGAACCCTCCACAGTACTTTTTTGGTTGTGTCAAATGTCCCGAAGTAAGCGGGGGGGGAGGTAGTCAAAAAATGTGTAAAATTTGTAGACGCAAAAATATTTGGGCCCCCACCTTAAAAAATTCCTGGATCCGCCCCAGGATTCACACATTTACATAGACCAAATACTGTTGATGAATGTATGAAATACTCTGATTGATTCTGGGAGGAGGTAATTAGACCAAACGTAGAGCATTTAGATGAACAACTCTTGAGAACATTCGGATTAATTTATTGTTCTTACTACAGATATCAGGCTTGTCGAGTGCTTAATACGACTTCGTTGGGCAGGATTCGAGCAATTGTGGGTCAGCGGTAGCGTTTATACAATATCAATTTACAGAGAGATCGTAATATAGCTGTCTCAATCTATCGCGAGTAATAATGTAATTACGTAATTACGTAATTAACAGCAGTGCGCATAATGGATGCTAAATTGCTAATACAGAATTTCTGTGTTTTAAATAATAAAATTTACACGTTTGCTTCTTTTTAACAGTCGTTGATTTCGCAGGTTTCTGCGCTTAGATCTGATTCGTCTGTTTCTGAATGCGGTAAAGCTAATGCTAGCGTCAGTTTCCTCTCTCGAAACCGATATCTGTGACGGGCGAGCCCAGGATTTGAACCTTACACATACTCATCCGCAGTCGGATATCTTGCCGATATTGCCACTGGCTCCAGCCAGTCGATGTGACAGAGATGTCAGTGAGAGTGAGATAGAGAGAGAGAGAGAAAGAGAGAGAGAGAGAGAGAGATAGAAAGAAAGAGAGGGGGAAGGAGGGAAAGAGGGAAAGACAGAGAGGGAGGAAGGGAGAGAGGGACAAAGGGAAGGACGGAGCGAGGGAGGAGGTGATAAAGAAATTGGTATTGGATATACATTAAGTCGTCTAGCTTTAAAAGTCAAACTTTCGCCATATCATTAAGTACTATGAAGATTCAAGAGATCTCTAATTATTTGAGCACAAAATGCACTAGTGCTTGTACTAGTACTAGTGCAAGCACTGGTACTAGTGCAAGCACTAGCACCAGCACTAGCACAAGCACTAGTACTAGTGCAAGCATTAGACTAGTACAGGCAGGCACTAGCACAAGCACTAGTACTAGCTCTAATGTTATACTACTAATTCTCGTATTAGCACTAGGATAAATGCTAGCACAAGCACAAGCACTAATACTACTACAAGCACTGCTACTAACACAATCATTCGTGTTAGTATTAGCGTTATACTAGCATCAACACTAGTACTGGCACTAGCGTAGGCACTAGCCCAGACAGTAGCACTAGTAATAACACAAAGCCCTAGTACTAGTAGGCCTACCAACATTAATACTAGCACAAAGCCCTAATACTAGTACCAACACTAGTTCTAGTACAAAGCCTTAGTACTAGTACAGTAATAGTACTATCACTAGTCTTAGCACTATTACTATGGTTGTACTATGACTATGGCTGGAGCCAGTGGCGATGTCGGTAAGATATTCCCCTGCGGATCAGTATGTGCGGGGCACAAATTCAAATCCTGGGCTCGCCCATCACTGACATCACTGATGTCTTTATCAGATTTTTATCACTAGTATTAGCACTAGCATAATCACTAGTGTTAGAACTAACGTAAAGCACTAACAATAATACTTGTAATAGCTGAAGCACAAACACTGGCATAGGGCAGCCACTTACAAATAGATTGACAAGGAATTTAGAAAACGAGAACCAAACTGCCTCGCTATACTTCGAACCGACTTGAGTCAGGCCATGTACGTTTAACAGTTTACGTTATGTGAGACTATTAATTATATTTTTCAGAATTCTAATTGCTTCTTGATTGCGAAAAAAGCTAGCTTAAGCTAACCTATAGCCATTAACACTAGTTATTAAATAGATTTTCTACTAAATAGCGAATGAAATTCAAAGATGAGTACGAACAACACTGACTATCAGACCACGTAAGTTTATGTTCAGTCTGCAATGATTTTCTACAGTTGTGACATTATACTCCTCTAGATCTTACATTTGATTAATTTTATTATAATCTTTCATTTGGTTTTGAAATCAATTTCTTATTGGGTTCATTGCAACAGTTTTACTACTGCCAATATTAGTAATGAAAATGAGAGCAGATAGTAAAGCAATAACTGTCAGAATTGTGTTATTTTAATAACCAAGATAAAGTGAATGAGAAAGTGCTTTATAGAGAAAGAGAGATGAGTGAAAGAGAGAGGAAGAGAAATAGAACGTCTCAGTAGCTGTCCCTTTATATACATGTAGTTATGTTGCTTGGTTATAATCATTCTGCAGAAATTCAGCTATCTAAACTTCAGCGTCATACCAGACTATGTACTAGTCAAATTTTGTAACCTCTTTTTCATTTTCGTTCGCCGTTTTAAATCGGCCACGTAAAACTGAATTGATGCGCATGCTTACAGCGAGCAGGCGATCCTATCGACGAACGCTTCTGTCATGTTCTACGACGAGGTGAACAAGAGATGGGCTCACGCTGGATCTACGTCCAGCCTGTCCAAGGTCAGCATCTACCAGCACATCTACAACACGAGCTTCAGGGTCGTCGCTCGTGACCTTGAGACACGTGAGGTTGCTCCATATCTCCTCTCTGTTGCTCAATATCTCTTCTCTATTGCTCGATATCTCTTCTCTAATGCTCGATATCTCTTCTCTGTTGCTCGATATCTCTTTCTATCGCTCGATATCTCTTCTCTAATTTCAATCTCTTCTCTATTGCTCGAGATCTCTTCTCCAATGGACGGATTTTAAAAGTGTGTAATATTGCTACTGAGTAGAGTCTCCAGTGCAGCGGTGGTGATTCTTTTTAAAATTGAGGGTGGGGGATCGGTGATATAGCTGAACAAGATGGTGTGGATATTAATGTTTGTAATAAACTGAGAGAGAGATACATAGAGAATAAAGTTGTTACTTATTTTTGACGCAGTTTATTTTTGCGTGAACAGCAAAAATGTCCAAATACGTCGCAGGAAACTCTACAGCACTAGTGTTGTAATAAGTGTATTCATGTACGATTGCTTGCTCGCTCTCTTTCTCTCTCAGTGCACTGCCTACTGGCAAGTCCATGGTATGTAACGCCTCCACTCTTCTTTATCTTACGTTTTCCTCGTCACGCCTACATGTGCATATGAATTTAATTCATCTAGCAATGCTCATTCTTTCTGTTATGTACCATTTTCTTGTTTGATTATGCTTATGATGATGTGGACTCCTATGACTTTCTCATCTTCTACTAGCATTGACTGGGTTAGGGGTATCATTCCCTTATGAAACTAGTCTATCCTGTTTATTCGAACTATCCTATTACCTCATTAACTCTACGATTGCTTTCATATTTAATAAAAGAACATAAACAAAGGAGTACCTATAGAATGGGGGTAGGGGCTTTCTTAGATTATGAGTTTCTAATTTCTTTGGGATATATTTTTGGCAATAAAGATCGAACTAATTCATCTTCTCGTGAGACCAAATTTTTTCCTATTGCGTTCGCTAGCTATTATAAGGCTATGATAGGGACGTGCATTTTGACTCTGTCTCTAAAAAGGTCAAGGTAGGTCTTACAGGCTGGAGCCAGTGGCCATGTAGGTAAGATATTCGACCGAGGATCAGTATGTGCGGGGTTCAAATCCTGGTCTTCCCCGTCACTGACATCGCTTTCGAGTGAGGAAACCGACGTTTACATTAGCTTTACCAGTTTTTTAAAGTATATTTCTTTTGATCAGCAATGACTAACATTGATTACATGTAGGCTGTGTTTTACGCACAGTAGCTAGTAGCTATATAGAGCTAACATAGCTACTGTGAAGTTTATAAGAGGCACTTGTTGACTCACAGCCAATTATATGGTTTAGTCAGCAATCTTTAAGCCTGCGAGTTGAAATCAAGATAAGATTCTTTCTCAAGACGACTGAACTTATAAATATACATGTAAATGTATATTGTTTCAATTAATTATCTGTACACAAATATATGCCAAAGTTCTTCGCGCACTACACGCCGAATTACAGCCTTCTTGGTAACAACTCTAGAGCAATTATTTTGGCTTAGGGCTACATGTACGTCTTTTGTCTACCTGTAATTAATTGACAACTTCGAGCTATTACATTTGTCGATCATTGTCTACTCACTCTCTTAATAAATTGCTTGCCATTTAACTCCTCCATTAATTCACTGACTGACTGACTCATTCACTGACTGACTGAATGACAGACTGACTACTCACTGACTCACTGACTCACTGACTCACTGACTGACTGACTGACTGACTGACACGCTCACTCTCTCACTCACTCACTCACTATTTTGCAGGTGACACTGAACTCAATGATATGCACTCAGCTCCGCTACAACAAGGCCACAGAGACATTTCATCAGTGGCGGGACAGCCTCAGCGCAATCTATGGGCTTAACTTCATCAGTGTCGACGATGCCGACAGGTTCTCTGAGGCCATGGTCTTCGCTCTCGACACTCTGCGCAGCATTAACGGTTAATGAAAAAATCTACCCTGACCATTTTTGATCGCCGGACTGGCTTTCGTTTAGGACCTTACGTCTTACTTCTCCGTAGCACATTTTGTGCTGATTGGTCTGGGTGAATTGATCTCTTATTGATATGCGCTGTGGGGACGTCCCTCACATCATCCCTGGATGAGGAAACGGCCGCTAAACCTTTCTTATTATTATTATTAATGTGATCACAGATATTAGAAAGTTGCCTGTTTTGCAAATATTACATGTAGGCTTTCTTCATATATTAGCATGAAAAATTGGCGCCTGTTTGTGTAGAGTCTGCAAGAGACGTCCCTGACATTGCCTTATGGCGAGCAACCGGATGTTAAATTCTTATTGATTGATTGATTGATTGATTGATTGATTGATGACACACTGGATGCACTCAGCTAGGGGCTATAATTTTTCTTGTGTTTTGGTAATTTGCGCTGTTCTTTACTCGATCAATAACAATAGTTTGCTTTTTTATTAATTATCATATTTATAGCGCCTTTGAACTAGGGTGACTGAATGATGAAGTGGGTTTAACGTCCAGGTCAGAAACCCCGAAAGGCTTCTCTTCAAGACGAAGAGGAGAGGCTTCCTCCAATCATATGCAAATGTCTAATTTAATTAATCATACAAAGATGCACATACATGTATATTTTAATGTATTATTATTTCCGAAAAGCCAACTGTTATCCTGAATTGTTAAGCAGTCGTTTGATAATGTACTAATCTGATTACTTTATTTATTTCAGAAATAAAAAGAAATTCAAGGACATCAATATCCACGGCTGAGGCTGAACAACACAACGGTGCAACAGACATGAAAGATCCTGTGCCTAAGCAACATCTAAACAATAGCAATAACATTTACAACAATAGCCATGTATCGCAAGTGAATGGCAGCCTTAACGTCTATAGCAGCGACAACAGCAAAACAACAACAAAAGGTTTTAATAATTTTCTAAGTGATTTCTTAAGAAGTTTGACGCTTATTGACATTATGGTGAACTCGTTTTTGTCACGTCAGAGTAGTTTGACACATGATGAGAATAGCTATGACAAATGACCAGAATAACTTGATTGTGATCAGAATAGCTATGACAAATGACCAGAATAACTTGATTGTGATCAGAATAGCTATGACAAATGACCAGAATAACTTGATTGTGATCAGAATAACTATGACAAATGACCAGAATAACTTGATTGTGATCAGAATAGCTATGACAAATGACCAGAATAACTTGATTGTAATCAGAATAACTATGACATATGCTCAGAATAGATCTGACAAATGATCAGAATAACTAAGACGCGTGATCAGAATCGATATTCCTAGTCTCGTATCACGTTTCATAGCTAACCTAATCATAAGTTGATAGCTAATTTAGTCTCATGTCAAAACTAATCAAGTCATGCGTCTGCATGACTTGATTAGTTTTTAGTCTCATGTCAATTTAGTCTCATGTCAAAACTAATCAAGTCATGCAGACGCATGACTTGATTAGTTTTGACATGAGACTAAATTAGCTATCAACTTATGATTAGGTTAGCTATGAAACGTGATACGAGACTAGGAATACAAAATATCAACTGTACGTCAGTTATTCCTAGAGATTAAATGCAAAATGAGAATTAATAATTTTATTTAGAAAACGTTTACTAAATGTAACTATTATGTAATAAATTTGGGATAGAATAATCATATAATCTTTACAATTCCTTTTGCAACTTTGCTCCACGTTCGTATAACGTCATAAATGTATATAATGATCTTTAGGAGAGTTCAGCTCTCGCTGGTTCGATTCTCGGCTGATCTGATCGAGAGTGAAATCTCGGATATTCAACTGACTTATTATCTGATATCGTATTAAGTTGCCTGTCGGTTTACACAGGAGATATTTAAAATGATAGATATCATCCTGGATGAAAAATTTTCTGCTGTCATTCCTGTTTTATTGTTGAATTTTAGTAGAATACGACGACCAAGATAATACAAATATACGACCTAATCCTGAAGTACAACAGGAGCAACAACAACAACAACAGCGACAACCACAGCGACCTCAGAGTGAAGAGCCTGTTGGCAGGTACAGGTTGGGCAGCTCGAGGTCTAAGAGTAAAGAAAGGAAGAAATCTGGGGGCAATCAGAAGTCCCCGGGGGCTCCTCCCCTACCCCCGAGTGCTCCTACCCCACCCTCGGGTGCTGCACCACCGCCGCCTCCACCACCGCCCCCCGTGCTGACTCTACCTCAAGGGACGGGCACCGCGGATGTCGAGGACTCGGGACGAGAGTCCGGGAGCTCTAAGCTAGACCTTGCCTCAGCGCTAAAAACAGTTCAGTTAAAGAAAGTACTGAAGGTAAATACATTCAGACGCCCTCCCTTTCATGACATAGTATATGTATGTACGTTATGCTTACATTACCTAGTGTATAGATTGAAATGTATTATAGGATGTTGTCATCCCCATGTTGTGTCCGGCTTGTTTGAAGAATAGACCAACCGGTGACTGCACGTGTTGTAGAAGGCGCCTAAAGCACTAAGATCCATACCAACGTCAGAAAGGGCATTCGGTTGGCGAGTGCCTAGGCTCCAGAAATTGCTATAAAAATGTAAACTAATGGAAAAGTCTCAAATAGGGGTTTGGCTGGTGGTGTGGTGTAGGACAGAGAGGATTTGAGACTGTCTATTTATATCCCGACCCTGGTTAAACTGGGATTGAAGGGAGGATGTTGATGAAGATGATAGATTTAAATGTATTGCATAGGAAATCGTATCAAACGATTCAATGATGAGGATATACGTCATGTCAGTGGTGGTGATATTTGTCATGTTACTGATGGGTTTTGTGTCATGTCAGTGATGAGTTCTGTGTCATGTCAGTTATGGGTTTTATGTCATCAAATAGATCATCGAATGATTTGTCATCAATAAACACGATTATTCAAAATGAATAGTCGTGTCAAAACAGCAGTTTTGTTTAATTGTATATTAAATCATTCGCATCAATTAGATACGCTGAACGAGTATAAAGCGGAAAGCAACATCATGCAATTTTAACTGGATTAAGTTGCATAAATTTCAGTGAAGACTACCACGGAGTAAAATCTGGAATAAACGTTAGACCTATCCGATAAAAATTGATTAAATCAAATGTAGCGACTTCAATAAATGATATTTAATTCAGCACTTCATGAGAAACTTCACAAAGTCAGTCATTAAGTCACTGTTGAAGCAGGAATGGCAACAAGCTTTTAGTTGATTTTAATTATTCTCCTGAAAAAAGCTGGTAAGGCTAATGTTAACGTCAGTTTTCTCACTCGAAAGTGATGTCAGTGATGGGCCAGCCCAGGATTTGAACCCCGCACATACTGATCTGCGGTCGAATATCTTACCGATATCGCCACTGGCTCCAGCCGACTGATGCATTAATTGTAGCGCTTTTTCTATGGCAGAGTCTTTAATGTCTGCACTATGTGTAGGTCGAAAACGACTCACAATCCACTGTTCGACAGAACCCGCCACAGGTTGTATCAGGACCTGCTGGCAGAGCCCCGCCCGTCGTCCCTAACAAGAGTGGGGACATGATGGCAGAGATCAACAGGAAGCTGGCGGAGAGGCGAATCCGAGCGGATACTGGAGTGAACTCCTCGCTTCCAGGTCGACCGGAACGAGAATCCACCACATCTCATCAGTCCCACGCAGTGAATCAGGTCAACAACCGTAGCGTCGAGGAGCCAGTGGAGCTGCGAGTGTCCGAGACCCCGGGCCCTAGCTCGGCTCCTCTGATCCTGTCTACGAGTAGCGGCGGTGCCTCCGTCCCCTCGTGGGAGGCTCTGAGGCAGGAGATAGCGGCGACCATCCGAGAGGAGATTGATAAAGCCAAGACTGAAATTCTCCGAGGTAAGTATGGACATTGATAGTTGATGCTATGATACTCCGGGATAATATTGAAGATGGTGCTATGATAGCCTAATCGGGATAATATTGAAGATTTAATTTTAATAAATCTAATTCAGACAAATTTCATGTGGCAGCAATCACCCACGGAGTGATCCCAGGTTAGATAATGATTTAACCAAAACAAAGAATATTTTTAGACCATACTAACGAGAAAGGCATTTAGAATCTGATTTATGAAGCTATACTTTCTCAAGCTAAACGCGTCTTCTTAGTGAGGATAAGTTATCATCCTTGAAATTATCATGCAGCAGCGCATTGTAAAGAGAGAGAGAGAGAGAGAGAGAGAGAGAGAGAGAGAGAGAGAGCGAGAGAAAGAGAGAAAACAAAAAATAGAGCAAGAGAACAAAATAGAGTGTATGTGTGTGTCTGAGAGAGAGAGATAAAGAGAAAGAGAGAGAGAGAACAAAATGGACGGCAAAAAAACAATAGAGAGAGAGAGAGAAGAGTGAGAAACAGTCAGATGTAAACAATAAGTAATAATAGCTATGAGAGCATCAGAAATGTAGATTCATCTCTTACAGTTCATTTCTTATATTCTAAGAACATCTCCTTAATTGAATCTATGCAAGAGTTTAAAATGAGCAATTTCGGCATTCAAAATAACTGCAGGTGGTTGAAGTTGTTATATGTAGAAGTTCTATCTTCTTATTCATTTTAGCTGCAAGTATGACAAAATTTAATTTATAATAAACTATGTAAAATTACAAAACTAAAAATATGAAAATTAAAATTTGACCGCTTCTTGTAACAATTAAGAGGCTAAGCAAGTAAGAACTTTGCTTAACATGCAGTAAGCACTTTTGTTTAATATGCATGAGGTTACCGGTTCGAATTCTAATCTCACAATCTTTGACAATTTTTTGTTGTGGTACAGAAGAAGACGTAAGACGTATCATTTATAAACCTCCTGTTTCATATTCTTAGAGGTTTATGAAATATATGATACAAATTAACATGTTTAATTTTTCTAGTTAGTTTAAGAAAAGTTTATCAAGCCTTTGCCAATGGAGTTTAGCCGTATATAATCTGTGTCAGAAGAAGTGATTAGCTTCATATGGGTTTAAAAAACTTCTTCTAGTTCTCCATCAGTGGGCCTACAGAAAAAACGAACTCGACATAGCTATAACGCAACGAAGTAGGGCCTAATATAAAAAACTCTATTTTCTTATAATAGATAACTCTTTTATAAACATAAAACAATATTAAATTTTGTCTCACCAGTATAAAATAAAACTCAAAAAGTTCAAAAATTTTAATCACTAATAAATAAATAATTAAATAAATAAATAAAATATATTATAATCATAACCGTCATCTTCCCTTGAATCCCAGTTTATCTAGGGTCGGGATAAAAAATATATTATTAAAAAATAATTCTAATAATTTACAATAGGCCTAACTAGATTAATAGAAATAACTTATCATTAATTTTAATAATTATTTCCTTTGGTGATTACATTTAAAGGTTTGGTAGATCGTACGAGTGGTTGAATCAGATGATAGTAAGATATAGTTTTCTTCATAAAACTAAAAAACTACAAATTATATAGAAAGATAACTCTTTTATAAACATAAAACAATATTAAATTTTGTCTCATCAGTATAAAATAAAACTCACAAATTTCAAAAATTGTAATCACACATGCATTGTATATACAATTTATAACCTATAAAAATTAAAAACTGCTCATCATAATTTTTCACGAGACTAGCATAGATGATTGCATAATTTATGCTTATTGTTTGACAGCAATCAGAGAAGAGTTAGGAGAGCACAATCATTAGCAACTCGTTGGATTCCTACAACGGACACAAGTTTAAAATATCGACACAAATAACGACAACGGATTCCGTGACGACGTCGTGATCTATGTAAATAAATAGCCACTATAGTGAATAACTAAGCGAAACAGTCATTGATAACTTATAGAAAATAATATATATAACATTTCAAACGACTGTAAATGTATTTTGAATACACTAGTTCTTTGAATTCAATGGTCTTTATAAATATTAACATCTAAAATCAAACGTGAAAGAATACTAGATACTGAAGTCTCTTATAGCCAAAAAAGATATGAAAATCGATGCTACAAGTTCATATTCCGTCAGACTGTAATAATTTGTAATTATGCTTCTATTTGTCGCGATATTTAACTGACATGATTGTTATATGTTAGTAGTTAGTTATTTTGCATATAATTTAAATGTGCCATATTTTAAATGTGTCGTATAAATAAATATGAAATATGTATAAATAGTATATGAAGATTTTAAGAAGCATGGTTATGTTATATAATTCGCGTTCTCAGTTAGTACTAATAATAATAAGTGTATCTCTCTCTCTCAAAAGAAAATATATATATATATATATATATATATATATATATATATATATATATATATATATATACACATATACATATATACGTATAATTCAGTGTAAATCGATATCTCTCAATGAATCACAATGGTCTTCATATTTTCGTTAACATGTCATTTCCGCTGAGGCCTTGTAGAACTCTCCATCAGTGTATTGCCTGCTGGCAGGTCCACGCATATATAAATCATTCACATATCATACTAGAAAATCTACGCTGTTCTAATTTTTACTGTTAGTCAAATGATTCTGAGATTTTGTTAAGAGTGA
The DNA here is from genome assembly GCA_905160935.1 of Enchytraeus crypticus. Classification (NCBI taxonomy): domain Eukaryota; kingdom Metazoa; phylum Annelida; class Clitellata; order Enchytraeida; family Enchytraeidae; genus Enchytraeus; species Enchytraeus crypticus. The sequence continues at coordinate 2,246,917 of CAJHZI010000197.1, read as the reverse complement.
AACGTTTTGGATTGAACGACAGTTGAAAATAAATTTATATAATAACATGTAATAATGAAAGAAACGTCAAAATTTATCGTCTGCTTTTGGATCGTACGGGTTAACTAGTGTTCATGTCAGTGAAGGTCCAGTAGAGTTTCAAACCTTCTACTGAGCAGGCAATAGTGTTATCCACTAGGCCATCAAACCGGTTCTAAAAACAATTGACTTATGCATGAAAAGCATGAATTTTCTTTATACAATTACACATAGTACTGATCAATAACATAATGAAAGCAGCTGTTCTCATATATCACGTCACACTGATTATAATTACATAAAACTGCACAAGTCACGACTAAAGTAATGAAGATCACATGTGATTTGAACTTGGATCAACTGAACCACGGCGAGCGCACAGCTACGTATGATACATCAGCAGTACACACGTACTGATGACGTTCAGATAGTTGTACACACAGCTACGTGTGATACATCTGCAGTACCCACGTACTGATGACGTTCAGATAGAGGTACACACAGCTACGTGTGATACATCTATAGTACACACGTACTGATGACGTTCAGATAGAGGTACACACTGCTACGTGTGATACATCTGCAGTACCCACGTACTGATGACGTTCAGATAGAGGTCCACACAACTACAGTACCCATGTACTGATGACGTTCAGATAGAGGTACACACTGCTACGTGTGATACATCTGCAGTACCCACTTACTGATGACGTTCAGATAGAGGTACACACAGCTACGTGTGATACATCTATAGTACACACATACTGATGACGTTCAGATAGAGGTACACACTGCTACGTGTGATACATCTGCAGTACCCACGTACTGATGACGTTCAGATAGAGGTACACGCAGCTATGTGTGATACATCTGTAGTACACACGCACTGATGACACTTAGATAGCGGTCCCAGGCTGTTAACTGATTAGTTCTGAAAATAAAAGACAATAAAATAACAAGTACAATGGTAACAATTTATATCAGCCATCTTCAAGCATTATCGTAGGATGTCTCAAGTTGACAATAGTACAACTACACACAGTTCAATATTATCACAGTAAACACATACTCTCTCTCTCTAGTGTTCTGCTAAGCGGCAGGTCCAAGGTACATAACGCTCTATAAAGAGCATACCATCGATTAATGAGTTAATCCCTTCACAACTGGCTATGCCTTATACACACTTTAATGTAGCCTATAGCTTGGGAATAATATGGCTTCTGAGGTAGATTCCCGTAGATGCCAAAAAATTACTTAAGATCATAAACCATAGTAATCTATCAAAAGGAAAAGCAGACACGGGGTAGAGCATATATCAATTTCGTTGTAGAAAAGCCTGTGGTAAAATGAGGCAATAGGTCACAACGTGGACACAGCTTGAAGGATAGAAGCTACGCCTTGATGTTTCTATACTAAGAATTCTGTTGAGAGGGCAAACTGGGTGAGGCTTGAAGATCAAAAACAAGGTGAAATTTATAAAGTAGCCCTTTCTATACAAAATGGAATGATTTAATATATTATTGAACGGTACAAGGTTGCAACATGCAATAGGCTTGGAATATATTTTCATATAAAATACGAAAACAACAATTATTTATTACACAAATTACCAGTACTCAATCTTTTTGATCAAATTTGGAGTAAGAAATCTATATAGGAACCTGGGCGAGATGACAAAATAGGATAGTTTTTTGCTTGTCTCTTGATAGGCTTCGAAGAATGTATGAACGTCGTCTGGATAGAGGCCAGCCTGTCTCCAGGGTTCTATGATCTACAGAAACAAGTAGCAGCAGAATCATAGTGTCAAAATCAAACCCATAATATCAGAATCAAATTCTGCACCTTTCAAAATCGAATATAAAGCTCCGTAACCTCTTTGCATGGGTGAATCAAGTTTATATTATTATTAAACCCCATGACAGTGCAACTTAATTTATTTTATTGCAACTCAATTTATTTTATTTACAAATTGAAATAAATAATAAGAGCTCTAACTTTAACACCCTTAAAGTACCTAAATTTCTTTTACAAAATTTTTTTCTAAATTTCTTTTACAGATATGAGTAAAATTCAAATGTGCTTGCTAAGTGTAGATTACTATTAAATGTAGATTACTATTAAGTGTAGATTACTATTAAGTGTAGATTACTATTAAGTGTAGATTACTATTAAATGTAGATTACTATTAAGCGTAGATTACTATTAAATGTAGATTACTATTAAGTGTAGATTACTATTAAGTGTAGATTACTATTAAGTGTAGATTACTATTAAGTGTAGATTATTATTAAGCATAGATTACTATTAAGCGTAGATTACTATTAAATGTACATTACTATTAAGTGTAGATTACTATTAAGTGTAGATTACTATTAAGTGTAGATTACTATTAAGTGTAGATTACTATTAAGTGTAGATTACTATTAAGTGTAGATTACTATTATGAGTACATTAGCATTTCTAAAAGGCCAATTCTTCATATAAAGGCAAGGAACTGATGCCAAATGAAAATGGTGCTACTCTAAGTGCTTATGAGCACATTATTCAGCATAGTTGCAATAAGTACATGCCATTATATACTGCTAATTAAAAAATAACAATTTGCCTGCTGACATAAACAGATGAAGTAAGGAAGTCAGATAAATGCAATAATAACCTTTTCAAGGAGGTCAAGAAATAGATCTCTTAATTCTTTACTGTGATTTAATCCGTATGCAATGTTCAGCAATGTCCTTGATACGTTCTGACAAAAGCATTAAACAGAGAAAACTACTGTTTTTTTCTTTCATTTGGGTTTAATTAATGATCAATTTAAAAATTCATCTGCAAATTCATACTCATTAAAATATCAGTAGGAAATACAGAAATTAATATCATATTGAAATTAGACATAGGCAGAAACTGCATAAATTGATTGATAAGAAAATTAACTTTAAAATTGCACTGCCTACTTTTTAAAAATTCAATATTGCTCATTTTGGACAATTGCATGATAAAAAAACTTATATAATGCACGCAAAGCAAATTTAATAATAAGTATTAGAATAAATTGGCCGTTCAAAATTAACATAATATACAAATAAGACTGATGAACTTACTTTAAAGTTGTTTTCTACATCACTTGAAGCATTTGAAGAAATGTGCATGTGCACGGCCTTAGATACCAGACTGCAAGTACATATCAAGAATGGTCTGCTCAACTGATATAATAAATATCATACGTGAACAGGTACTAGTGTAAAATAACTACTAAATACTTCTTATAAAATTGGTTAAACAAGATACGAGATTTTCTTTATCTAAGTATCACAACTTTATGAATTATATTACTAGTTTAAATCTGAAAATTGTAGATTAGAAACCAGTAAAAAGTAGTAGGCATGTTCTTTACCTTCCTCACAAGACAGCTAAAGCTTCTCAAGGCTTGTCAGCATCTAATTAATTATCAGATCTAAACATTTATAATGATTACGTATTTCATCGTTATTTTAAATATATAAATGTCTGTCCAATACTACTTCTACTGCAGTGGATCACATATAAATATCAAACTATTCTAAGCTCTGAATTACAGCAAGCAAATCATATAAAGTGGAACAGTAGATGACGAAAACACACATTTAGCGTTTGTTTAACAAATATAACATAATATAACAACTATTAGAGTGCTACTGTCATCAATGACAACATCACGCACTATTGTATTGAGACAAATTCGGCAAGCAAAAAGAATGTCCAAAAAAGGTGCAAATTCCAAAATCCAGAAAATCAGTCCAATGATAAATAAAATCAAATAATATAGCAAGAGACATGAAAGTTACGAAGCCTTACATCTTGTGTTCATCGAGATGCTCCTTATCACAGAGAACTTTCAGCTCCCGCAGAGTTTGCAAGAAATCTCTATCAATGTCAAGATCGTTATCTTCATGAACCTTGCAATCTACACGTAACACAATTGATTACTCGGGTAAAAAACGAGAATAAGAAAATATTCTTATAATATTCTTATAGTACTATTAAAACTTCTCTAATGCAAGTGAAGCATAAGATAAGTTAATGTTCATATTATATACTTCTGCACTGATTGGCACCAATTGGACTAAAGCCAAAAGAAGAGCACTCGTTAAATCATTAATACATGCTCAAATATGGTTGTCAGATGATTATGATCGGCGATTATATCAAATATATGACGCATGTGTGACAATGTGATAGGGAAGAAGGCAATCAAAGACCTGAATTTAAGTTAACATGAGGAGGTGTCCTCATGTTAACTTAAGCAAGTAAATGCATAACCTTTCTGATGCGTCAACTAATTGGTCAATAGAGCTATTATGATTAAATATAAAGGCAGATTGAGACTATAAATATTTACTGTGCAGAAATATTATTACAAATATTCACCAGATGAGACGCAAAACTAGTCACAGTAACAGTAAACAATCTGTGGCTGAGAAAAACAACGTGAAGTAGAGCTTTCAATTATTTAAGTGCAGACTGAAAAGTAATAAATTGCAGTAAAAAAATATGAGTCATACAAGAAATAGAAAGAACCTTTAGAGCTACAGGACTAATGAGTGATCATCACTGAGTCATACTATAAATAGAAAGAACCTTTAGAGCTACAGGACCAATAAGAGATCACTACTAAATCATACTATAAATAGAAAGAACCTTTAGAGCTACAGGACCAATGAGAGATCACCACGAAGTCATACAATAAATAGAAAGAGCCTTTAGAGCTACAGGACCAATGAGAGATCACCACGAAGTCATACTATAAATAGAAAGAACCTTTAGAGCTACAGGACCAATGAGAGATCACCACAAAGTCATACTATAAATAGAAAGAACCTTTAGAGCTACAGGACCAATGAGTAATCATCATGTTAGCACAGTACACGAAATCGTCAAAGGTCAGGTAGCTGAGTTTCTTCTTACTTAAATCAAATCTGTTGTTCAGTATGAACACGACTGCAGCATACTGCCTGGTACACACAGTAAAAAAGAGTTGACCAATTAAATAATTGACTTTTAATTAATAAACACGTAAAAACCATTCGGGTACATGGCTACTAAATGATCTTAAAATAATAGTCATAACATTAAAGCATTATTAAAATTCTATTAATCCATTCAATACATAAGTACATTTGCGTAGTGACATGCTACATAGAAAGCTACTATAAGGCCAATATGAAGAATTGAAAATCAATGAATCCATCAAGTCCAGTAACATATAGCCACAGCCAGTGTAGTTGCTTGAATATTGTATTCAATGTATTGTCTATTATGTGAACAACGAATTAATCTAAATACATAAATCGCTATCACATCATTAACGCATCATATTGCCCAATTTGCATTAATCATCTGTTATATTCTTGTCATTTGTCAGAGGATTTGATTTTCAAACTAACTCGTAGTAATCCCAGTAATAGTCAACCAGAATGCTCAATGAAAGTTACAAATCAATTTTTTTCACTGAATCGCTAATATTAGCTATTTATTTACGTAATAATCATAAAAGTCACCATTGAAAACGTTTTCATATTGTACAAGTACTTGCTACCGGGCAGAAACAAAATAATAATTATATTCATGGTTTTTATGAAACAAAAAGGACATAAACACAATACTAATAATTTAATTATTTTTTAAAATATATCACTTATATTAAGCATTGTGGAAGAACACTGGATCCTAAGTTACTTATAACTAAGCGTATAAATTATATAAAAACAGAGTGCAGAAGAAATATGTAGCACACTGTAATTTGCTGCAAGCCTGGAGAAATTGATTAGATATGTGTAAAATAGTGTGTTTGTCTCTTAGACTAAAGAAGTGATTAGAAATGTTTAGCGCACTTCTGTGATTGGCTGTTAGAGAGAAGAAAGTGATGAGAATTAATGTGTAGCATACTGTGATTGGCTGTTTGACAAGAGAAAGTGATCAGAATTAATGTGTAGCATACTGTGATTGGCTGTTTGACAAGAGAAAGTGATCAGAATTAATGTGTAGCATACTGTGATTGGCTGTTTGATAAGAGAAAATGATGCTGAATGTTCTCCACCAGAGATCCACTCATTTCTTCAACGGTCTTCAGCACTCGCTTCACGTTGTCAAACTATACAGGCACGATATTACGCACATAGTATTAAATGATAACAATATAAATATTTAATGCACACACCACCACATGATAAATATCTTCCATGATAGACATGTTTGATATCAACAGTTTAACAAATTAGTAAAATATCATCTTAAAATAAAATTATACTGGACTTATTTAACATGCTACCAGATTATCATGAAAAACGTTAGTGGTGTAGATATCAACTTACAATTTAAGTACTTATAAATAAATTTTTCAAATTATACCCAAGCTGGACGTAGCTATTCAAAACAATATATATTTAGAAAAGTGCTTCAAAGTTTGACAAACTAAAAATTATGCAAAAGTCATACTAGTAGAGGTGTTAAACATCCAAAGCAAATAAGAACAGGATTTTGTACACAGACCTCCAATTTATAGAAATTAAATCGACTTAAATAGTTTAGATATAATCATAATAATGATAATATAAATCAGCACCAAAAACTATTGATAAAAGCAAATACCTACTGTTTTTGTTCTGAGAGTATCAAGCATGATTCTGAAGTCACGATTTTTCAGTATAAATTACTGATCATGCATTAAAATTTGCTCAGAATGCAAAAATATAATTACTCATACAGCTTTAAATGACTCTTGCAATTACTCTAAATGAATTGAAATATAATATTAGATAACTGTTTCACAACATGACAGAAACAGCAATGTGGGCATTAGTATGTATACACTCATTATCTTAGAATTAAAATACTTATGTAGAAAATTTATGAATGAAAAGAAAAAATAATTCGAGCTTTACATGGCATTATGCCAGCAAGAAGTACAAATACATAACAAATCATGTGGTTTATCAAATACACGTCCAATTGTGGATGCCAATTATGAAAAACAAATATTATTGCTTGTATCGTATGATTTCAAAATAAACGAGATGATATCAAACCTGTCTTCTACAGCTCTTGAGTGGTACACGAGATTTCTCACTTATTTCATTCAGAGAGTTGCGATATCTAGATGTCAACTTCTTACCCAGGATCTCTCTTACTATTACCAAATTAAATTCATAATACCTAAACAAATACACATTCATGTTTCACAAAAAGGAGCCTGTTACTATGACAATTCTTAAGCAACAGAAATACAATGTACAAGAAGATATGAGTACATTAATCAATGTAAATATAACATTGTATTATATTAGTGCTGGATCGTATTGCTATATAAGTGCTTAAGGCGTCAAAAGATAGGAGTTAGAAGTTGTATTAAGATTTATGTATACTGAAAAAATAATTATACATGTACAGTAGATGGAACCGTGTTAGAAGCAAAAGTGTAATAAATATCATTGCACCAGGATATATATGTAGACGGAAAAATCTGAACAAACTTGCTTTAATATTTCATAATTAGGGAATAGCCCAGAATGCCCCCAGATACTATGAGAGGCAAAAGAGTATTTCGACTGTCACAACATTACAAAAATTATAATTATTTTGCTTCATCATCATCATCTTCCCTTAAATCCCAGTTCAACGAGAGTCGGGATACGAATAGACTGATCCATTCATTTAAGTTTTTGTAGCTATTTCGGGAGCATAGGTGCTCATCACCCAAATGTCCTTTCTGACGTTGGTTTGGATCTAGTTTTTATGTCGCCTTCTACGACACATACATATTTACACGAATGGTCTATTCTTCAAGCATTATCACCGTCAAGTATTCTTCAAGCTTATCCCCGTGTTGTTCCCGGGTTGTTTAAAGAATTGACCAACAGGCGACTGTACGTGTCGAAGAAGGCGACTAAAGCACTAAGATCCATATCAACGTCAGAAAGGGCATTCGGTTGGTGAGCGCCAAGGCTCCAGAAATTGCTACAAATATTTAAACGAATGGAAAATTCTCAAATAGGGGATTGGCTGGTGGTGTGGTGTAGGACAGAGAGGATTTGAGAGAGTCTATTTGTATCCCGATCCTGGTTAAACAGGGATTCAAGGGAGGATGATGATGATGATGATGGTCTATTCTTCAAGCAACCCGTACACAATACGGGGAAAATTGTATTATTTGCGACAATAATGTCAATAATACAATATTAATTATTTGGTCTTTGAATTAGTCATAGATTGGACAGCAATGAATGACTAGAATAAAACAAAATGAAAATTTATAATTTATAAAATTGGAAGATTATTGCTAAATTATTGTTACTGTTGTAGTTATTATTGACATCAAAAGAAAAGCAAAGCTAGTTGCAATGAGACATTAGCATAGAGCTTTCAGAATTAATTAAAAATTCACCAAAATGACTCAAATAAATTGTAATTATTAGCTTAAATTTGTAACTATATGAAAACACAAGATACTTTTCAATCAGCCAGTTTTGTTGATCAGGTGAAATCTGTAATTCTAACTGAGTTGATAGACTCTCAGGATTCTTCAGAAATCTCTCGAGCATGCCGAGGACTCGATAGTGATCATGGATGTCACTGAGGATCATATCAAACGTCGCTCCATACTGCACGAGTGTTCCACTCCTCTGCTGCAGAGATGCGGCATCCTGAGCTGTCACCAATCAATCAATCAATCATGCTTCTGTGATAACTAGGTTTCTCTTCAATGCTTTATAATGCACATGTACAGAACTGTAAACTATTACATTGAACACAGTATATGGCATTTACTGTATTTAATTTCTTTCATATAGCAATCAGAGTAAATATATATATTTGTTAGACAAGCAAAATAATTGTTAAAAGTATCACTAAAAAATTCTGAATACCAGTCAAAGACAAGACAGAACTAACATAAAATTTAAATTAAATTTAGGTTACTTAGTTTTCAGTGTTATTATGGATGAGTGACTGAGAGTTCCACTTTTAAATAGACATTTTGCTTTTCAGCTCTTTCTGTCAATTTTGTCATTTTGTCTGTGCCACAGGAATCTATATGCACATACAATCCAGAACACTCGAAAGTCAATAAATCTATCGTCATGCGAATAAAATAGAGTTTTCGTCTCCCAATATCCATCCTCAGTCTAGGCTCAAACAATGTACAGGCATTGACTCATAAAAAATTGCAGTAAAGCACTTAGAAGTCTTAAAAATCATGAGCCAACAAAAACAAAGTCAAAGGGTAAACAAACCTGAATGTCCATTAAGCCACAGCTGATAAATGTCAGGATCAATTCTGGCATCATTGCCAACAAACACGTCAATATTAGCCATTAGAGACTATCAAAATCCTTTTAAGAGACAAACCAAACTCAGTGATATATGTAAATATAGGCCTATATATATATATATATATATATATATATATATATATATATATATATATATAATTATCTATATATATATATATATATATATATATAATATAATATATAATATATATATATATATATATTTATATATATATATACATGTGTATATATTTATATATTATATTTATATATATATTTATAATATATATAAATATTATATATATATATATATAATTATATATATATATATATATATATATATATATATATATATATATATATTGTAACTCTCTCTTCAGTGCACTGCAAGTGGCAGGTTCAAGGTACATATTCATACTCAAAGTCTGCTTTCTCGCTCCATAAGAGCACTCCTAAGATCAACAAATTAATCCCTTCACAAAGTCTATGCCTTATCCAGACCTTATGTAGTCTATAGCTTGGGAAAAATATGGCTTCTTGTGGCAGATTGTTTGCGGTTGCCCTATTCTGCAGTGGTCCAACCACACTCGAGCACAACACGGGGCACGGGGATATAATGTATATATATATAATTATATATATATATATATATATATATATATATATATATATACATACATGTATATATATATACATATGAGAGAGAGAAAGATATATATATATATGTGTTTATTTCAGCATCAACACTACATAACTGACAAATGCAAACAGAAATAAACATTTAAATGAAATAAAATTTAAAAAATTCCCAGAAACACAGTGTGTCAAACAGTTTATGAACACAAGAACAACGGCCGTCAGGGGAGATGATACACATCTTACATTTGTAACATTTGGTGAATTCAGCTAGAGACCTCGAACTGCGGATATCAGGAGGTATTTGGTTCCAAGAAGTGACATACTTATAGGCATAAGATTAAAAAAATTCTGAGGCTGTTCTAGCACACAAATAATTGGTCTCGGAAAGCCTGATATTATATACAAATGAAATCTGATTGTCAATCAAAATACATCTCATGGATTCTGACATAGTCAGATCGGGAAAATTAATATACATTTAAAAACAAGTTTACCACTAATTGGAACAACTGAAAAATTGGTAATACATTATAATTCATATAAAGTTGTTTAACATTATGAAATTTATGTTAATTCTGTAAAGTTCTTAGAATACGGTTACAGGCAACATGTAAGAGTTGAAGCAACTGTTTGGTTGTATTTGTATAAACTTCAATTCCATATTGAGTCCTTGATTGCACCAATGAAAGGTATAAATTTATACGACAATTCATAGGAATAAAATCTCTAAGATTGTATAACATACTATTAAAATTATTAATTTTAAAGATTAATGATTTAATATGATCACCAAAAGCCAAATTGTCATCTAATGTTAAGCCTAAGAATGTGGTAACATATGTTCTATTAATGCAATTATTATCGAGGAATACACTTAAATTGTTAGATTTAGTAGCTTCATCGTCTTTAGTGGGTAGAATAAACATACGATGACTTCGAGCAATTTACAGTTAGCTTGTTACTTATAAACCATTTACTTATTTCAGAGCAAGCTAGATTCGCAGAGATAAACAATTCATCAATAGACTTATGTTTAACAAACAAATTAGAATCATCAGCATACAGTCTAATGGACCCAAATGTACAGGCATTATGAATATCATTCATATGGATTATAAAAAGTAAAGGTCCTAAAATGGAACCTTGAGGAACATCGATACTAAGAGGTAACACACTAGATATGCTGTCACCAATTAAGGTGTATTGTTTTCTTCTAGATAAATAAGAGCTAAACCATAGGCAGTACCACGTATTCCATAGTGTCTTACATATACATATGCATAAAGATAAAGACAATGAAACTTAGGTTTCAGCCACGCGCTATTGTATGGATGAGAAACATGGATCTTAAGGAAGGAAGATATTACGAAACTAGAGGCATAGGAAATGAGGATTTAGAGAAGAATGGTAAGAATTAGCTGGACTCAGTTACAAATGAGGACGTTCTGGAGAGAGTTGCAGTTGATAAATGTATTGAGAAATAGGAAGAAGAGTTGCATAGGATACATTCTAAGGGGGGAAATATTATTAAAATAGGTCAAAGAAGGCAGAATGAAAGGAAATAGAGGCAGAGGCAGGCCGAGATTGGGAATGCTAGATGATTTAAAAACTCAATCATATGTGGATATGAAGAGGAAAGCGGAAGACAAAGATGAGTGGAGGAGTTATATAACATGGGCCTGCCGGTAGGTAGTGCATTAAGAGAGTTTGCAATATATAAATATATAGCAAATATGCTTTATAAATAAATAGATAAGATTTAATATATACGCTTTAATAAAACAGCTTTCAGGATAAATTCAATGTTTATCAACAATCAGCCAAAAATTCAACTGCTATCTTCTGCTTTACTAAATCTTTTTTCTCGGTTTGTTCATTCTCATTAAATTAATCACGCATTTTAGTGAAATGATCAACTACGTTGATATCTATCACTTTTAATATCACATGTTTAAACCGTTAGACAATTTATTCCATTTTCCGTGGAACCAGTCCAGTGAATGTCCGAAATTTTACTCTCAGATCAGCGCGGCTGGAATTCGAACCCACGAAAAAATAAAGGACTGCTAATCATCTTCATCCCTAGTGTTTCAGAGCAATTTCTGAGGATCATGGGATACTCAGATCTCTTGGAAAGCTAGGTTACTATATCATCTTTTATATTGATTGAATCCTCAGCTGCTTAGTTTGTGTTAGTTTTTTGGTTCTGTTTCGAACTTGGTTGATTTGTCGGGCGAGATATACATGTACTTTGCAGCAAAAGGTATAAAAAAGTTACTTAGCTTATTTATATTCCATGCTCTGCAGGTTGTGGACTAGTACTAAAACTCGAGGAAGGAACTCTGATGGGACACGCCCATCATTTTCCTTCTATGTGTGTAATCATGGATGGGACCAAGACATTGTACACGTGTGGTTGTGAAATGCGCTTATGAATAAAGAGCTAGATGCAAAGTTTAGAATGCGCTGTACCGCTATATCTGGGTACTGGTATTCAAGTTAATTCAACTGATACTGATATTAAAGCTGAATTCGTCATGGGTTAAAATTGGTATGCCCCACTTGACCGTACGTGACTCACGTGAACTGTGGGCATACAATCTCTTGTAGTAGGGCTCTGGTCAAGGATTATAACAACATAACAACAATTAGAGTGCTACAGTCATCAATGACAACATCGAGCACTATTGAGACAAAATCAAGCCGGCGAACATAAAGAAGGTCCAAAAACGGTGCAATTCCAAAATCCAGATAATCAGTTCAAAGTAAGGGGAATTAAAGAAAAGGAGGTTTAGGCGCAAAATGATTGATTGTTTTGAGCACGGTTCGCTCTGGTCAAGGGACTAACAGCTACTGTTTAAAACAATTTCATAGAGAAACTATCAAAAAGCATAACTCGATCCTATAAAAACCCCGATTACATTTTGTTGCTGTTCCCAGTCCCTTAAATGAGGGTCTGCTTGTCATTTGTTTATATTTTATAATGTTAATTGAAGACCAAATAGCTTATTTGCTTATTGGCATGACATCTTTTATGTGTTAGCTGCAAAATAATTTCATGCAAAATTCGACGAAGATGGGATTCGAACCCACGCGGGGAGACCCCAATGGATTAGCAGTCCATCGCCTTAACCACTCGGCCACCTCGTCATATGAGCGCCGCCAATGTTACTTACTCATTTAAGCTTATAACAGAAATGTTTGGTTATGACCGACTAATGCAAGTATTTTCTTTATTCGTTAGATGTCAGCACTTGTCTAAATAAGACCGAAAACTCGAAGACGAAAGCAGAAAGAAGCATAGGCCTATTCTGTTTATCGCTCTTCAATTAACATTTAACATCACTAACTACTTTAATGAGATTTCTTCAAAAACTTAATTTCGTTACAATGCAAAACACAGACTACGAATCACTGAAGTCCTCGATCGAGACCTGCGGGGCCTTGGCCTCGAGGCTGCTTGACACCAGGGTTTTCCGGTCTCGATATTTCCGGGCTTAGTGTCTTGGTCTTGGTCATAGCCTGGAAGGTTCTGTATGGTCTTGATCTCAAACGATTGGTCTCGATCGGTAGTTTCAAGAGGAGGAGATCACCTTGGGGTGGGGGGTGGAGTTAGCTAGGGAGCGTTAAAAGCGCTTTAATTCGGTGCTTAGCCTCACCCTCCCCAACTTTCAACCCTTTCTCCGTGTAAATCAAGACCCTAGTCTCGTCCATGAGACCACTGCGTATATTATTTTCAGTGGCGGATCCAGGGGGCCCGGGCCCCCCCTTAGGCCTGGCGATAAAAATATTTTAGACTATATTTTCATTGTTTCTATGGCAATTTCAATGTGTCAGTATATGTTTGTAAGGGTAGTGGTTAGGGGGGTGGTACGAGAGATAACTCAGTTCCACTAGATCATTTTTTTTGCATATTTTGTCTTCCAGGAACCCTGTAAATGGAAGGGGCCCGAAAGATACATACACTCACTCTACTAGACGAGCGCAGTAGGGAAAACATTTTGAGCCCCCACAGCATTTTTTCTGATTGCGTCAAATGTCCCGAAGAAGGCGGGCGTGAGCAAAAAATGAGTACATTCTCAACAAAAAAAATTCGGCCCCCCTCCTTAAAAAATTCCTGGATCCACTCCAGATTATTTTGACTGTTTTCAAGAAGTTGTTGTATGACTGTATGCATGTACACATTTGCAAGAATTTGATGTGCAGCACAGTGACTTTGTTAATGTCTTTTTCTTAGAGATAGAGGATTTATTTCAGTGTAGAGGATTTATCTTCATCACTTCATTTTTAATTTCAAATTAAATAAAATCTCTTTTTATCTTATTTTTTAACACACTGCCATAGGCCCTATAGGCTTATATTTTTACAGCTCAGGGAATTAAAATAATATTAATATTAATAAAAATAATAATAATTAATAATAATAGTAATAATAATAATAATAATAATAATAATAATAATAATAATCAATCAAAAACCAATTAAGATATAAAAAATAAGATAAAATTATTATAATAATAGATAATAGGTAATTATTTTTAAAAATTTGCTTCGCATATCGCGCCTTCTGCCTGCTCGGCCTCAGCGATGGAAACAATTAAGGCAGTTGCAAAACTTCATATCCTTCTCAAGTGCTCTACCTCATCCGTTTATGAAGCATTAATTGTGAGTTTGGTACAAGGGCCACACCACCAGAGCGCCTCCTCTGTCCCAGGCAGTAATCAGAAATGTGGAACCGTCTCATACTGGATTTGATCTGATTTGACATTTGGAGTCCTATTCAATCGCATTAGACAGAGTACGACTCCCTGCTGTGTCTACGCAACTTCAGTTGCTGCTGAACTAGCCGCCTCTAAGAAAGTAGATAAATACAGCAATTTGTCCCTAGGATATGCGGTTGCTCGGGTGGCCATTGAAACCATGGGCCTTACAGTCTCAAGGTCTCAAAAGCAATTGGCAGGAAGATGTAGCTACTAGAGACTGTGGCATATATAAAAGTGGGGCATATTTTATTATTATTTTTAATATTTTGGTTTATTTTTTAACCCCCTAAGATGGGGGTTTTTTAAAATAGTCTATCTTTTAAATTTGTCTCCACTTCGAAATGCCGTGGCAGCAAAAGAACCACAGAAACAAACTGCATTGAATCGCTGCAGAGCCATTGATAAACGTTGTCACAGGAAAGATTTCTCACGTAGTTCTTCAGTAACAGCAATTATTATTATTAGAATTGTTATTATTTATTTATTCTAAGGGTTTAACGTCCTTTTCCTCATACAAGGATGACGTAATGAATGTCCGTCCATCACAAGTAACTGCAAATCGATTCATTCAAATGATCTGAACAAACATGTGCTGAATAGAGAGAACAAAGGATTCTCAATGGCGCCGATCCTGTATCAAAACCAGTGAGGTAAGATGATATAAACCTACGGTGGGAAGAAATGTGTTTTTAATTTACCACAGAAATAGTAGAATATGAGAGTAGATCAGGAGGCAGATAGTTTCAAAAGGATACTTGAAGAGGCTTCTCTGATTTTGCCTTATGGGAGGAACCGGACGCTAAATTGTTATTGATTGATTTAAATTTTCTTTCAGCTCTCAGTTAGAAAATGAGTAATAAAAACTATATGTGAACCCACTTGTAAGTTTCTGTAATTTTGAAGGTTCTTGTAAAAGAGATGCATAATATAAAATGGTATAGGTGTTTATACTTTACATGAAAGAAGTGTGATATGATTAACGTACATGTAGGAGGTAAAACATTTTTCTATTAACTATAATCGTGGGCCAAACTAATGCCGTACAAACTAACTAACTAACTAATTGAAGTGCTACCACTATCTGTTGCAATGGAAAAATTGAATTTGATGCCACTCTCTCTTGTAATTGGAAACTTGGAAACATCTGTTGCAATGGAAAACTTGAATTTGGTGCCATTATCTGTTGTAAAGGAAAACTTGAATTTGGTGCCACTATCTGATGTAGTTCTACGCACGGAATAAGAGACAGCTCGAATGCTTTCTGTCGCGACATTACCGGAAACACAAACATGAACACTTCTTAAAATTAGGTAAGAGAAGAAATTCCTCATCGTATTATTAGGTTAAATCATGCTCTTATTCTGGACAATAATCTCTTCTCCTTTATCAGCATTAAATCTTGACATAGATTTTTAGATTGCTATCTTGCTTTATCAAGATTGCCGCATGCATTGAAACTTTAATGCTCTCCAGCTATATTATAAGCTATATACACTCTAAATGCGATCAACACTTGCAATTGAAAACACTACAAACTCCTCTTACATAACGAATGTCAGATGTACTTCATGTAATAAAGAGTTACGTGCCATTGAACGCATCAAAGCTTTCGCTCCCTTGTCTCTTTTTAAGCTCTAAAAAGGGTATAGAATCAAGCCCCTCACATATAGCCCCCTATTTCATGACCCTAGTTTCGTCCCTGATGTCCAATGCTGCTGGTTTCCTGATATCCTCTTTCGTTAACTTCCACATTTTATACCCGTTTGAGTGTGTCGCTCACACCAATGTGGTAACAATCGGTATCTATGTTTTTCCTTATACCTTTTGTTGGGAGTACTTTTCGAACATCCCTTTTGTATATGTAAGCCTTCATATTATTTCTGTCTCATATTTTCCACCATTCGTAATTATGTGGGCAAGTTATTTGAAGCTTCTAAGTTTTACCTATTCTAATCCTGTAGACCTATACATTCTATGTAATATTTATTTCCTTGTAATTTTTGAACACTCTCGTCATCTTTGACTTTTTTTTATTGATCTCCATCCATTACCCCAATGCCATAATATTCAAACTGTTCGTATTGCTTCCTACTTGCAACCCTAATTCATAACTAGAAAGCATGTCTTGATTATCTGCTAACCTCACATATATTTGGACAACTTACCTTCAAAACTATTCCATCCTCAATACTTTCCATAGCCTCAATCTGTGCCTCCATGGCTTTGAGGTTAAATATATAGTAGTGGTGAAATACATCATCCTTGTCTTACTCTCCCCCGTCCTATTTAGACAGAGAGATAATAAAGTAATCAATCATTAACTCGTTAATTCAAAAGATGTATCGATTAGGCATTTCATTAAATGGCCCTATTTATAATCAAGAAATAATATTTGATCTTCGGGAGATTCTTATTTAGTTCGAGCAATAAAATAAATTTAGTATTCTATGTCAATTAGGTTTATCTTTAGTTTCAAATTTTATAAAAAATATTTGTAAGTAGTCATAATGTCAGTGACGAGCAACTTTTACTAAAGTTTGAAGAGCCATGCACGCCACTAGAGATCGCAAGAAAGGGAGATAGATAGATGGACAGATGGATAGACAGGCAGGCAAGCAGGCAGGCAGGTAGGCAGGCTGGCAGGCAGACAGAGAGACAGACAGACAGACAGACAAAGTGGCGGATCCAAGGGTGAATAAGAGGGCCATGCCCTCTCCCCCCGAAATATCTATGCAGTTTTTGTCAAACTTTATTAAAGATAAAGACAAAATTCAAATTAGTTAAATGTGGCTAGTACTCGCCGGTTGCAGTATATCAATCATAGGCAACACACATGAAATGGTGGCTCGGCTTCAAAAAGAGTTCTTGACATAATTTAAAAGGAAAAATTTAACTACATGTGTACACTATCCAACAAAAATTTATGCCCGCCCTCCCTAAAAAAATCATGAATTCGCCCCTGGATAGGTGATCTATCTATCCTGGACTGTGCGAACCGGCATAATATTAGCAAGTAGCTCGACTGTGACTCAGTAGGTGACGGATTATAACCCAGTGTTCTCCCAGTCAGTGACATGTCTGAGAGACTAGAAACTGACGTAAAGTTAGACGTTAGAGAGAGAAAGAGAGAGTGAGAGAGAGAGACAGAAAGAGAGACAGAGAGAGAGAGAGAGAGAGAGAGAGAGATGCAATCTTTTATGATGTTTTACTAAAGGTCACGTTGCTTCTTTTCCCCATTTAGTGATTTTATTTACGTAATGTTTCAAATGCAGGCGGTCTTACTTATACAACTAAACTTCTCCACCCACCCGCGGAGCACTACACTTCATCTGTAATTGCCGTCTTAAACATCATACAAGACAGCGGCGTGAACAATTAACACGACTAACTATCTTGTAAGTACTTCAAGCTTTGAAATAATACAACGCTTCACTTATTGTGTCTAGAGCTCTACAATCGGCATTCAACGCTCCATTGAATGTTTCAATATTAATCGAGTCTTACTATCAGTTTCGACATATCAGTTAATCTCGCCCATCAAAAGATTCGACCCACAGCGGGAGAAAGGTTATGCTATATAAAGATAATCGTATGTACCCTACAGAAAATTTAGATACTACCAGTAAATTTAGATTCTCTGGCAAGTAAAGATTCATTTTCGCATTACAACTCATCTCTATGAGCATGTATGTAGCGTAAACAAGTTTAAATTAGCTGCACTGATATTTATAATTAGTATCTAAATGCATTAATTTTGATTCATAATTATACAGTATATTACATTTATATTTCATTACATAATTAAGTGCATATGCTAAACTGGTTAATTAACAAGATGCAAGAGACCGCGTGAAGTCTGTTATTTAGAAAAGGCTATTCGACTTCGACATATTTAGAATGTCTTAGTAGCTTAGCGGTAACGTCAAGAAGTTTTAAATAGAAATCCTGCTGTGAATTGAACCCTCGGGGGTTCAAATCCCGGCCGAGCTGATCTGAGAGTAAAATCTCGGACATGCACTGGACTGGTTACACGGATTTACAATGGTATAAATTCACTTACGGTTTAAACATGTGGTATTAAAAGTGATAGATATCAACATAATTTATCATTTTACTATATTGCGTATTTACTTTAGTTCACTTCGACAAACATCTAGCTCCGGTGTTATATAAATTGCAGGTTAAATTAAATTTTTTTTAGTAGGCCTATTGTCAGCTATCGTACTTAAAAACTCAAAAGTCTGTCATCATTTACAGCAATTCACTCAATTCCCAAATGTTAATTAAAGATTAGTGTGACTAAATTGAGCATAATGTTCAATACTTACTCTAATTATGGAAGGAATATTACTCCTAATAAAATATTGTTTAGACACTACATTTTCCAATAATGATTCATCCGCGTAATCTGATTGAAATTTCAAGATAGAAATTTCAAGATACATGTAGACTTAGAAAATTGTTGACATTTAATTAGTTTATGGTAAAAACATTTTATTTTTCTCTCGACTTCAATACAGTGGTTAGTTGATCTACAAATGAATTTTAGTAAATCAATAGATGAAACTCAAAAGCTTGATGTAAGCGAGCTGTAATAGTTACCGTCAGAGGGCAAAGAGAAGTTTGAAGAACTTCATCTCGCTGAGTGAATGCTTCCAATAGACCCAACAGTTTCTGTTTTACTTATTCTAACACGAAAAATCCTAATATGGTGGTCCCCGTGTTGTGTTCGAGACACAGAAGAATGGACCACCCGTAAATTGCACGCGTTGTAAGAGGCTACAGAGCAAGAACTGAGGAAGGCAACGGTATTCTACTTCAGACGCTACAGACATTAATGCGTGAATAAGGAATATTCTTTGTGAACTCGTTAATCGATGCAGCTCTCTTATGGAGCGCGAAAGCAGCATATGAGTAGGAATATGTAACTAGGACCTGCCCCTTGGTAGAACACTAGTGCGAGAGATAATAACCAACAGTGATTCTCAATTTTCACACTACGACAGTATCATCCTACCAGTAAACTCTGCCAAATATGCAGAGATTTCTTGAGATTATCTATAATAGTGGTAAAGTTATAGATTTGTGAATATGAGTTTGGTCAAATAAGAAATGTCCAGTATAAGAATACAGGCATGTTACATGTTGATAGATCCACAAGCTACACTGTATGGCAGTACATCTGTTGCATTATAAAAAAAGACATTCATAGGTTAAGTTATGTGAATAAAAGTGTTTTCGCCAAGATATTCCATACTTACAAAGATAAAGTAATCTTGAATTGTCAGTACTTCACCAACTCTTTGCCATTCAAATATTACTCTTATAGGTATAATTTTCCAAATAGACTATGTAATCTAAATTTAATTAATCTAAATATAAGCAAGGATAAAAATGAAATTACATATTATACAGCATTACAACTAGAATATGGTCTAGTCCAAATGATTATGATTCATGAAGTCCAATAAAATAAAAGATTTGGAATAAATTTGAATATTTTACATGCTAATAATGAAAATTATTTTGAAATTAACAAAATTAATATCACATAATGTTTGCAAGGCTAGTGATAAATATATATACATATCTATATATATATATATATATAGATATATATATATATATATATATATATATATGTGTGTGTGTGTGTGTGTGTGTGTGTGTGTGTGTGTGTGTGTGTGTGTGTGTGTGTGTGTGTGTGTGTGGGGTGTGTATATATATATATATATATATATATATATATATATATATATATAATCTATATATTGAGATTCGATATTGTCGCACTTTTTGTAGTAGAATGACATTTGCATTTTACATGTTATTTGTTCTTTTGTGCTTTATAGCTTTGTAATATTGTCTTGTATATTTTTTACCATTGAATTGGCGAATTAAATTAGATTAATTAAATTTCATCAGTTTACCTAATCTTCTCCGTTCTTCTTCATAGCTAACTCACGAGCGCTTCAAGTAGGCCTACCTCAATATTTTCTTATTTAACTTACAAGTTTTTAAGGCGGTCACATGTAAGTGTAGACTACTTTTTAGTTTTTTACTATCTTTATCTTAGCAGATTTTGTCTTAGTTATTGCTGTAAGTAGATCGTTTCTCTTGACAATATAATGATTTTTATAGGTTCACTTCGAAAATAAGAATGAAAAGCAGAAAAATGGAGGCCCTGACTGCGATGATATCAACTGTTGTACTGATTGCTGGACATGCAGTGAATGCTGGACACACAGTGAATGCTGGACACACAGTGAATGGTGGACACGCAGTGAATGGTGGACACACAGTGAATGCTGGACATACAGTGAATGCTGGACACACAGTGAATGCTGGACAAGCAGTGATTGCTGGACAAGCAGTGAATGCTGGACAAGCAGTCAATGCTGGACAAGCAGTCAATGCTGGACAAGCAGTGATTGCTGGACAAGCAGTCAATGCCGATAGGTACAGCTCGACAATGAACTCACTGAATACAGGGACTGATGAAGTCAATACAAACAACACACTAAATATCAAACAAAGTAACGCTGAAGTTAAGAACTCAAACCTTTCCTCAGTCAGTGAATTTAACTTGAATTACACAACGGTGACGTTTAGTCCAGTCAGCAAGTTAACGATTCTTCAAGACACCTACGCGAACCTCTCAGTGACGATCACGAATGAGAACAGTCTGCCCGTGGTGATGGAGCTTCAGTATGAGAGGAGCACGATGACGACCACGGTGTTCGTCGCTGATGGACTACAGGGCTGGAACGTGACCGTTGAGCCCAACACCACGGTGCTCGATGTCATCAGCCTATATGGGACGCAGCCCGGTAGAGCGGCTGTACAAGTTGTGTACTACAGCGTCACCAGTGAACAGCCCCTAGTTGTTGTCGACACCTCGTACCAGGTGTGAACAGCCCCTAATTGTTGTCGACACCTCGTACCAGGTGTGAACAGCCCCTAATTGTTGTCGACACCTCGTATCAGGTGTGAACAGCCCCTAGTTGTTGTCGATACCTCGTACCAGGTGTGAACAGCCCCTAGTTGTTGTCGATACATCGTACCAGGTGTGAACAACCCCTAGTTGTTGTTGACACCTCGTACCAGGTGTGAACAGCCCCTAGTTGTTGTCGATACATCGTACCAGGTGTGAACAGCCCCTAGTTGTTGTCAATACCTCGTACTAGGTATCAGGCTTAGAATATCTGTCGAAAACACAAGTAAGTTTAACGTATTAGTCATATAGTATTTACCTTAAGTACAAAGTATCAGTCACAGAATATCTGTCGTAAACACAAGCTTAACGTATCAGTCACATAGTATCTATGATAAGTATAAAGTATCAGTCATAGGTCGAATATCTGTCGTAGGCACAAAACTTAATTTATTGGTCATATAGTATCTACCATAAGGCTAAAGTGTTAGTCATAGAACATCTGTCGTAAACACAAGCTTAACGTATCAGTCATAGAATATTCGTTTTTAGCAAAGATGTCAATCATAGAACTTTTATTTTGAGTCTATTTCTCGTGTATGTTTCTTTAATTTTTTGTTGAATTCACTACCATGCATTGGTGAAATAATATTGGCTATATATTATTAATAAAGTTTAATATAAGACATTTGTTATTAGCAAAATTTCAGTCATAGATTATTGACTCCTGTCATTAGCTGAACATATTTCGTGTTATGCAAGATCGCATATTACAACATATTATGTGTATATTTAATTGTATCTTTGTGCATATAGTAGCATAAGCTATAAGCCCTGCAGAAATAATACCACAAGTTGAAATATTAAAACAAAAATGATAAAAAGGTAACATTTTGGATGTGAATATAACGAAGATCTACATGCACACGCAGTTCATAGGCTCATTAATATCAGCAACAATCAGATAATATTCAACTAATTAGATTATTATTAAGGCCAAGGCTAATTCTAAGTTTATCGTCAGTTTCTTGCTCGAATACTGAATAGACCATTTAGCATGTCAGTGACGGGGAGATTACTGGATTTGAATCCTTCACCTACTGATACGCTGTCGAACAATTGGTCAACAAGCCACCGGCTCAGCCCATAACATTTTGCGAATGTTTACGTAGTAAATAATACATTGCTGCATCAAAATTGAAGGCCTAATATTGGCAATTTGGCAACCAAGATAGCAATTCGCCAAAAGGAATAAATTGCTAATATGAATATATCTAATATAATAAGCCATTTCTGTCTATTTGTCTGTCTGTATGAAATAACGCTGAGCGTCATAATGTCATACTTATAATTCCTTAATGGTTAGGGCTAATTACACCTCTGTCATCTGACTATTATAATAGATCTATAGAGACTAAATAGACTATTTAAATATTTGTTCGTATAGTTACAGAGATGACATACAGGCTGCAATTGATGCGCCATCAAAAGGCAACGATTACTAATAACCATGGAGAGAAAGGAGGAAATGGATCTTAAACAAGCATCTGTGCTTCCTGACCCACTGTGCTAATATGTTATACTGCATGTATTAAATAGTTTCGTTTTTTGGTTTCAGTTTTTGTAGTTTATTTATAGTTCCTAAATATTAACGCTACAGCTCTGTCATTCGTCTACTATATATTTTGGCAAGTAGACCCTACGGCATGTCAAA
This sequence comes from Enchytraeus crypticus, assembly GCA_905160935.1. NCBI lineage: Eukaryota > Metazoa > Annelida > Clitellata > Enchytraeida > Enchytraeidae > Enchytraeus > Enchytraeus crypticus. Next base: position 2,223,547 of record CAJHZI010000197.1, on the reverse strand, counting down.
CTTTAAACCTTAATCGCTGCATCATATTTATTCTTAATAAATATTAACGCTCTGATTATCAATTACAGCTGTGTCATTTGTCCACCTTAAATTTCTGGTGTGTATAAAATTCATCGCATCGTCAATTTTATAATTTATAAGTAAAGCAACATTTTCTAATGTACGAAACTTTTATGAATTTATTTCATGAGAGTTGTATGATACATTATTAGAACTTTCGCTCAGGATTAAGAGTTTTGAGCAGGGGCGGATCCAGGAATTTTTTAAGGGTGGGGGGCCCGAAAAAACTTTTTGGACAGTGTACACATTTTTGCTTACGCCTCGCCTTCTTCGGGACGTGACGCAACCAGAAAAAATTCTGTGTGGAGGGGCTCAAAATTTTTCAGCATACTGCGCTCGGTTCATAGAGTGAGTATATCCCCGTATCTAACCCCCCCCCCCCTCATACCCGTAATAAAGTGAGAGGAAAACTTAAAATGCCTAAAATCCTACATTTGTTTCGGAAAAAGTAGGTTAATTTTTTCACCTCTGAGGCTCTGAAGAAACTCAGCGGATCTGGACCAATTGCAAAAGTGACCTAATTTTGGCGGAAGATAGGGGGGGCTTGAGCCCCTCGATCCCAGCCAAGACGGTTTTCACCACTGTTCTCGAAGAGAGTTCACATTTTTTATTTTCACCCTTTTTCCTCTTATACAGTGGCTAAAGTGAAAATTGAGAGCTAGTGAAACGGTCAACATTTTTCGGGCCCCCTTTCCTTTAAATGGGCCCCTAGTGGGGCCCATATTTGAAAAAAATTCCAGGTAGTCGGACTGTTCGAGTTCCCTCTTGAACCCCCCTAACCCCCTAACGCCCTTAAAACATATTTACACCTAGAAATTGCATAGAAACAATGAAAATATAGTTTAAATTTTTTATCGTCGGGCCTTAGGGGGGCCCGGGCCCCATGGCCCCCCCCTGGATCCGCCACTGGTTTTGAGTTCAAATCCAGGCTCAGTGCCCATTTTTCCTAGCTGTGTGCATTTTTGCACATGGGTAAATCTAGTAGGCCTACTTAAATAATATATATTTAATGATATACAAATGTAACAGATTGAGGTATTCAGAGTACATACACTGCTGCAGAAGATTTCTGTGTTGGGCTTTGCCGTTGGCTTCGCGATGACGATGTCGAGTTGGTCGTGTGTACTTCCACCCACAGCGATAGATCTATACTACACCTACACCCGCCTTCCCCTCATTCAAATCTTCTGCCAGTTTGCAATCAAACCTCTGGTAAGTGAGATATTGTGATTTTATTCTTATTTGCTTCATTCAGGTGGTCAGGTAGTCTGCCATGTAGTCATTTAACTAGTCAGCTTGGTAGTCAGTCAACTAGTCAGCCAGATAGTCAGTCAAGTACTGACTGACTACCCGACTGATTAGTCAGGTAGTCAATCAAGTAGTCAGTCAGGTAGTCAGTCAGGTATTCAGTTAGGTAGTCAGTCAGGTAGTCAGTCAGATAGTCAGTCAGGTAGTCAGTCAGGTTTTCAGTCAGGTAGTCAGTCCGGTAGTCAGTCAGGTAGTCAGTCAGATAGTCAGTCAGGTAGTCAGTCAGGTTTTCAGTCAGGTAGTCAGTCCGGTAGTCAGTCAGGTAGTCAGTCAGGTAGTCAGTCAGATAGTCAGTTAGATAGTCAGTCAGGTAGTCAGTCAGGTAGTCAGTCAGGTAGTCAGTCAGATAGTAAGTCAGCTAGTAAGTCAGGTAGTCAGTCAGGTAGTCAGTCAGGTATTCAGTCAGGTAGTCAGTCAGATAGTCAGTCAGGTAGTCAGTCAGGTAGTAAGTCAGGTAGTCAGTCAGGTAGTCAGTCAGGTAGTCACTCAGGTAGTCACTCAGGTAGTCAGCAGAGAGAATGAAAATTATTCCGCCGTCGCCCCCCCCCCGTGTTCAGCTTCGAATCCCAGCTGCATTTCATGTCATGTGATTATCCTTGGACTGTTCCAGCCAAAGATTTCTCTATGGAGAAAAATGACATGTCATGACATGACATGACATGACATGACATGACATGACATGACATGACATGACATGACATGACAACTCAGAAGGAGTTGAGCTGAACTGGAACCTCGGATCAGTATGCAGTCGAGACATTATAACGATTTTAGCAATTCAAAGAAAGTTTTGCTTTTTTCAATTTTAAATTTGAACATAAATAAAAAGTTTACATCAATTAAGCTAACTTTGCGCATGCAATAAATAGAATTATGCATAAACTGTAGAACTATAAACTTCTTATATAGCTGAGATAGTAATTTAAGTGAACGTCGTCTGGTACACTCTCTTATAGCTCCTCAGCGTGGAATCAATATTTTCCTTATTAATTAAATTTAAATCTAAAAAAGCTAATGTTAGTTGCTTCACTCGACAGCGATTTCAGTGACGGGCGAGCCCAGGATTTGAACCCCTCTTATACTGATCCGCGGTCGAATATCTTACCGACATCGCCACTGACTCCAGCCATATAATTACAATATAGACTGCGCATTAAAAAATATCCCCCTAGCACAATTACGATAGCTCAGCCAATTATTGATATTTCGCCTTGAAATTTTAAGGTTCTCTTTTGGAGGAATTTAGCCACATATTGACCACATTTTATAAACATATTTTTAAAGAGACCGGAGTTATCCAAGTTTTGCAAAAAAATTGACTTTTTTTATTGAACATGCAACGTAAAACGTCAATTAGAATCAATTTTTTTGAAAATGTGCTGGCCCTAAAAAGTACGTTAGATGATGACGACTCTGATTTTGTGCTACAATGTGTGTTCGAAATGAACGCCCTGGGCTTTAATGACGGCCAGAAGTCTTTTCTTACAGATAAATTGCGCTGTCAATGGACTGTTGTGGTAGGTCTTTCCAGATCTCTTGAATAAAAGCCTTTAATTCCATTGTGTTTCTTGGTTTGGGCTTGAAAGCACGATACTTTTCTATTATGGTTCCCCAGACATAAAAATCGTGTGGATTAAAATCTTGAGAATTAGGAGGCCAATCATCCATTTTTATGAAATATGGGCTATATTGTACAAGAAAGTATTGAGCAAGACGTGAAGTGTGAGCCGGCGCGCCGTCCTGTTGAAAAATGAAATCATTTGGCTTTAACTTGTTGCAGTCTTCAATCAGTTTCGGCAGAGTAGTGTTAGTGTAATACATTGTAGCACAATATCAGAGGCGTCATCATCTAACGGCCTTTTTCAGAGTCAGCACATTTTAAAAAGATTTGATTCTAATTGACGTTTTACGTTGCGTGTTAAATGAAAAAAAATCAATTTTTTTCGCAAAACTTGGATAACGCCGGTTTCTTTACAAATATGTTTACAAAATTTGGTCAGCTTGTGGCTAAATTCATCCACAAGAGAACGTTAAAATTTCTAGGCGAAATATCGATAATTGGCTAAGCTATCGTAATTGTGCTAGGGGGATATTTTTTTAATGCGCAACCTGTATATGTAATTAAACATTTTGTTAATACTTAGTAGTCGCTATTATACATTAAAATTTTTGCTAATACTTAGTAGTACTAAGTATTAGCAAAAATTTTAATCCATAGTAGATTATTATACATACAGATCGCCTTCGCCCTGACGGCGATGTTCAGTCTACCAGGACCTGTGGCTTTTGGAGTGATTGCTCTAGGCTGCACTCCAGGCACAGGGCCGAGCAACATGTCCACCTATCTCCTGGGAGGAAACTATGACGCCAGTACCATCATGACCATGACCAGCGCCCTGTTCGCTATGAGTGAGTCATGTTACAGGCTTTCTTTCAGTCTCTCTCTCTATCTCTATCTCTCTCTCTCTCTCTCTCTCTCTCTCTCTCTCTATCTATCTCTGACACACAATATTTCCCTCTTTCTCTTGTGTTCTCTCAAGTGATAGGTCTATGCTACTTATTCCTACTTAGTTAATTTCACGCTGACTGTTAGTAAGGATACTGTTAACTAACAAAATAGTTTTGCCATAAAATAGTTCTAACCTTAAACCAACAAATTGATCCCATAATAAATGATAAACCTTCAACAAACTATCGTGTAGTAATGTAATATTTTGAAAAATATACAATTCCAATGTGGTTTTCCATTTTCCTCACCAGTTCCTACTTGTTGTGTGCTACTCTTTTTAAGACTAGAATTTGTGTCTCACATGTTAATAATAATAATTAGCCACATTCTGTATTAACCGGCCAGAAATTTCTTTTCCATGTAATTACTGCTCAGCAGAAAAGTGTTGATTGTATCCCTTTTACACTTTTTTAATTAGAGAGCGGCTCTGAACGGAATATCTTTTGGTGACTCAATAGGCAGTGAGTTACCAAAGGATAACCCACTCCAAAAGTTAGATTGCTATCATTTAGTGCAATCTCGAGCTCAAAACGCTATTTTATACAACTCTGAATCGAGCTACAATTACTTTTAAAGCATTAGGTTTGCAAATTTTAAGAACATATAAATACAGCTAGTGTTTTATATTTATTGTCATAATTAAATTACATTATCTATTTGCATAGGCTGCACGGCATATGTATACAGGTCTAAGTTACATATTCGTACTCGCAGCCTGCCTTCACTCTCAGCTTCTCATTGTGTTGATATGTTTGGAACATTAACATTCTATAAATGTGATGTTTTGCTCAACAAGAGCGCTTCATTCACCTACTTGATCCAAATTATAATGGCTAAACATTTGTGAAGCCTTTATCTCGAGAAAATATAGCTTCTGAGGTGGTGTTCAACTGTCTAGATCATTTTCCTGCTTGGTCGCCTCTAGCAATAATTTTTGCTTACTGCTGGTCCATTCTGTATTGGGTCCAGACACTGGGTATAGGCACTATCCCATTAATATGACTACATATATCAGGCTTCTGTCTAAAATAAATAAGTTTGCATTTCATTGTGTTTCAGTTGCAATGCCATTCTGGATCTATACCGTTGGTCAGGTGGTAGCGAGCGGCATCTATGGAAATAACTGGAAACTCTATTTTCCTTGGATAATGATGTTCGTGGTTATCCTCATCTTCATCATACCTTCCATTATCTTTTACATCATCCGCAGGCACTCTGAATACACCGGTCGAAAGCTCTCCATAATTCTTCGGCCAACCGGGACCCTTATAGTGATAGCTGCTTTCATTATGGCAATCTATTCCAACGTCTGGCTTTGGCCCTTCCTCACTGACTGGACCTTCATCATGTGCGCACTCATCTACATCATCTCCTGCTACTCTCTCGGCTTCTTTGCTCCTCTACTCTTCAGAATTCCTCTACCAACCTGCCTGGCTCTTTCAATGGAGATGGGATTGCAGAACGTCTCCATTGCTCTTGTGATTGTACATGGAGTTCTTCCCAGCCCTGATGGTGACAATGCTATGGTGGTTCCCATGATGTATATCCTCATGATGTTTGGCCCAGTCCTTATTGGGTTGATCGTGAAGCTAGCACGTTGGATCATACTGAGAAACCGCTCAGGTGGATATGGAATTAGTGGAGAGGAGTCAGATAGAGGGAGTCCTGTGGACGATGAACGTTCAGCAAGCACGAGTAGTATCACTGACATTCACAGCACGTACACACAGATATACAAAGAAATTTCTCGATCATCCACTACGTCAATGTCAAACGAAGATTGCTCATCGCTGAACTGTCGTACGATAGATGATTCTAAAGAATTGCTAACATATTGTAGGTGGTCCAGTTTATAGTTCTTTACTTACACTTCGCTCTACTTCTTCTCTTTAAACTTTCTCTAGCAAGCTTAAGACATATCTCTTCCCACTGTAGACATACTCTATCTATTCTGACCATATTTTGATCACCGGACCTTACTCCGCAGCAAATTTAAAGATTGCTCGGGGTGAATTTATCTGCAGTGATGATCGCTGTGAGGATGCCCCTGACATCATTCTTAGTTTCGGATACGGACATTAAAATTGTATGATGATTATTATTTAATCTTTTATAACGCTTATCCAGCTTTAAACTATCCCAATCACACCCCTCACTCTTTCATCAATTACGACGTACATTCCGAGATTACATCTGCTTTTGATAGATGTTGATTTTTTGTTATCATATTTATCATCACGTAGATTAATTCAAGTATTGGTCAAGGCTCTGCCATTGGTCATCCTGCATACATTGTTGTGTCCTCTGAACTAAAGACTTTGCAGTCAGAAATTTCCTTACCAAAATATGCTTATGATATCGTATAGTACCATCACCACATCTACATTTAACGGAAGAAGAATTCATGAACATACATGTAGAAAACTGAGCTACAGTTGCCAGTAATGAGTCAGGAAAAAATTTCAAGCTTCTTTAAGACTCATTAGAAACACTAATACAAAACGTAATTAACTAATAAAAATCGTGTGCATACTTAAATAATACATTATACATGGTTCAGTAGGAAAATGGCATTAAACTGTTATAGGCCTATTTATGTTAAAATGCGATGTAAACAGTTATTTTAATTAAAATGATTATTTTATATTCCTATTTAGATTTAGCCAAAATTTCCACATAGCTCAGACCTGAACATCGTATAACACCTAAGTAATTAATAACAGGTATTTATACTCCTTTTTAAACAAAAAGTCTGAAGAAAGATACAAAGATAAAGATACTGAAAACTTTGGTTTGGACTACGCTATTGTATGGTTATGAAACATGGACCTTAAGGAAGGAAGATATTAGGAAACTGGCGGCATTGGAAATGTGGATTTGGAGAAGAATGGAGAGGATTAGTTGTACCCAAAAGGCTACAAATGAGGAAGTTCTGGAGAGAGTTGGCACAGATAGACAGTTGATAAATGTATTAAGAAATAGGAAGAAGAGATGGATAGGACACATTCTAAGGGGGGAAGATCTATTAAAAGAGGTCATAGAAGGTAGAATGGAAGGAAAAAGAGGCAGGGGCAGGCCGAGATTAGGTATGTTAGATGATTTAAAAGACCAACTCATATGTGGAAATGAAGAGGAAGGCGGAAGTCAGAGAAGAGTGGAGGCGTTATATACCATGGACCTGTCAGTAGGCAATGCACTAACAGAGAATTATACTCCTAGGTCAATATGTATATTTAAATTGTATAACTACAGGCAATTACAATGTATAGGGCCTATCTATCCAAAATATTATATGCTCTGTAACTTACAGTCCGATACGAATTTAAGTCTAGCATAAATTAACTCATTCCAACCAGGAAGATACAATTTGTTGTCGATGTTGACAAGATTACATGTATATGTATGTATTATGTATATGTGTTACATGTTATATTTTTACAGATTCATGTATAATATATCGGTTGACTGCAGTGTTAAGCTTATACCTACATGCAGTTCCGTGATTGCTAAGAATTTCAAAAGTTAATGAATTAAGCAAATAGTTTATAATGCGTTTAAGTTTTTCAGACATAGACCTACTACCATTATAGTATTTTATGCGCGCCTATATTTCCAATATGTTGCCAAAATATCGCCTAGTTCAATGTATAGCTTGGTTAATTTAAGGTCTACAGAGGCGTAGGCCTAATGCCTCTATAGGTATCTATGTAGGTTAACGACTCGACTATACGTTCCAGCCGTTGCACTAAATCATAAACAATTTAACAATATACTGCGTGAATGTGTTATCAAATTATTAATTTTAAAATCCCATAGTTTTTGTGTATATTTTTTCTATTTGCACGTCTTATAGGCCTATACTTAATTGATTTAAAATGCATTAATAAATAGAAAGAAGAATTGGATAAGGCACATTATCAGGGATAGTTAACTGAAAGAGATCATAGAGTTAAGGAGGAATAAAAGAAAAGAGATGCAGAGGCAGACCGAGGCTAGGATCGAATGTTACATGATCTAATGATTCATTCATATTGATCCTAAATGTGTGACCATTCATTGTCAAGGTTGAACGATGTAGCGAATAGGAAATAAGTAAACAAATACTTTAAGGTGAAGGCCGGACGCAGTGTGTTGACACACAAATGCCGTTTTTGTATTGTCGAACCCAGCAGTTTGATCTTAAAACACAAAATAATCGTTTTCAATGTGTTTCTTTCTTATTAGAAGAAAAAAATGGTAAAATGTTTTGCAGCCTTATGTAATCAACAGCTTCTACGGGGTAAATACCAATATAAATGTCAGTTTAAGGAACATTATATATTTTTTCCTGTATTTATCATTGTGTTCAATACACTGTTTGTCAACAAACGACTGTCAGCTGTAGTTCGTCACGTGAACGGTGACTTCATGACTTTTATGCAGGATTGTATGTGAATGGAAGACAGATCTACAGAAGAATGGAGGTGTTGTATACCATAGCCCTGCATACAGGTCTCGACTACAAGGCTGATACCCCCCCCCCCCACACACACACATATAGGCCTACATACATAAGAAACACAAGTAGAAAAAAATTGTTGGGGGGAAATATCAAGTGCCGGATTAAATTAAATGCTGCTAAAAGGAGTGGAGTACGGGGAGAGGGCTACTGCAATGCAATCCCCATATATATATATATATATATATATATATATATATATAGGGCCTACAATGTACATGTATACAGCCATACTTTTCCAAAGATATAGGTTACATAAGGTATGGATAAGGCATAGACTTTAAGGGATTAACTTGTTAATCTAAGGAGTGCTCTTATGGAGCGAGAAAGCAGACTTTGAGTATGAATTATATTTGAGTACTATGTACCTTGAACCTGCCACTTGGCAGTGCACTGAAGATATATATATATATATATATATATATATATATATATATATATATATAGATATATATATATATCTATAGTATCTATATATATATATATATATATATATATATATATATTCCATGAGCAAATAGATACAATAACTTGTGTAAGTTTTGTTATTTAGAAACATATACTAGAAACCCATATGAAAATGTATCTAGATAGTAGGTAGAGATGGGAATCGAACCGAACCCGAACCGAACCCTAAAATCTAGAATTTTGACCGAAACGAACCGAACTCGAACCCAAACTCTGGCCGAACCGAACCCGAACCCAGACTTCGTCCAAACCGAACTGAACCAAACTCTTGGAGTTCCTTTCATCTTCACCAGCCTGATATTAAATAAAGGTAGTAAGAACAATACAAATATATATTAGTTTTTGCTTTTACATGTCTTACAGTATCTAACAGCATATATTCAGGTAAGGCTGGTTCCGACACAAATTTTAAAATGGTAGCAGTACAAAGGAATGGTAGCGGGAAGCGAGACGGGCCTACAGAAGATAATGGATAGTCTGAATGATACGGAATTGAAATATGGAATGAAGATTAACATCAAAGAGACAAAATTGATGAGAGTATTCCATAAAGATCTGAAAATGCTTGACTTAATCTAGGTGGATTTGTTCTTGTTAAATTCAAATTATAAATTGTTTCTAATTTTAGTGTGCCACCATAATATTTTTGCAGCCAGATTTACAAATAATTATATATGACATTCTATATGTGTTAAGGCTATCTGGAGTAAATAATTTTGCATCATGGCGATGCAATAATTTCATAACTATTTTCGTAACTTCATAATTGATCAGAGAGTTTCAAATTTGAAACCCTAAGGTAAGTTATGAAGCTTATTATTGGTCAGTTGATAGCAAACGGTGTATATTATGATCATTTTTCTATGTAAGTAGACGTGTTTACCAAGTCATCTTTATTTGACATTTTTATTTTACTAAATTGCACTTTGTCTCTGAAATATTGGATCAAATTTTAGCCAAGACATTTCCGCTTAATTATAAACGTATCTAATATATAGGCCTACAGTGACAATAAAAATTAAAAAATTGATGAAGCATCCTATTTGCTCGTTATAATCAAGGAAAATATTTCAGACACAATTATAAAGCTAAATATCTATATTATGAACATTTGTTGGTCAACTAACAATATTTAAGAAATGTACAGAAATAAATATCACTTCTCTCCTTTTTTCATTTTCATATTTTTACCCAGGTGAAAAAATGTGGCAGATATTATGACTTAATAAATTTTAAAGCATATTTACCATAAAGCATTTTAAACATGTTTGTCATAACCATGACTATTATAAGTAAAGTTATAAATTGTAACATTATCCAAACCAAATCATTTCGAACTCGAATCGAACTCTTGCGAGTTGGAAAGCAAGCCGAACCCGAACCGAACCCGAACCCTTGTTAGAACTGAACCTGAACCGAACCGAACTTTCATTTCCAACGAACCGAACCGAACCCGAACTCTGAAAATTCATAAAATTCCCATCTCTAATAGTAGGTACAAAATATACTAGATTTAGGCCTACATTTTTGTAAGCCTAAATACGATATGCATATATAAAATTGAAGTAATGAAGGAGCACTATTTGAAGTGCATAAAAAAGCTCGCTCTTAGATGGCTTAAAATATTTTTCGTCTGAAGCAGCCATACGACACAACGACACATGCTAGAGGAAGCCTTACTATCGGTAAATAAACAAAGTTGTTTACGATCCTCGAGTTCAGTGTCTGGGTAATTAATAAGTAATTTATTACAAATTTACTCTTATTTGCGGAATGCATGCTATAAATTATGTCTCGTCTAGCTTACAAAAATGTAATTTATTAACTAACAATTGCATGCTCCGTGTGTATTTGAAACGATAAGAGAGAAGAGACACTGGAGTCTATTTTCTAGAGAGACTTTGACGCCAAATTACATGTGGGCTAATTAAAACATAATAAAGAGCACTCTGATATGCCCAATGGATCAATCATGTTTAAATAAATAGATTGCAGCGTATTTTCTTTGCCTAACTATCCATTCTTTATTAATGAAAAGTTTCTGAAAATGCTAAAGTTGTAATTGCTGGATGAAGGTGTGGCCTTGGAGGCCATTTAGGCTATTCATGTACATCTTGATATTCAAAAGCCTTCGGTACTGCTCATTATAGGCCCAGGCTACGGGTTATGTAACGGTTACAGGTTTGATGAAACTTAATATTGCGAATTGCATGTTTTAAGTGATGATTTTTCACTGGAAAAATACTCATATGGTGCCTATTTCTAGTGTTTTACATTTCATTTGGCATATTCAAAGTAAGCTCACTAGTATAGATAATTTATGAAATTAAGTTGGTGAACTATGTTGACCAGCTAATTAATTTATATCCAATACTATGCCCAGCAATGCTTTCACAAACCTTATGATAGTCTGAATTAGTTTTCCTTTGCCTCCTATTGCATTTAATGTCCAAATAACTGGAGGTATAGAGCATCATGAAACATCATATAATTTACGCGATCGCAGTCTCTCTGCCATCTCAATCCCTATTATTAAATATGTAAACTGTTTGACTTTTAATGGATTTTATTTTGTGCCCCAGCTCTCGTGCTCCTGGTATAGCATTCATAGTAAATGGTTGATCTGTTGTACAGTGGCCAGTGGCTTCTGCACCACGGTTTTGAGTTCTCGAAATTGTTTTCAAAATATCAAGCTCTTTAATTTAATTGTTTAGTTTTAATTTGCATTTATCTGGATAGTACTCGTGTCATAATTCTCGATGTTTAGACTATTTCAATTGTAGATGTAAACATATCTAAGATTAATGCCAGTAGATTATTAGATTACAAGACGTACAAGAAATTTATTGAGAGATGAATGAGCCTGAGGAATGCAGCATGGGTGCATCAAAACCGCTTCTTGAGCCTATTGTCAAGGAGGGATGGGTTACCAAAAGAGGTTGGTTATGCCTTGTCTACTATAAACCGTGGTAGTGGGAATTGAGAGCTAGGGGAACGGTAAGAATATATCAGGCCCCTTGTACTCTTAGTACCTAATATGGGCCCCTAGCAGGGAATGCACCTAAGAAAAAAGTGAGATCTAGGGGAACATAGTTCCTCTACTCCCCCTCAATTTAGCCACTAACTATTCAGTTACATTGTGTAAATCTGTATGTTTAAAAGCAAATTGTGTAAGCTGATGCTGTTTAGATATTTAGGTCAAGAGGTAATTTTGCAGTTTTAAATATTTATTTGCTATTATAATTAATAAAATCGAAGGCCATACCAGTAACATGCGAGCCCAGGATTTGAACCCCGCACATACTGATCCGCAGTAGGAAGTCGTCATCATCATTACGCTATTTACTAGGTTATCAGCTTAATCAATCTTCATCATTGAACCCTTCACCACTAGGCTATAAGAATATGTTCAATCAAGTCGTTGAATCATCACGTAGTCAATAACAGGCTCAATAAAATAATCATCATTGAGTAATTAACTAGGTTATCAATATAAGGTCAATCTATACATCATCATTAATCTTTATCTAGGTTATCAATTTATGCTCAATCAGTCATCATCATTAAGTCATTTAATTAATTAGGTTTTCAGTATATGCTCCATCAGGACAGCAGCATGAAGTCATTAACTGCCTCAATCAAATAGTCATGAAATCGATGAATATATCAAAGCATCACCCTAACGTCACTCATTAGATTATCAGTGTATGTTAACTAAATAATCATCATTAAGTCTTATATGGTCTTCTTCATGGTATATATGGTGTGATATGTTCATGTGTTATGTTATATGTGCAGGCGAGCATATAAAGAATTGGAGAAGACGATATTTCATATTGAGGGAGGATGGAAATTTCTTTGGTTACAAGACTCGTCCTGAAAATGAGCACGAGCCGCCTCTCAACAAGTTTACTGTTAAAGGTTGATATCCAGTTTTGTTTTCTGTAGCAGTTGTGATTACGGTGTTCAGTTGTACTTGACAAGGTAGGAACAACTCATAAAAAATTTTCTAATTACTTTTTTGTAACGATGAATGTGATTGAACTTTACTAATGTGATTACATTGGTAAATGGTCAAACTGTTAGAAGTAGTGAATTTGTTTTTCATATAAATCTCAAATATTATATTATCTCATGCTTACATTTGAAGTTGTTTTAAGTCTTGTATATTAAATATTATATCATGTTTAAAAAGTTTCAATATTTTCTTATTGAAGGACAATTATATGTTTATACTAGATTTTGAGTTCTTATGGCTAAAGAAAAATTTATATTTTATTCAATGCTTCTAGTGACATAAGCATAAAGTTAAACATATTACTGTTTCTATACTGCCAGGATTACTTTCAGAGGTGAAGATCTGGGACTCTAACAAGCTTAAAGCTTAAGTTAACTTAACTAAAGCTTCTTGTTGGACACCCAAGTAAGTCAGGCTTACTACTAGCTCAGGTGTCCAACAAGTAATTTAGGAATTTTATATAAAGAGTGATTTGTAGTAGCAGATAATGTTTTTCACTTTTACTCGTGTATTGACACTGCATCGATACAGAATGTCAGCTGATGAGGCAGGACAAGGCGAGACCAAACACTTTTGTCATACGAGGTCTGCAGTGGACTACAGTTGTGGAGAGAATGTTTTCTGTAGACACTCCTGAAGAAAGGTTGTTCCATCTCAGTTCTGCTCAAAATAGAAAATTATGCTTTAGATCCCATATTATGTCATCATTTTTTACATTAATTAGGCTTATGTTTATTATTTGAATGGCTCTTTGTAACATAGATAGAACCTTAGCATCCTGAGGTCATGTGTTAAATTGCAGGTAGGTTAGCATCTTCATCGTCATCTTCCCTTGAGTCCCAGTTTAATTAAGGAATGGACTGGAAAATTCTGTAGCAATTTCTTTAGCCTGGGCACTCACCAACTGAATGCCCATTCTGATACTGGTTTGGATCTTGGTACTTTGTCACCTTTTATGACACGTTCTGTTGGTCTACTCTTCAGCAACCCGTCTATATCCCATGTTCATGAAAAAGTCATTTTTAAATTCATGTTGGTTTCAATATGTACTGTTAGGCAACGATTATGAAAAATATGAAATACTTAAACTGCCAATATGAAAGAAAACTCTGTAGTCATAGCATGCTGTAATTTATTAATATCTAGATGAGTTAAAGTTATCAGTATTATGCTACTGTTGGTCGCTATTGTTTATTTGTTGCCAATTGTTAAGTCTGTGGAATCTCAATGTCTGCAATTTGTTTTAATATATAAAGAAATGTAATAATAAATATTGTACTCACACGACATCTTTGTGGAGTCCAAGTATATGGAGTTGTTTTATGTAGTTAAAGTACCCAACGCACTAGTAGGGAGGCAATAAATTAATTGAGGTAACCACAAATGTTCAGTACTTAAATTAATGCAGAAAAATCTGAAAATTCCTTCATCTATAAAATGTAAAATGTTGCTGCATAAAATATAAGCTGTAGTTTAGTTACATTGTGCCCACAAGAGAAATCATTCTTGCTTCATGTTTGACTTAATGACTGTTTTGGCTACTTAATTGTTTTGTAAGTATAGAAATGGTAATGGATTTATAAGTTGTCTATATTTTACCATTTAATTTCAGAGAGGAGTGGATAAAAGCGATAGAGTCTGTGGCGGAGAAGCTGCAGATGGTCGACTCAATGGATGTGGACATGGAAGAATCGTATGAACTGAAGAAAAAGAAAGTGGTTTGTATACATGACATTTTATATAAATGTAGTATTGGGAAGCTGTTGCTTGTGAAATGTTTCAGCCTTGAAAGGTATCAATGTCTCAAAACTTCAGATGTTAAAAATTGTCAGCAGATCTATTGAGTTTTCTTTTAACTGTAAAACTTGCTTTTTTTAATGAGTAATAAATAATAATAATAATAATAATAGATAAAGATAGTGTTGAAAGCTCAGTAAATGTTAGTCGAAGCTGAGCAAGGCTTAGAGGGCCCATCTCGTCATAAGCAGAACCCCCAAGAAAAATGGTATGTAACAAGAATGAGTATTGCTAGATGATTTAAAGTTCTACTCATAAAGTTCCACTCATGTGGACTGTCAAAGCTGCTGACAACTAAAAGCTGTTAGCATTCAGTCTTCCAAAGTGGTCATCCAAGTACTAACTGAGCCCGACATTACATTGCTTCATCTTTTGACGCCTACTCCAAATCAAATGCACTAAACCCTGTTTCCAATATATGTTGAAAATAGCTCTATAGTGAACAAGTTAGATTACTTATAAAGGATATTTTGTACTGATTGCAGACTTTAGATGATTTCGAGTATTTGAAAGTACTCGGGAAGGGAACATTTGGAAAGGTGATTCTTTGTCGTGAGAAGAGCAGCAGTCATCTGTATGCTATCAAGATACTCAAGAAAACCGTCATCATTCAAAAGGTAGCGCTCAAGGTGTTTTATTGTTTTGTTGCATTTATACTAATTGAAGTTGTAGTTTAATTCGAACTCTGCATTTCATTAAAACGTTCACTGCTTTGTAATTTTTTACTCGACTCTCGGCTGAAGATATTTAGCCAACTTGTGATTTTCTAAATGGCCGTCTAGGGGCTAATATCCCATAGGGAAAATTGCCTAGTTGCAGATGACGAAACCTTCCTATCCTCTCCATACCCAGTATTGGACACTCCATCAACTAATCTAATGAGTGTTCTAGAGGTTTCAATTATGTACCCACTTCATACTTGATTTCATAGATAACATATTTTAGATGGTTTCTGCACTTCCTTAGTAGTTGTCATAGTCAGCTCTTGGAAAATACATGATGTTTTCAGATTATTCTTAATTTTTTTAGACATATTACGAAAAATATACTGAATAATAAAGCTGAGAATAGAAATAACTGAAGGGCTTTTGCCAAAACCGGCCTGTAGGCTATTTAGTATTTATTTATTTATATGAAGATATATATAATATATATATATATATATATATATATATATATATATATATATATATATATATATATATATATAGAGAGAGAGAGAGAGAGAGAGAGAGAGAGAGAGAGAGAGAGAGAGGGCCTATCAAAATTGAACTTTTATGTAGACTGTAAGCATGATAATTAATTGATTTTAAAAGTTAACGTGTATGGGTAACACATCTGTGTTGTAGAATCAAGTTGCTATGGAGGCAGGTTTGATGTAGTTTTGACGTTTTTTGCATTGTATTATTTTACAGAGGGATTTAACAGCTGTTCTGCCTAATGTGCTTAGACATTTTTATTCCTTTACTCTAGATTCTGTAAAAATAATTGAACTCAAAATTGTGCTTTTAGGAAGAAGTTGTTCATACATTGACGGAGAATAGGGTACTTCAAAAAGCAAGACATCCATTCCTTACGGTACGTGCTAATAACATACATCTAAGGATCTGAAAGTTAAATGTTAATTTTGATTTACGTAATGTTAAGTTCGTTGTTCTGCAGATATTTATTTCTCTGTCATTACTTAATAGCTTTTGTAGGATTGATTGTGCTCTCCTATTCTCGTAACATTTAGGTTCCCTTGCCGGTATTAGTTTTTGCATAGTCGAAAGAGTAGAACTGTAGAAATGATAAGGAATGTATAGAATACATAGGAGGAATATATTGAATACATGGAGGAGTATGTAGAATATATATAAGGAATATATAGAATACATAGAAATGTATAGAATACATTTGAGGAATATATTGAATACTTATAATACTATAAGTAATTGTCTTATAGCTCAATCTATGCACAGCCTATTTGCTTTTCTGGTTTTTGTTGCATTGTTATATGTGCGAGATTCATGTATTGGTTATTACTCCTGAAATAAAGCAATAAATAAAAATAAAAAGAATGCATATGAGGAATATATAGAATACAAAGGAGGAGTATATAGAATACATAGAAGGAATATATAGATTACATATGTGGAATTAGATGTATTTGTGATGTGCGCAGCATCTCAAGTACTCCTTCCAGACACCGGATAGGCTGTGCTTTGTGATGGAGTATGTGAATGGAGGTGAACTCTTTGTTCATCTGTCGAAGGAAAGAGTGTTCACGGAGGACAGAAGTCGATTCTATGGAGCTGAAATTGTTCTCGCTTTGACCTACTTACATGAGAATAATATTATCTATCGTGATTTGAAGGTATCGCTTTTTGAAAGTAAAGTTTTAACATAGTCTATAGCAGTTGTGTGATTAGTCATGGTTCAATCCAATATTTAAATTTGTGCAAATATCTTATATTTCATAAACCCATGGAACTATTTTCATGGCATGTTTGACTAAACATTTTTCTTGATTTCAACTCAGCGTTTTAGCAAGCCTTCTTTTATGAAACCTTTCTTCCCTATTCCTATGGTGCTTCATTCCACTGATGCCAACCTTCTCACTGTCTCAAAAATGTTCATATCATTGAGCAGATGCTCCTTATATATTATAGCTCCCACGGTCTGGAACTCTTTGCTTCCTAATCTTACTGATATTCTATTCTTTCAACTTTCTCTGGAAGTCTTAAGGCTCTTTCCACCATAGATAATTATGCAGTATCTACCCTGACTAGATTTTGCTCACTTAACCCGCATCGTCTAGGAAATTTCTTAAGCCTAAGTCTTTGCAGAATGGTTTGAATGAATTGATTTAAAGTGATGTGTGCTGTGGGGACGTCCCTGACAGCTTCCTTGGATGAAGAAGAGTATGCTATACCTTTATTTATATTTTGTTTGATACGTTTGATTTTGAGATGTAGGACAGAGAGGATTTGAGATAGTCTATTCGTATCCCGACCCTAGTTAAACTGGGATTCAAAGGAAGATGATAATGATGATGATGATGATGTTGATTTTGAGAGTGTGCTCTGCAAGAATAGTAGAATTGATTCTGCAATGTTTTTGGTGCAGCCTTTATTTGAGTAGCTTTGTGTACTGGTGTATTAATGGATTGTTCTGTGTAATACTTATGTAATTAATTGACTGTTCTGTGTAATATTTATGTAATTAATTGACTGTTCTGTATGCTATTGATTATTTTACTCAGTTGGAGAACCTGCTGCTGGATAAGGAGGGTCACTTGAAGATCGCAGATTTTGGTTTGTGTAAGGAGGAGATGTACTGGGGCGCAAGTACAACAACATTCTGTGGAACACCGGAGTATCTTGCTCCAGAGGTAATGCTTTCTCTCAATGTTGCTGTACTGACCGGAATGTTGATGTATCATTTAGGTCGTCCGTAAAAAAAACATTTTCAGAAAGCTTGGCTCGCCCTCAATAATTTTCATGGGGGGGGGGGGCGAAAGGATAATTTGGCCCTCCAATAATGACAGCAAAGTTGGAAATTTCTTGAGTTCGCCCCCCCCCAATCCTGAAACCAGATTTCTGCCCCTGTCAAGTTGAGGCTTGTTTATGTGATTAGCAGGAGACGTGAGTTCAGATATGAGTAGTATTATCTCTGATTGTTTCAAGTCTGATAAACAAACAGATGTTTTGATTAGCTTGTTGTATAGTTAGTTGTTGTATGGAAAATGAACTTAAACTTCTGCTATTTAATTTTTCTGTGTTTAACTTAACTTTTAACTTTAAGGTTTTGAAGTAAGTTATTTAAGTAAGTTAGTAAGTAAGTTTAAGGATGTTATGTTAATACTTGCAGTTGCTACTATCAAAGTGGTTAGTTCTGTATGTTCATAATGCAATGGGAATTTGAAATGAAAATAACATCATTTTACATTTTTTCACAATAGAAATAAGAGATGTATATTAAATATTTATTAGAAACACATTTTTAAAGCAGCAAACTCATGTTTGCTGCTTTATATAATTTAGAGTTAGAAATTTCTTTTAATGGGGAGATATGGATGTGTTTCTTTCTCTTCTATATGTTTTTCAAATCGCTTGAAGTAAGTCGATAAGCAGTGACATGTGATAGGGGACGAAGTTTGAGGAAGCAGATGTTAAATTTTTAATTATTATTTATGAAGGCATTAAAATTCAAGACAGTGTTGTATTAGTGTCAGATCACTAATACAAGTATAGACAGTAGTTAAAGTGGGAATTGAGAGCTCGGGGAACGGAAAAATATTTTTGGGCCCCTTGTAATGTATTTACTGATACCCTAATATCTAATATGGCCCACTAACGGGAGAACGCAGGAAATAAAAAAATGAGAGCTAGAGGAACACAGTTCCCCTGCATTTCTCCCCTCCCTAGTTTAGCCACCGGTTATAGGTCTCACTACTTGGGCGTATGCCTATCATGAAACTTACTTGTGGTTGCTAGCTTGTGAATTACTGACTTGCGATTACTGAAGTAAAGCAAGCAACAAGCATTAATCAATATGTACAAGTTTGCAAAAGATAAAAGCTGCATTTAATTGATATTACAAGATTAATTGATTGTTTATATGATTGTGCAACTTCATCAGCTTGTTGGGTGATGTAGTACCAATTAATATGTGTAATAAAAAAACTCATTCGCAAGAATGATTGTTGGATTGATGAATTGAGATAACTATTGATTGATTAATTGTTTGACTTATTGCCTGCTTAGGTATTGGAGGACAACGATTACGGTAGGGCCGTAGATTGGTGGGGCACGGGTGTGGTATTGTATGAAATGATGGTTGGTAGATTGCCATTCTATAATAGAGATCCAGAACTTCTCTTTCAACTCATTCTAATGGACGAAATCAGGTTCCCAAGAACTCTTTCAAAAAATGCCAGACTACTTCTGGAAGGACTTCTGGTAAAGAATCCAAAGAGAAGGTTTGTTGAGATCGCTAATATATTTGTTTGAACCGCCATGAGTTCACAAATAATCTGCCTGATTGAGATGGAGGGCAGAGTGCGGCAAAAATTATGCAAAGAGTATCAAGAGCATTCCATCATGAACATTCCATCAAGAGCATTCCATCAAGAGCATTCCATCAAGAGCATTCCATCAGGAGTCTTCCATCAAGAGCATTCCATCAAGAGTCTTCCATCAAGAGCATTCCATCATGAGCATTCCATCAGGAGTCTTCCATCAAGAGCCTTCCATCAAGAGACTTCCATCAAGAGCCTTCCATCATAAACATTCCATCAAGAGCCTTCCATCAGGAGCCTTCAATCAGGAGCCTTCCATCAAGAGCCTTCGATTAGGAGCCGTCCATCTTGCTGTACATTTCACTTTGTCATGAAGTCATTAAATTTATGCTAATATATGCCTCATTTGTAGCTTAGCAATGTGTTAGGTGCTGTATAAAATAATTTACTACCAGTAAGAAGAACAATTGTGCACCGTTTCTTTAGACTGTAGCGTATGCTTTAAGAGTTCTTTTAAAAAAATTCTAGAGAATTGGTTCTAAACCCTTTCAAAGCAGAAAATCGAGCTGCTTTCAGAGTATACATTGTGTAATGAAGTCAGTGAGGGTTAGATTTATGTAATATCTCACGTGATTGGTTGTAGATTGGGTGGAGGTGAAGAGGATGGGAAAGAGATCATGGGGCACGCTTTCTTTCAGGGACTCGACTGGCAAGATCTTTACGACAAAAAGGTTAACGTATTTTAGCAAATCTCTTGATACTAGTATGATAGTATTATATAATATAATAGTATTAGCATTATAGTAATGAAGCTTGAAAGAGATACTAGTTACTTAGCAGTATAGTAATGAAGCTTTCTATGATGAGTACAGTTATTTAAAGTTGCTAAATAATAATCAATGCAAATATAGCATAATATGATGACAGTTTCAAGTGAGTTTTTGTACCTCCTGATATCTATCTATTCTTGTATTTTTGTATCTGTCATGCTTATCCATATCTTAGATTTTAATTTGGTTTTAATGGATTTAGTGTTCGTTTCTGTTGCCTGCATTGCATTTTCTATTTATTAGTACTGCATTTTAAAGTGTAGTTATCTATTGCAGATTTTACTTAATATCCTGCTTGCGTATCTTTGGCTTAAAATGAAAAATATGACAGTACGCTGATTGGTTAACACCTCGTGTTGCCTATCCATCATACTGAACTGCGGTGTTCTTTCATATTTCCACTTTTATCTCCTTTAAAAATTACTTCTATTTAATGACCACCATGGTCCACCATTTTCAACTTTGTTTAGGTGTAAGTGATTTTGTGCTTGTATGAATTGTTTACTGTACAACATTTTTTAAAGCTGTTTTGTGTTTAAATTAATCAAAACAAGATCCAAACCAACGTCAGAGAGGGCATTCGGTTGATTAGCGCCTAGACTCCTGAGATCACTACAACAATTTAAACGTATGGGCATATTGCGATTGGTGTGGGACAGAGAGGATTGGAGAAAGTCTATTTGTATCACGACCCTGGTTAAACTGGGTTTCTAGAGAAGATGATGATGATGATGATGATAAAGATGATGATGATGATGATGATGATGGTGTCTAAATAACTAAAATGTTTTATATGTTTTTTTTTAAATATAAATTTGTAGATCACACCTCCTTGGAAACCGGACATCCAATCTGACACTGACACCAAGTACATCCCGGATGAGTTTGCCAACGAGCCAGTCCACCTCACACCTCCTGATGCAGCCGTTGCCGCTAAGGTCGGCAGTCAGCTGACGTCGATAGTTGAGGAAGACCTGCCCTACTTCGAATCTTTCTCTTACCACGGCAGTCGCAGCAGCCTCGGTGATTACCTGGGCACATCAGCAATGTCCACATCCAGCATGTCTCGTGAACTAGCGGGAAACTTTTAAGCGTGACCATTCAAGACAGAGATGTATCTATGAATGTGTGGTTTAAAGTGAATGGTAAGATGTTCTTAAACAGTTTGTGACGAAATCCTTTGAAATTGGAACGTGCAAGTTGTGAATTGATTGTGGTGTATCATAGTTCTCTTGTGAAGTGAATATTAACGCGTTTTGTAGAGACTGCGCTGTTGTGAGAGAAGTAGTTTTAATGCTTCATTATAATCGCAATTATACTAATTATGATTACTTATATATATACATGTATATATATATATATATATATATATATATATATATATATATATATATATATATATATATATATATAAATATATATATTCATTTTGATATTTGATTGCTGTTTCAATTTAGAACCTTCAAGTCTTTAAAATCTAAGAAATTATGTTCAATCTGAGTATTTATATTTTAGTTAGAGAAATGGAAACGTATAGATCTACATATCTTCTGCCGGACTTGTTGATAATTAGTTTTATTTGAAAGCTGTTGGATTAAAGACCTGAAGATTTTGATCATGTTAACAATATTATCTAGTACTTAGATTAGATCCTGATTTAAAAGTTCTTGCTTCATGTTCTGAAACTTCTAGACTGTGGGTTTGATGACGACGATATCTGTATTGTTTCAATTGTACGGACCATTGCGTGCTATTGGATCACTAATAGTAACGTATAATACACTGATCTCTCTCCATTTCCCATAGTCTTACTCTTGGTCGTGAATTTCCAATTAACTGTGAGGAGAACTCAAGTATGAAAACTCAGTATGAGCAGCTAATTAATTAATAGTAATTATGGTTAATTAGTGCAAAGTGGTTCACTATTGTTGTTATTTTATGTGTGTAATCTTGTTAAGATAAAAGCTGTGATTGCTAAGACTCTGTATGACATCAGAAAGTCATGAAGCATAATGGATGTGCTATTATGATCATTGTAATGTCTGTGCAGCATATAGTCTCTTTCTCTCCCTCTCTCTCTCTCTCTCTCTCTCTCTCTCTCTCTCTCTCTCATAGTGCACTGCTTAATGACAGGTTCATGGTATATAATTCCTCCACTCATCTCTATCTTCCTTTTTCGTCTTCATATCCACAAGCGATTGGATCTTTTAATCATCTATAACATTCCTTTTGATATACCACTATTTTTGGGGATTCTGCTTATGACAAGGTGGGCCACCTATTCCATCCTCAGCTTCTACTAACATTTACTGAGCAGGGACGTCATTCCCTGAGAAAACAATTCTGTTTACCCAATTGAAGCATGTAATACTAAATAAAACTAAAATAACGAGACAGATCGTGTGGATGGATAGTTTGTCGCTGATTTATGGTTTGGTTGCACTAGTAAACATTGTTGTTGTTGTTGTTGTTGTTTGACTTGTGAGTATATTTCTGTTGTGATAGCGATTTGTTCTGTCTCGCGATGACGTGGCTGACTCTTATGGTAATTAATGAACAATAAATAATGAAATAAGTTATATTGCTGGTCTGTCGTAAATATACTGTTTACTGTCTAGATTAAATGTGATTGACTAATTAATCAACTAATTTTATTTTGTTAATTGTGTGCATAATGTTTCATTGAAACCTTTCTTTTAAAAATCCATAAACAATTGTCAAGCTTATTGCTGTTATGTTCATTCTAAGCCGTTACTTGTATATGGGTTCTTGTGGTTTCTTGATTTGGTAAACCAAAATTAATTTAAACAGTTATTTGATTTGATAAATTAAGGTTGAAAATATAAATGTTTACCCTTATCTTGACTGTAACTTATATTATATTCTATTATAGTATATTTAAAGTTGAGTATTTAATTGAGCACATTTACTCAAATCGATATTTGTCAAGCGTGAATATATTATTGGATTGCTAACTACGTAATACGTGTTTATTGATCAGTAGGCTGGTTTCTTTTTCAATTATTTCTTTGTTGCATGTCTATTTTGCTAATTGGAAGAAAATCAATGGAGCTATAATGTTCAATTTATAACGTATTGTTTTTGACTATGTTTTAAGTGAAAGTTTGTCGACTTGAATATGAAGTCGCAGGCTTTGATTTGTTGCTGTTCTTAGTAGAACATATAGGCCTATTTTAGTTCAGCAGTCATCAGGACAATATTTAGTACTGTAGGAGTAGTACTACTTTACTGTCTATTTTGTCTCTAAAACCATCAAAATTGCGTTATGATTTGTATCTTGGATTTTAAATCTCTTACATTGAACGATAGATAGATCTATGCGTGGATTTCTTACTGAAGTAACTTTATAATATGCCTTCTATAAAATCCTTATTTTAAGGGCTTTAACAATCCTATTTACAGCATAACTGTATTTAAATATAGCATTAAACTTTTACTCTCCCCACCCGAAGACATATTTCTCTCAAAATTCCAAACAGTTATTATTGTCTTGTTATTAAATTTTGGCGTGTTCAGATTGATTTCTGGACATTGTCGAATGGAAGCGCATGCTTTACATGTCGTAAGAGGCCACTAAACAAAAGCTGAGGAAAGCAAGAGGAACCAACTAAAAAGTCATAGTTTTTGCCGACCTAACAACTAAGCTTTAGACTTTTTTAAGCAGAGCCTTAGTCACTAGTGGAACTTGTTGGGCGGCGTAGTGCCCATTGCTTATCTTGAACACAAATTGAGATTTCTAATATATAGATTTAGCTTATTGTGTGGCAGCTATACGCTGGGGAGAGAAAGCTTAATGTATATTTACGATTCGTTAACGTTTAATTGTTGCCAGTAATTAACTCTGCAGTTGTGCGTTGTTTGTTCATTGTTATCTGCCTGATGAATCTGACCGGTGTTGTAGGTCCTGTGCAGTAACAGGACTATCTCTCACAATCTTCTCCCGCCAGCAACGTTTCAAATGGTAGACAGCATCAAATCAATTAATTAAATAATCAATTGATTAACTGTAAGTCAATTTTAATTTAAAATAATCTACAATAAAAGATTGTGAAATTTTCGATACTAACTATTTGCAATGTTGCTGATGGGAAGCAACCCGTGTTAATGTTTAGTTGTAGCGTAGTAGTGAATTTTGTTTATATGTCATTTGAAAGGATTATTTAGAGTGTGACGTTTATTTCACTGAGCGTTTCTCAACTACAGTCTTAGTTGTTTCAATATGGTCGCATGCTAAAACATGACTTTAACTACTTTCCGTTACGGGATAATTCTCGGTGAGAGGTCCAAAATATGAATTTTATTATGTAGCCGTTGTTATATACCGTAGCAGAATAATGTTAAACTTTTGTGTAGTCTATCCTTAAGAAGGATAGGTTTAATATTATGTTTTAATTTGTTCAATATTAATTTTTGAACATTTGTATTAATACTAGTGAGTTAGCGAGGCCTATAGCACAATAAGCTAAACACGCCGGATAGATGGGTTGAGATACTAGTAGGTCAACCGGTGGCCTCAGTGTTTGACCTAGTTAATTATGATTATTGATTTTCGGTAAAAAAAGTTATTTATGTTGCTTGATACAGTAATGTCTTAAGATTATGATGATGTGTTAATAATTATTTGCACAAGTCTTTATTGATTAAGTCGAAACTCTCAATCTAAGCATACTGCTGTGGCGTCTGGTAGTTTAAGATGGTTAGATATTAATGTGACTTAGAAAACAGTAAACTCTATCGTCTATGTGTAGGTCTGTATATCTGCTGTTGCCTGTAGATCAAATAGTATATGCTGCATACTATAGCACTAACAAAATAATTCTGTCTTGTAGCTGATGGCTGAATGTTTTGTTCCTATATATTCCATTGCTGTGTTGTAACAATTTGAGTATCGCTGTTTTAAGTTTGAGTTTGACCAATCGTTGCGTTGTACTTTAAGCAACATCATACATGTTCCCGACATCTGGTTTAGTGGTGCCAGAGCTAGCTTTGTTAAACTTCTAGTACTACATGTATATACATGTATATATACATATACATATACATATATATATATATATATATATATATATATATATATATATATATATATATATATATACAGACTGCGTTAAAAATGGCACCCCAAAAGAATATTTTCCATAATTTTTGTACCTGATGTCTATTTGTCATGCAAATATCCACCATTATTCCTGATCCAATTATATGCATTTCTTCTAAGTTCAGTGAATTATATTGAGTACACTTCGAGTCCTCCTTTGCACAGCAATCCTGCTTTTCAGTACTAAATTTCTTAATTAGTCACATTTTTGATTATTAAGTTTTGTTGGACCTAAGGAGGACTGTTTGGTTATTTTATTTAACAGATATTCTAAGTAGGCCCTGACTGTTCTAAATACCTACCTTGAACCACCATGACTGCAACCTTTTCAGAAACCTGCTAATTCCCTTAATGATAGAAGCTTGGGGTAGCGCATTAAAGATATCCTGTAACTTCTTTTAATAGGTTGACATCCAATGGTTTAGGGCTCAGACTACTGTAATTAGTGCACTGCCTACTGGCAGGTTCATGGCTTATAACGCCTCCACTCTTCTCAATCTTCCTTTTTCCTCGTCATGCCCACATAGGCCTACGAGTGGATCTTTAAATCATTTATTTCTTTTGATCATCTATTCCTTTTGATATGCCATTATTCCTGGGAGATTCTGCTTATGACGAAGTGAGCCCCCTGTGCCTAGGGTAGACCGGTACTGAATGAGCCGCCGATTTTGTTTTTTTGGTAAAACTCATTTTTTGCAATATCTATGTAGCACATGAACAAAATAAGATTAGTTATATGATCTTTATACATTCACACAAGGGAAGATGACATAAGCAACGTTCTATAACTTTAATGCAATGATAAAAAGAAGTAAAAACTGGCACTACCCAAAAATATTTTGATGGCTCATTCAGTACAACCGGGTTGTACTAAATGATCCACCCATTGTATTGAATGAACTATATTTATAATGAGTGTTAATTAGTCAATCATTAAGTAAACCTTAACTGAAACACTTATGACCTATTACGACAGGATGTAATACATACAACTATGTAGCAAAAATAGTTACAATTCCAACTTATACGAAGAAAAATCAAATGGAAATCTAATGAATGCATTTGCGCGTTTTGAAGCCGCCGACGGGTGAGTCGGCGCATCCAGTTTAAGTACAATTTGCTCTAGATCTGCAACCTCTATAGCATTTGGGCCAACCTTTTCCACAAATTTAGCACGTTCTGTATCCTTATCTTTATGCACAAACTGCAAAAATTTATCAGAAACCTTATTACCGCGAATTTCCATACATTTCCCACATAATAGACTCTTGAATCAAACATATATTCAAAAAGACACCAATCCCCAACTTTCACTTCATCAGTATCAAAGATGGCATCATCATAGTATGTATCCATACAAAGTTCTTGTTCAGAAACATCAATCTCATCAGTTGAGCCGTCACTGTCAAAGTCTTTCATCTCAACAGTTTCACGAGGCTTGACAGACTGCTGCTGTTTAGCTTTATTGACAGTCAGCTTTAAAGATTGTTTTTCCTTCTTCATTTTACGCTCTAGTTGTTCTTGTCTCATACGCTCCTTTACAGGAGTGTCCGTTAAGATGCTCGATGATAACTTTTTCCTTGCACCTCTATTTGTCAGTTTACGAGCGGCTGCCTTTAGCAATGGTCGAACAGTAGCAGGCGAAACTTGATCAATGGGGCACGCATTTGAACAGCAAGGCATCTGTTGATCAATGGTCACTTGAGAAGCAGTCGCAACGGGTTCAGAATGTCCTGATAATTCATTTACACTAGTTTCATGTGAGGCAACCGACGCCATCACATTGCCCAGACGTTCATTCTGAGGATCTGACCGATCCGTTACCTGGGCCAGATAAAAGTCCTCATCTGGCTGAAATGGATGCAGGCCGGTAGCTGAGAAGCCACTTATAACATTGGCTGGCATTGACGCTTTCACCCACGCCTTGCCAGATAATTCCGCAAGTTCAAAGGTAGAAAATATCTTTCCTGGATTAGAAACGAGCCAAGAGTCGACTTCACGATTGTAGGGACGTTTGAACGGTGCGTAAACAGAAACATCCAGAGGTTGCAATTTGTGAGATGTGTGAGGTGGAATTGTCACCAGTATGACGCCATTAGTTTTTGCCAGATCGATGAATTCTATGGAAAGGTGAGTTTCGTGATTGTCAAGAATCAACAAAACCGAAGCTTCAGCTCGAAGCACGTGCTTGAGAAAGTGCTGAAACCATTCTCTGAATGTTATCTCAGTCATCCAACCAGTTGGCTGCGCAGTTCCAGTACAACCAGGCGGCCCATTCTTCAACATCGTATCTTTAAAATGCACTCATGGAAAAACATAAAATGGTGGTATACAACCACCGCGCGCATTTACAGCACTACACTTAGTAACCAGTGTGTCACGCTCAGCACTAGTTACAGAAGAGACCTGGCGTTCACCTCTGGCGGCTATAACGTGTTCAGGAACTTGCACTGTCGTTATCCCTGTTACATCCACGTTCCATATTTGATGGGGTTGAAAGCTTTCACGAACAAATATGTTTCGCAGATTATTATAAAATAAATCGACATTATGCTGGTTAAAAGCAGACATTCTTCCAACTGATGTTGGCTCTGGTTTACGGATTGAAAGATCCGAGTGACGTCTTAGAAAAGATCTTTGCAAATCTTTTCCGGCTTCTTTGTTCTCAATCCATGGATTTTCACGCCTTTGCGACAGTGAGGCAGTCTCTTACCTAATTTAACTGCAAATTCATATGACAGAGATCGAAGCTTGCATGTGCTCAGTCCATAACCCAGTTTAGATGCATCAATACAATACTGTTTCAGCTGCTGTTCTTCGACTTCATTAAATACTTCCATGGCAGCTTTACTATATGCCTTATTGTCAACTGTTCCTCCACTGCGTGCTGTGTTTACCTTTCGTGTCAAAGTTGTTCTATTGACATGATGCCTAGCAGCAGCTGTCCTGACTGGTAGGCCGCTGATAATAACATCGTCAACAGCCCTTAGCATAATGTCCGGTTTCCATCCCCCTTCCTTCAATGACAATTTTCTTGATCTCATTATTAATCAATTACTTATGAAAATTTTAAATTATAGAATCTACAACAACAAAAAAGGCAATTCTAAGTATAGCCTGATATAAATTTAAAATGTACTATGCTAGTTTAACAGCAGTGTTTAATAATGTTACATTACAGTAAATTAATAATACTGTAGTACTGAACGAGCCGGCTCAATCAGTACAGCATGTTGCGGCTCATTCAGTGCAACATTTCAATTTTTTGTTTAAATTGCTGCCAACACCACAGCCGGCGCGGATTTAATAATAACCTTCCATCACCCTGGGATTTTTTCCTTCCTAAGCTTTTACCAACACTCGGTCTTCCAAGGTGGTCACCCACAAAGTAATAACCGAGATCGATGCAGCTTAACTTGGGTAATTGACGCGCAACTAAAACAAGTGCGCTAATCCCGCCGTCTAAATAATAATATATATTTTAATAATAATAATATATATAAATTATATATGTATATATATATATAAATGAATTTTTCTATTTTCAGAAATTAATATAGATAATATTAAGTATATAAGCATCTCGATTGTACTATATAAAATTCATTACGTAATGTAAACACGAGAGTGTCAGTAATGAAACATTCTTCAATCTAATACAAATATCCTTAATTTTAATCTCTGTTGTGTAGGCTATTGTATATTGGCCTATAGTGTATACATGCTTAATTATTGCAAATTCTGTAGGCTTGTCATGTTTATTCAGTGATTTCGTTGTGCCAGACAGGATCAACGGAGTCAAGTCTTCTTATTCCAAGACCTTGTCACCGGAATGTAAACAAATTACAAGGTCTTACAAGGGTTAAAAAAGTAAACACGGGAATAGACGGGTAGATAAGATCACCGATTAGTGGTACCGGGACATTTTAACGAAGAACAAAAACAACCTCATATTTGTTTATTTTTGATCGATATAGTAAGCTTTTGCTGTAAATTTTGAAAATTAGATAATTATAATTATCTAATTATGTAAAATTGGCAATAAGCTGCTATAATTCTGCTTAATTCATGATAGCATCTTATTATGCCAATGCCTAGCTCATGAACAAATATAAAAATATACTTAGATTATGCATTTTCTGATTGAATAATGCCTTGATACCTTTGAAGAGATCGCGGGAGAGATACTAGCTAACTAATTGCTCTTTTCCTGAAGAACTTGATAATATACACGATAAGCTGAAATAAAAAATCATGATTGTATTTATGACATGTAGTCAGGAGAGATGTGTAGTCAGGAGAGATACGTATAGTCAGGAGAGATACGTGTAGTCAGGAGAGATACGTGTAGTCAGGAGAGATACGTGTAATCAGGAGAGATACTTGTAGTCAGGAGAGATACGTGTAAAGAGGAGAGATACATGTAATCAGGAGAGATGCGTGTAGTCAGGAGAGATACGTGTAGTTAGGAGAGATGCGTGTAGTCAGGAGAGATGCGTGTAGTCAGGAGAGATGCGTGTAGTCAGGAGAGATGCGTGTAGTCAGGAGAGATACGTGTAGTCAGGAGAGATATGTGTAGTCAGGAGAGATGCGTGTAGTTAGGAGAGATACGTGCAATTAGTTATATAATTCTATTTGCATAAGATATCTTCTGTTGATGTCGCACACTGGTCAGGTTACTTATTGCAAACTAAATGTACATTATACTTAAACTTAAATAAAATTAAATAAATACATTGTTGTAGTTAGACTCTTTAGTATCTCTACAGGGTGTTCCAGAATAAATGAAACTACTTTGAAGGCTAATAACTTTGACAATTTCTGTCCAAACGTCTTTCGTGATACATTAACTTAAAGACAATTATCTTTTCTACTAGCTCGCTAAATATCTAAGAGATCCTATTACACATGTTTGAGAATTATCATTAGTCGCCGATATGTAATTTTCAATGAAAATGCGTGAAAACTCAAAATTTAAAAATCAAGCATTCAAAATTATGCATTAGGCCTTAACTATTTCAAAGAGCTTGTTGCAGTTCTATCGATGTTCTAAATGAATTGAGAATTAATTGAACAAATGTTAAATATGTGCACCATGTGCCCGAATAACTGCATTCACCCGCTGGGACCACTGATCAATTGCTGAGTCCACGAGTATCTGATTGATCTCAGCCCAACGAAGAACAATGACTCGTTTCAAATTTTCAACGTCCAAAATTGGTTCACGATAGACTAATTGCTGAAGACAATAGTAATCGATTGAATAGTAAATGGGGTTCAAATCAAGAAGGGGAGGGGCAGTTAGATGGCCAGTTCCACGGTTCAATAAACTCTGGCATTTTTACTTTCATACAGGCGATCATATGACATGAAAAGTACGTATCGGCGACTAATGATAATTTCTCAAACATTGTTAATACTATCTCTTAGATATTTAGCAAGCTAATAGAAAAGAGAATTGTCTTAATTTAACGTATCACATATGACGTGTGGATAGAAATTGTCAAAGTTATTAGCCTTCAAAGTAGTTTCATTTATTCTGGACCATTCTGTAGTTTGTGATATTTTTTTCCCTAGAATGACTGAAATTCACCAATACTATTTTGATGTGATAATAAGTTTGTAAATGGAACCTGAGAAATTTTCCACCATTTTGCTGCCACAGTCACCCATGACCCCTCAGCACCTTTCTATCACAACTGCTGACACACCCTCTGTCCCTGCCCTTGTACCACCCTCTGTCCCTGCTCCACGTCCACCCGCTGTTCCTCCTGTCTCATCCCCTAGTTTTTCAGTTCCTCCGGTGGTGCACTCTGAGGATGTCATCAAAAGAATGGTTCAGGATAATCTTGAGTCGATGCTGAGAGGACAGGCTGCGGGATCTCAGGATGACAAGAAAGTCGCCCGAGATCTGATCATGAGGACTCTGAAGATGGACTGGATCTTCAGAGATCAGTGAGTGAGGCTTTCATGTCTGCTATGAATTGTATTGCTATGTGCTGACTTGTTTTATATATATATATATATATATATATATATATATATATATTGGTCTGCTCTGACAAACTGCAGGAGTTACTAATTAATGAAAGGAATATGAATTCCCTAATTAATGTTATATTATGAATAAAACGAAATATAATAATATGTTGTTTAATATCTTTATATTTTTTATCTGGTTATTATGAATATTCTTCTGTATCCTCTTAATTTGTAATTGATAAGATCTTTTATAGATAACAGATCATAATGTTATCAGACCTTGATCATATATGATCTAGGTGTGGTCAGATCACATCAAGATCTTGGTCTGCTCTGATTACATAGTGAACTAGATCTGACCTGATCAATCATATCATATGAATTTATAATATGAATATAATTTGAATATAATATGAATACAGAACATGAATATAATTTATTTATATAGTCTGAATGTAATACAAATTTAATATATGAATGTGACTGGAATATTGTCAGGGAAAGTACCAATGAAGGTACTAGCAGCCTAGACATATCGGGAAAATGAAAATATGTGAGAATATTTACAAAGTCCTGGACCAGGTTCAAGTCGCAGATATGTCAGACTAAATAACAGGAGAACAAACGAAACGTTCAGTGTCTCAACTGTTAAATACTACGCTAAGAAGTATTCAGACAAACTGCGGGAGTTACTAATTAATTAAAGGAATATGAATTCCCTAATTAATGTTATATTATGAATAAAACGAAATATAATGTGCCAGAAACTATAACAAATTAAACAACGTGAATGAATAATTAAATTGCAGTCAAATTAATAATAATTATAATGATAATAATTTAAATAAATATATAAACAATAACGAAGATGTTCATAAATTACTGTATCACCTTTTAAATAGCACGGGGCGAAATACAGCCAATGAAAAATACGAAAGGGACGCTAAACAATACTTCCACATTGGGATGTATGTTGTCTGTGCTTAATACATGTATTATGCTATTCACCTGTGTTTCATAATATAGAAAACTTCACTACAGTGGAATTCCCCTAGTAACTGGTCTCTTATCTATCCCTCCACAAAATGAGTCGTCACTCATAAACTTAACAAAAGGGTTTGCCGCCTGTTTCTAAATCCCAAGGCTTTAATTAATCACACTAGCTCTGTTATACCTTACCCAGGCTAAAGTGTCTGAGTCTTGAAACGGTTTAGCCGTTTTTTATAGATTGTAAACAAGAACCCCTAGAAACTATGTTAGCCACACCTGGTAATTTCACAAAGGTCTCACGTACCCTCTCTCTTTTAATTCCTGGTACTGAGCCTCACATAAATTTTCATTAGAGTCTACTCCAGTCAAGGATGTTAGCTCTAACCCTCTCTCAATAGGGTTCAAAAATAATACCTGAGCTTCAACACAACACAAACAGGCTTCAACACCGGGCAAATAATTGTCACCAAAATTATAAAGACTAAGAGGGAGAAATTACTACTGTATGGAGTTTCCCTGATACACCATTACGCAAGCATACAACACATACTTAGATATCACAGACAACGAACTTGCAGCGCCTTCCGGACCTGGTCGTTACTAACAAAATTCAGTTACTACTCATAAATAAAGTTGAAGCTTAATAAATATTAAAATAATAGAAATAAAGTTTAAAACATAAAACTTTCTAATGTTGCATAACTAATAATAATAATAATAACACACATTATAGTGAAATGATCAACTATGTTGATATCTATCACTTTTAATACAACATGTTAAATCCGTTAGGCAACTTTGACCATTTTCCGTTTAGCCAGTCCAGTGAATGTCCGAGATTTTACTCTCAGATCGGCGCGGCTGGGATTCGAATCCACGAGAGTTCAATTCACCTCAGGGTCAGTCATTTAAGACTAGCGTTTAAAGGACCCAGGCCGAAAGTGGGAGTCAACCAAAACAAAGCTACCAAGAGACATTTGAAAAATGCCCTGTAACCTTAAACACAGCATACATAACAACATCAGGCACATAAAGCAATCTTCAATCCGCGCCTGACAAATATACATGTAATATGAATATAATATGAATTCATAATATGAATATAATACAAACTCAGAATATGAATATATTATAAATGTAATATAATAGTGAATCAAGTGTATTGAGAACTGATTTTGATATATTTTTATGAATTATTAAGGACATTGCTATCTGTATGTTATCTGTTGTTATCTATTCACATTATCGGCCAGTAAAGTTACACATTTATTGATCTACTAAATGAATATCTTATAATGAATTATGGGTCATTCCATGTCAACTGGTCCAAATTCTGAACATCTTCACAGGTGACCATCTCAGATTTACTTGAAATTTACACCATGTGAGGTAAAATATGTCTCTAGGCTAGATTTAAAATTTTAGTGAAATTGGTTCACCGGTTTTGAAGTTATGACGATTTTGGTGACCCCACCGTTGGTCGAATTTTGAACAAAAATCAAAATGCGTCTAAAATTTTCTCAACTTTGAAGGGCCACATCTCTGTTAGTTCTTATCCAATGTGCAAGAATCTTTGCCAATATACTATATTTGTGGTGCAGACGCAGAATATGTAGTCAACATTCATGTCACACATATATCTTGGTTGCTATAGCAATCCAAACTTGACCAAAAATGAAGGTCCAATTTTCAAAAAGTGTGACTTTGGGATGCTATAAATCTCATAATGTGTGCAACATCTGTATATTAAGTATATATTCTGATACTATGCATATAGCTGTATGAAATAAGACACTTGGCAGTTTTATAAAGTGATTAGAATTGATTAAACTTATTGATTGTGTAAATTTGTGCTATTTAATTTGTATATGTTCAGTATGTAGTAAAAAGTTCATTTAGTGCTATTTAACTGTATATAATTTTATACATTTGATTATTGAGATCACTGATTCAGTGATAGCTAAGTATTATATATCGTCGTAATCGATTTAGTATGACTGAATATCAATTGTGTTTATTTGTTCATTTGAGCTGACGTAGAGAGGATTTGAGGGAGGATAAAGGTTTTCCTGATGTTGCTGTTGTCTCCTGGTTTAGACCAGTACAACCCATTATACAGAGGGGCCCAAGGTAACTTATGAGTACTCTATAATTATTGTTATTTTTGATTGCTCATGAATTCTCTAGCTACTCTAACCTATTTAATGTTTAGACATGGCTTCTGTCACAATTGATTTAGAATAATGTATGATTTTTAAGCAGAACGTGTACAAGTACTTGAGACTGCATGCATTTTGTTGCTATGAACTAAATAGGCTCTATTAGTCCCTCTGTCTAATGTTCTGTTCCAATAGCAGGTCAAAGATTCATATTCGTACTCACATTTTGCTTTCAGGCTCTGTAAAGAGCACTCCACCAATTAACTAGTTAATCCCTTCACGAAATATTTTACTTTTCCCACACCTTAATATAGCCTATCGTTTAGAAATAATATGGCTTTTGAGGTAATTTCTCATTACCATCCTCAGTTCTTGCTCACTTGCCACAACACTTGAAATTTACGGTTGGTCTATTCTTCAGTGACCCGGATCAACGTGGGAGCACAATTGATCAGATTTAATAAATATAAGTTTTAAAATAATTGTAAAAATTACTACTAAATCAGTTTAGATTCAAATATTGTTCATATAAATTAAAAATCATAAATATCATCTGGCCAAGGACTAATGCAGGTTTAGCTTGTGCCAGTTTGAGTTAGCTTTAAATCATTATTCTGTTGATTCCTTTGAGATAACTTAGATTTTAAGTTCTTGATTCTGTTATGTCTATTGTTTCATACTGTTATTCTGGAAATGTAACATGTTCTTGTTCCTGTTAGAGGCTAAAGGTTAAAGCTAGTTTCCTGTATCTAAAGCATGCAATTGACAGAGAGAGCATTAGATTTGAACTCAGTTCATTCTGTAGAAGTGAAATGATTTTAAAAAATTTCACTGCTAATATCTGATTGTAATGAACAATCAATCATACACTGTCATCATTATAATGCTTAATTAATTATCATTATGACAATGTACCATCAATAAAAAATGTATTATCATTATGACAATATACCATCACTAAAAAATGTATTACATTATGACAATATACCATCACTAAAAAATGTATTATCATTATGACAATATACAATCACTAAAAATGTATTATCATTATGACAATATACCATCACTAAAAATGTATTATCATTATGACAATATACCATCACTAAAAATGTATTATCATTATGACAATATACCATCACTAAAAAATGTATTACATTATGACAATATACCATCACTAAAAAATGTATTATCATTATGACAATATACAATCACTAAAAATGTATTATCATTATGACAATATACCATCACTAAAAATGTATTATCATTATGACAATATACCATCACTAAAAATGTATTATCATTATGACAATATACCATCACTAAAAATGTATTATCATTATGACAATATACCATCACTAAAAAATGTATTACATTATGACAATATACCATCACTAAAAATGTATTATCATTATGACAATATACCATCACTAAAAAATGTATTATCATTATGACAATATACCATCACTAAAAATGTATTATCATTATGACAATGTACTAGCACATATGCATATCCCGACCCTGGTTAAACTGGGATTTAAGGGAAGATGATGATGATGATGACTAGCACAGTTTTTATTTGCTCTCTCTTTCTGTAGTTGTGGATTGGCTGCTCTGTGTATGGCACTGCATGCCATCAGTGGGCAGAGATTTGATCTACCAAATGTTCTGACTTCAGCAAAAGAACTCGGCTTCACTAAACAAGGGGAAATGTTTTCAGGTTAGATTCGCTCAGTGTTTGTAACAAGCTTTTGGATTGTGATAAACCAATGAATACAAGGTGCTGGGTGGGGTAGGAATTATGTTAGTACAAACAATGTTATGTTTATAGTTAGAAACAATGTGAAGGATCTTATAGTTATCTATTCTATTTAAAGTCGAAACATATTATAAGTGCTTAAAGTGAACGAGTTGCCAGAAAATGACATTTATGACATTTTGTAGAAGTTATATTAGTAGCGAGAGCAAATGACAAAATACTAGTCTGCGTTTTCTTGAGAGTTCACATTATGAACATCTAATTGGACAAAATACATAACCAGCTAAAACAAAAGAGCAAATATTAATCTTGAATTTTTTTATGAAGAAAATATATGTAATATATTTTCTATTGTTAAACATATTGTTTTAGGAAAGAATGTGGCACAAGAGAAGCAATAGGGGTAATGCGAGTCCTTTTCGAAAGAAGCTTAGAATATAGAAATAACGTTTTTGTATGCTTTGTAGACTTCGAGAAGGCCTTTGATATGATTGATTGGATAACGATTTTGAATATATTAAAAAAAGGAAGTTCTGGAGGGAGATGATTCAGGTAGACAGTTGATAAATGCATTAAGAAATAGGAAGAAGAGTTGGACTGAAGGGGAGAAGTCTACTATAAGAGGTCATAAGAGGCAGAATGGAAGGAAAAAGAGGCAGAGACAGGCCGAGATTAGGAATGTTACATGATTTTAAGATCCACTCATATGTGGACATGAAGAGGAAAGCGGAAGACCGAGAAAGAGTGGAGGCGTTGTATGCCTTGGACCTGCCAGTAGGCAGTGCACTTAGAGAAAGAGAAATATATTGTTACCATTGTTATATTGCTGTTCTATTTTTTATAGTTTAAGAAAATGTACATGTATGTAATATAACTGGCTGGAGCCAGTGGCGATATCGGTATGATTTTCTACCGCGGATCAGTATATGCGGGGTTCAAATCCTGGGCTCTCACGTTACTGACATCGCTTTCGTGTGTGGAGCCTGACTTTGACATTAGCTGTACCTGCTTTAATACAATCAAATAAAAGTAACTCAACTCCAATATATTATATTCTTTAACATTATTCTGTAATTCTTAAAAGTTAGGAATAGAAGTAAAAGTAGAGTTCAGCTTGTGTAGTACTCACTGTGCGACAAACTATGGACCTAGACAGAAAATTACATTAGATCAATTAGAAAATGTTATGGATTTAAAGAGCTATGCCTCTTTACTGTTCCTTTGTGAAATGAGAAAATTCTCTCTTTGAGTAATTATTTCTATTTATTTATCGAATGAATGAATATTAATATAATGTTAGCACATAATTTTCCTGATATTACTAATAAATATGCGTTTAGAGAGTTGCTTAGCGTTTTGAAAATTTAATTCAAAAATTGTTGATCACATATATAAGCTTATAATGATTAGTTTGTCAAATGCTTGCATATTGTTATAATTTTAGTAAAAGTTCTGAAAACCATGAATAGTGATTGTAGCTGGAATATTTCTATAGCCACAGATATTTTGGCACTGGGTCAGCATCTTTGTCCTGGTGAAGGAATTGTACTGGACTTATCTGAGGAGAGTGAGGAAGCTATTGAGGCGAACATTGTAAAAGAACTTCTGCAGAATTCTATTATTTTAATACCGTAAGTACAATTGACCTGTAAAAATGTAGCTGTTATAGAAATATATTTGCTATTGTATGTGTTTGAAGCATTCTTATATCGAACTAAGTGGCAGACAGGCAGTAAACAAATTATTTGATAGGATGTTTCTCGTAAACTAGCCGACATTGTCTGTCAATTAATAATTGATGGTTTTAAATCATGTATTCTGAGTTTAATCTTGCTTGTCCAAGATTCACTTGAGTATGTGTGACTTACTTCTACTGCTTGCTTCATTAGTTTTACGTTATACGTGTTGAATAGATGCTTTGCTTTGTTTCAGATATGACCGTGATTTTAACAATGAACCATGTTTCAAGAGAGGACACAAAGCTCACTGGGCTGCTATAACAGGTCCCTTCGCTTTAATTTGATTGTTAGACGCTAACTAATATGTTATATTGTATAAAATACATGTAGTTATGTACATATGAGTTCATTATATTGTTTATGTTGTATACTTACTACCCAGCTGTGTGTGTAGTACTGATGCATAGTATTTCATTAATCATATGCAAAGTCCTAAATTTAAGATTTCTGTTCAGTAGCCTATCTGCGCATTATTACATTCAAGATG
Source organism: Enchytraeus crypticus (assembly GCA_905160935.1). Classification (NCBI taxonomy): domain Eukaryota; kingdom Metazoa; phylum Annelida; class Clitellata; order Enchytraeida; family Enchytraeidae; genus Enchytraeus; species Enchytraeus crypticus. The sequence goes on along the minus strand of CAJHZI010000197.1, from coordinate 2,184,825 downwards.
ATTGATTGCATTGCTGAGCTGTTCAGTAGTTTACTTAGGCTGCTGACTTTATGTGCCCTGTATGAGTATATTACGATATCATTCTTTGCAACTACACATTTGCTGAATTTAATTTACCTTACTGCTAAAAATTTAACTTTTTACTGCACCAGAAGATATGTCTGGTTCAGTAGCACATTGTCTTAGAAGTTAGTTTTACCATAAAATGCCTAAACGTACGTCGTTCTACATTATATACTAAGTATTATCAATAAACCAATGAAAATTAAATGTCCGATTTTTAGTCGGAAGTTGATATCCGTTATATAGAGCTGACATTTCTATTGCTATTGTTACATCATCATTTTATAACTTAAAACTTTAAGGAGGTCTGCAGAAAGTTGAAATTCTAGATGAATTCTCTTAAATGGGAACTTGGGAAGCCAGTTAAACGGTTCAGCAGGGAAGAAATTGAAAGCAAGATGTAGTTAAGTACATCGCTAGCAAGTGCACTTCATATTATAAGCGGACTGTGGAGGTTTTAGTTTTAATTACATTGCCCTTTTAACAAAGAGTGGGATCTAATGCTATAGCTACCTGTCTAGAGAAATGTGAAATTGACGTAGCTGTAGAATATAGGAGTAACGACAGGTAACAAATGTGTGAGTAAATTGTACTTAACTAGGAGATCTAGAGTATAATACCATTATTCTGACACTGCGTGCCGAGACTTTATCGCAAACATATTAAATGAAATTTGCATTACCTACATCAACTAGACATGTACGCTCGTATAATTAATTACAGTAGAGCCAGTGGCGATATCGATAAGATATTAGTAGGCCTATATGCAGCGTGTAGCAGTGCGATGTGTGTAGTATTAGTGGGAGGACCAGTAAGTGTGAGTTTCAAATCCTGGGCTCGTCCGTCACTGACATAGCTTTCGAGTGAGGAAACTGCCGTTAACATTAGCTTTAGCTTTTTACTTTTATATACATGTATACAATAGTTCTATACTTGTATGCAACAGATTTGCTATACATACAGTATATGTAACAGGTAACATGTAATATACGTAGTCCGATATTATTCACATACTGTATAAATAATAAGTGTTATTATAGGATGATCGAGTTGTTCCACATTTGCCGATAAATATGAGATTATTATTTATCAGCTGGATCTTCTCTGACAATATCACATTAAATCGAAAACAAAAACATTATACTTTACATTAAACTTTTAATATACGATAGATGATATAGTCCTGAATAACTATTATAGTTGTACATAGGATTGCGTGATGTCTTCTTCTACACTTACATGGTACACTTACATGGTTACATGGCATATAACTCTTCCAACCAATTCTAACCTCAGTCTTCCAATTCATTTCTATATATGAATTAGTTACCAGATCATCCAATATCCCAATTCTTGATCTTCTTCTAACTCTTTTCCATTGCATTCTTCGTTCCATTACATATTTTATCATCCCCCCCCCCCCTAATATTATGTCCTATCCAGCTTTTATTTCTATTTCTAATCACATTTATCAACTCTCTATCTGTACCGACTCTTTCAAGAACTTCATTTTTATTTTTGTCAGTCCAATCTTTTCCACCCTTCTCCATAACCACATTTCCAAATCCTCTAGTTTCCTAATGTCTTTTTTTTTTTTTTTTCTACGTTTCCTTCCGTATACAGAAGTGTCGACCACACCTACATGTATGTTTTCACAATCTTTGTGTTTTCCCAATGCCTTTTGTTAGTAGTTATTTTTTCTTTCCGAAAGCCTCATTCGCCTGCGCAATTTTTCATTTTAATTCCGTTTCATTCTTTCGTGATGCATACTTATATAATATTTCATGTATTGCATTTGTGCTGTAATATTAAGGCTGTGGAATATTAATGTTATAACGTTTTACTAACATTATAGCTATTAGTGCTAGACGATTGACTCTGCATTATCTTATGTGTAGGTTTGGTGTACACTTTGAATTCTCCTGAGCTGCAATCATTGCACTCAGCAGCCGGTGCTAAGATCAGTCAGGATCCTGAGATCCATAACTTGTTTCATCTGTCCTCAAGCAGTCCTGTAAGTCTGCCACAAGATGGCGGCTGTGGCCCTTATGTGTACGCCCTGCAGGGCGAGAGCGCTGGGCCGAGGCTGTGGAGTCTAAAAGCCCTGGTGAAGAGTAACGGGCAACTGATCGAGTTAGGGCCAAACATCTCTAGTAACTTACAAGATTACAGCATTCGCTGCGATATTACTGAAGGACTGTGCAAGAAATTAGTCGTTCTGAGAAATAGCAAGCAAATTGTTGATAGGTAGTGCACAATAATGAAGATACATGTACGCAAAATAGAAAAAATAGAGTTTTAAGTTTGTCGAAGTTAAACTACATATGTGGTTGGCTTAGTGATTAGTATTTTCATTAATTAGGAATCATTGGTGATCCATTGAAAACGCCAAACTGTAAAATTCGATTTGGCTAATTCTTATTTTGCTGAAATAGTGAACTTTAATGTATAGGCCTATTGTTGCTTTGTTTTGTTTATAACAACTTATTAATTTATTTTGTGGTGTTAATTAAGAAGTGTGCATATCTACTTATATAATATATTCCTAACCTTGCAAGTGTGTGCTGATAAACGTTCTCTGAACTGATTAATTCAAACAAATCTCTGCTTCATAAAATTACTAATTCGCTTTTTCATTTGGTAGGCCTGTATTGATTTTGTGCGCAATTTTCATACTAATAACGATTAAGCAGAGAACGTGTGTGATTAATTCAAGTGAGAGTTCTGATATGAAGAAGTAGTGTATTTACAAATAAACTTTTCAATTTGAAGTTCTATATCCTTTGTGAAGATGATGTCCGTAAGAAATTGTATTAAAATAGTTTTTATTATACGTGTATAGGCCTACTATAGCTTCATAGTCATTTCAATGTGTGCCAAATGAAACCTTAAAGAATAAATATTTAATTTCAGTTCAAGTGGTGCAAAGTAGTTATCGATATTAAAAGAAAATATTTACACGCTTATATGGAAATTTCTAAGTATATGTTACAGATCGATAAATTGCATTCGGTAGGAAATAATCTACGGAATACGCCATTCGGTTGTCCAACAGCGAGTGTAAAACTTGAATCAATGTTATTCTGAATCTGAAATAGAAAATGTCATTGTATATGCATCAATAAAATACAACGCAATATAATATTATGTGTGTGTAATGTGTATATGTGTGTGAGTTCATTTATTAAATGAATCGGACATAACTCAGAAAACACAAACATACGTAGAACAAAAACAAATTATAATAATAATAAAGGTTTAACGTCAATTTCCTCATCCAAGGATGATATCAGGGAAGTCTCCACAGCACACATCACTACAGATCAATTCACCTAGATCAATCTGAAAAAGAAATGTGCTGAGAAGTTCAGGAAATGAAAAGTTCTGTCCAGACAGCAATATATACATGTATAAACCTTAAACATGTATAAACCTTATAAATTGGCTTTAAAACTTGATCTGCTTTTTTGACGTTAGTCTGACAGTTATAATACACTCTGATTAGATTTGAAAAACCTTACTCATGTGCTTAACGCCGTAATCTTCTTAAGTAGCTCACTGATTGATACTTATTCACCGGTTTTAATGAATTAAACAGATGGTTTCCATTCCAATTCACTGGGCACCGTCTAATAAATTATACTGACTGCTTCTAATTCATCGTCTAATGAATTATACTGACTGCTTCTAATTCATCGTCTAATGAATTATACTGACTGCTTCTAATTCATCGTCTAATGAATTGTACTGACTGCTTCCAATTCATCGTCTAATGAATTATACTGATTTCTTCTAATTCCCCTTCTAATGAATTATACTGATTTCTTCTAATTCACCTTCTAATGAATTATACTGATGGTTCTAATTCACCTTCTAATGAATTATACTGATTGCGTCTAATTCTAAATCACCTTCTAATGAATTATACTGATTGCTTCTAATTCACCTTTTTATGATTTATACTGATCGCTTGTGATGAATTATACTGATTGCTTCTAATTTGCCGGCTGATAAATTATACTAGTTGCTACTTATTCACCGGCCCATGAATTGAGGGCATACAGCCTACTACAGCATAACTGATGCATAGCTGAGTCATAGTCTTAAGGACCTGCTTGTCTAACAACATTGAATAGTCGCTATCTGAACTGACGCCATACTAAGTCAATTCTTCTCGCACATGTGAAGTTACTGGAATGCGTTGTTTGACCGTTGGTGGACATAATTTTGAAGCTGGAATTTTTCGTCAGCTAGCTGATGAAAGGATCGCTAACTTTAGTTGCATCGCTTTTGTAGTCACTTCGTTTCTTTTATTGCAAACATGGTTGTGTTGAATGAAGTAACGCATAGATCACGAGCAAACGTATAATGCAAATATGTAACTTATTTTGAATATTGTCTTATTTTGGTTTTATATATTTGTGTTACTTAATTTTTATTTATTTGATAATTGCAACTGAATTTAATTATATTTAACATTTTGTTGATTAATTTGAAGTTATTTAAATTGATTACCTGATGATAAGTTAAGCAGACCCTTGATTGTTTTCAAAGAACATGAAATCCTGCAGCACAAAACGAAGTACAATGCATTTACTAAATCAATCAATAAATGTGTAAATTATCATTTCTGTTAATCGATCATTACCCGCATTGGGTCCGGGTTGCTTGAAGAATAGACCAACCGTGTAAATATTCACGTGTCGTAGAAGACGACATAAAAACTAGATCCAAACCAACGTCAGAAAGGGCGTTCGGTTGGTGAGCGCCTAGGCTTCATAAATTACTACAAAAATCTTTAACGAATGGATAAACTGTCTATTCGTATCCCGACCCTGGTTAAACTGGGAATTAAAGGAAGATGATGATGATGATGATGTTAATCGATCATTCGCTGTTGCCCAATTCAACTCCTACATGTCAGACGTTTAAAGTGTAGCTAGTCTTAAGCTGTATCATAGAGAATGCTGCAAACTTTTAAGCTGTAGTCAATTAAAAGAGTAATAGAGCCTTGTCAATTATTCGACTGATATTGCAAAATAGTACATTATTTAACCGTTTTTGTATCGCCATATTTGTACATAAAGGATTGAAAGATGTACGGAACTACGAAGATTAAATCCCGCTTTGGTGAATTAGAATTTTATCAGGCTTCGTTGGCATTATTGTTAAAGATATAATTGCAATACAAATATTATGCACATAATTTTATCCATCGCTTAAGTTATACTCATTTTAGGTATTTGGAGGCCTATTATTTAATTTTATTAACGATATTTTGAAAGGGCATTCGATGGTGAGCACCGGGGCTTCATAAATTGCTACAAAATTTTCTCTAAGTCCCGACCCTAGTTAGACTAAGGTCGGGATCATCCTTAGGAAGGATTATGATGATATGTATTATTTAAAAAAATTATCATTTGAATATTGCAACTGAAATTGATTTTATTATTTAAGAAGTTTATTAAATTTAAATTTATTAACAGATGAGTTAAGAAGATTGTTTTCAAAGAATAAGAAATTTTTGTTTTCATAAATTATAATTAATTTGCGTCATTTATAAGTTAAGTTGTACAATACAAAAGAACTCAACTCTTCGTCTGCTAAGAAACTATATTATTCAACTATATTAGCAGTAATTATTTGACAGTACAAAAATAGACAGAAACATTCCGTTTGATAAATATTAATATATCCTGTTGGTCGTAATTCACCGAAAATTGCTAGCAGAAGGTACTCAATCATCAGTCGTTTAATTTTCACAGATGAAAATGTTTGATGTTTGGGTTTCGCATTTGATCACCCTTCCACAGCGCCCTAAAATCGGTTCTCAGTCCCCTAATGTTTAACCCACTGAATAAATAGGCATGTATAGGGACTAGAGTGAGTAGACGTAAGCCCCACTTAGCCTCCCCCCGCCCAATAGTCTCTTCTATTTCATGATCCTAGTCTCCAGCTTGCTTTTGATACCGATGTTGACGATTGCATCATTTAGAATCGAAGCTAGTGCCTCTAAATATGTATTACTGTAAATGTATAAAATATGAACGTCAGTCATTTTTACAATATCTAAAAATACTGTATAATACTTACAATAATGAAGACAGCTCCTATCAGAACTGCTTTTATTCTGGCATCCATGTCCATGGGAACTGCCATCAAAAATCAATCACACAGCTCCGTGTCAACTGAAAGATTTCCTGATTTTGGATTTACTATCTCTCTAAGTGCACTGCCAGCTAGCAGGCCCATAGCATAGGCCTATAACTCCTCCATATATTTCTATCCTAATATTTCTTCATATCTACATACGAATACGTTATCGCATCGTCTAGCATCTCGCTCAACATCTAGCCTTCTTTTTCCTCCATTTTGCCAATATTCTTCAGTCTTCCAAGATTACAAATACTAAATCTTTAGTCCAATACATCGCCACAGGCTGGAGCCAGTGGTGATGTCGGTAAGACATTCGAACGCGGATCAGTATGTGCGGGGGTTCAAATCCTGGTCTCGCCCGTCACTGATATTGTTTCGAGTGAGGAAACTGACGTTAACAATTTAGCTTTTTTACTTGTTGTAGGTTTCTTGAAATATAAGTTCTTCAAATATAACTTTCTGACATACTGCGTATTGGGCTAATAAGTCTCAGCTGAATAATAAAGCATAGCTAGCTAGTAGTTTGGAAATGTTGATAAAATCGAAATAGCTATGCTGACAGTGAGCCACGTGAGTACCATCTGGGTTTAAGTTACTCGTGTTCGTGTTACTCAAGAGAGGGCAAACCATGTCTGTTTTCCATTCCACAAGCAATTTTTTTACCAGGAACGTTGTTGCACCATCTTTTGCATTTATTTTAAAATGTTTGGAATATTTCATTTCAATTTTTGATAACTAAATTTGTTTTTCCTATAATCATATTTATTTTACCTTTAACTTTTTCACGACTTTTTCACGAATGTACACTACAGTTACATATAACTTTATTGCACTATTCACTTGGTGTAGATCACATATTAATAGAAAAGAGATAAGAAATTGTTAGCAATGCCGGTGTAACGGTTATCGATGGCTAGTGCTGAGATATTAGACATTTTTCTTTAGCAGGCTATATAAGGGTTAGGCTTACATTGCAGAGTAAAGTTGTCCGCATCGGAGACATACTCTTTCACAAATCCTCCCCACTGCTTCTCAATTGTACCAACCTGCTCTCCTGAGGTCGCGAGAATCTGCACAACAAAACTATTGACAATTCTTCACAAAGTTTCCAATCGAGAGTGTTTGAATATATCTTAGTAATGAATTGCTATTTGTTTATTCTTCGGTAGGGCAAAGATACTCGACCGCGGATCAGTATGTGCAGGGTTCAAATCTTGTGTTCGCTCGTCACGGATATCGCTTTCGAGTGAGGAAACTGACGTTAACCAGCTTTATTTTATCTTTACCAGCTTTATTTTGTAAGGCGCTGCTGCAGAGAATTGCGCTTTGAAGCTGCTGTTCAGGAGAAGCGGTGTGTTTATTGTTGCTCTGAGAGGGGTAGGTTTTATGACTTTTATTATCCTTATTTTTTTGTTCTCATTTCGTTTATTGTAAACAACTCGGAGGTTGGATTATATTTTCATTATTAAATTTTTCTTATTTACTTATGGTTATGAAATCCCTCAGATATGATTAAATCGCTCGAGCAAAAATAAGTCTGAGGTCAGCATATAACTCTAGTTGATAATTATAGTAGATGCAACTTTTACAGAACTGGTCTATCGCTTGTTTCTATTGATAGGATTGGACTTTAGCTTGCTTCTATTAATATGATTGGACTTTAGCTTTTTATATTAATGGGATTGGTTTTTCGCTTGTTTCTAGTAGTAGTAGGATTATTGGAGGGTTCAGAAAAAAATCGCAGTTTTAAGGAAAATTTATACATCACCATGTTTATTTAAAGACAAATAGCCTTTTCTGCCTTGATAATGCATAATCAGCACAACTATGATTAGTAAAAAATGCCAAGCCGAGTTGTGAAAAATAATTGAACTTTGGTTTAATGTATATTCTACATTATAAAATGGAAACTCAACCGGTGAAACAACTGCGACTTATCGCGAAATAAAGTGGTATTAAAATATACTATTCTCTTAGAAAGGCGGAGCTCATTGACACGTTGGCTAGAACATCATAAACCGGTGGAGTTGTTGATTTGCTCAATTCTCCTGCACCTGATATCAAAACTGAGATTCTTACACCAATTAATTAAGACTGGAGTAATGTCAACTATCGAGTCTTGTTGGGATTGGCTGGTAAGCTATGTACCAGCAAAAATTAGAAAGCCGATAAGCGAATCTTTTAAAGCGCTAACGTATAAAGTTGTGAACATATTCACCCAGACTAAGACAAATATGAAGTTATAGAAACGAAATCAGCATTAAAAGGATTCACAAAGAAATACGTCATTGACGGTAGAGATGGAGTTGATGCTGTGTCATTTCTAAGCAGTATTCAGCAGCAAGTGTTAGAAGTATTAAATAAAAATCCTCAGACAAAAGTTAATCTAACACTTACATGTACAATGGAGAAGGTTGATTTAAAGTCGGGGGAAATAATATCATATGCCGCTCCTTTTCTCTCTAAAAAATGAAAAAATTCTACCTTCCACAAATACAGCAGAGGTGTTTGGAAAGGCCAAAGGCAAAATTTTCTAGCATTTTGCCTTTGGCCTTTCCAAAATATAAAGAATGAGGATGATGTAAAGAATGAGGATGATGATGTTGCTCAAATATTCTTTGACGAATTAGAGAATAATATTAAAGAAATATACAAGCAGTTCAAATTTCCTAAACCAATGATATTCGATGAATCTGCTGCGAAGAAATTCAATGAAGCAACAGTGTGTCATATATGTGAAAAAGAACTGGGCAACGATCGTGTTAGAGATCACTGTTATCTCTCTGACAAATTCCGAGGTGCAGCGCATGATAATTGTAATTTACATTACAAGATTCCAAAATTATTTCCAGTAGTTTTTCACAATTTATCAGGATACGACAGTCACTTATCTACAAAGAAGTTGGCAGGTGGAAATAATAATTGTATTCCGTGTAATGAAGAAAAGTATATCAGCTTCTCCAGGTAAGTCTTGGTTGACGAGTTTTTAATAAAGAAGGTAAGAAAACCCAAGTGAGACCTGAATTGTGGTTTATCGACAGCTTTAGGTTTATGGCTTCGAGTCGTGATACACTTTCAAAAAATCTAAGTAAGGATCAGTGTAAAAATATTGCAAGCAAGTACTCTGGAGAGCAATTGGATTTGCTTTTGAGAAAAGGAATTTACCCGTACGATTATGTAAGTTCGTTAGAAAGACTTGATGAAACTAAACTACCGCCAAAGGAAGTTTTCTACTCGAAACTTAACGATACCAATATCAGTGATGAAGACTATAAACACGCACAGACTGCTTGGAGAGTTTGGTTTTAAAACATTTAGAGACTATCACGACTTGTACAATGTGTCTGATGTGCTTTTACTAGCAGATGTCTTTGAAAATTTTAGAGATGTATGTATGACCCACTATAAATTGGATCCTGCATGATATTACACTTCGCCAGGACTGGCTTGGGATGCTGCTTTAAGATTAACTAAAGTTGAACTCGAATTTTTTTGTGATTACGACATGCTGTTGATGATTAAGCACGGAATAAGAGGCGGTGTAAGCATAATATCAAACCGATACGCGAAAGCTAATAATAAATACATGAATGATAAGTTTAACGTTAACGAACCTTCTAAATTTATCAAATACCTAGATTCGAATAACCTTTATGGGTACTCGATGAGTAAGCCCCTAACCACACACGGGTTCGAATGGATGACAGAAAAAGAACTGGAGAACTGGAAAGAAATGAAGTGTATCCTCGAAGTTGACTTGGAATATCCTGCAGCGCTGCACAACCTGCATAATAACTATCCTTTAGCGCCTGAGAATGTGAAAGTGAATAAAGTGAAAAAACTGATACCGAATTTGAATGATAAAACAAAGTACATATTGCATTATGAGAATTTGAAACTGTACGAAAGCTTGGGTCTGAAAATTACCAAAATACACAGAGGCATAAAATTTGAAAAAAGTCCATGGCTAAGACATACATCGACTTAATACACAGCTACACACTAAGGCTGCCAAAGACTTCAAGAAAGATTTCTTTAAACTAATGAACAATAGCGTTTTTGGCAAGACTATGGAAAATATTTAAAATAGAATAGATTTCAGATTGGTAGACGATAGGGAAAAGGCTGTTAAATTGGCTGCAAAGCCGTACTATGACCGAACAGTGATATTTGACGAAAATCTGGTCGGCGTCCACATGAGAAAAACTAAATTGCTGTATAATAAACCAATCTACCTAGGTATGGCAATATTAGATTTAAGTAAAACTTTGATGTACGACTTTCACTATAATTACATAAAGACAATGCACGATGAGAATGCCAAGCTGTTGTTTACAGACACGGATTCGTTGATGTACGAAATACAGACGGCAGACTTTTACGCAGATAAATCTAATGACGTTGATCTCAGATTTGACACCAGCGATTATCCGAGAGTTCATCCATCAGGCATTAAGACTGGAGTTAACAAGAAAGTCATTGGAATGTTTAAAGATGAAGCTTGTGGAAAGGAAATTGAAGAATTTGTTGGATTGAGAGCAAAGCTGTACTCGTATAAATTGGCAGACGAGGAGCACAAGAAATGTAAAGGAGTTAAAAAGAATGTTGTTGAAAGGACAATAACGCATGATGATTATAGAAATTGTCTGTTTGCGAAAAGAGATTATATTAGAAGCATGAATTTCATCAGATCTCACTTGCATGACGTTTACAGTGAACAAGTAAATAAAATTGCTCTTGGCGCTAATGATGACAAGCGAGAAATTTCAGATGATGGGATACATACTTTTGCGTATGGTCATTGTAGATTAGGTGAATAAATATAAAACTATTAAACAGCTAATTTTTGTCAAGGATAATTTTCATTGCACACATGCATCAATATTTTCAAACCACATTTGGTTTGGAAATAATTCCTTTACAACCTGATAACTCCAGCATCATCGCTATCTGCATTGTAACCATCAATCTCTGCATACAACATTCCTTTATGTTTTCCATAATTGATTTCTCTTACTGTAAACTCAAATCTTTCAGGGTTCTTTTCCAACTCTTTCTCTGTAATATATTCATTAATCTTTTTAGTAGACCATATTTGTAGAGGGGTATCGTCCTCATTTTGTACAACGTATGGTATATACGATTTACCAAATTTTGTATTTATGGGTTTTAATCCTTTTACAATATATTTATCTTCAATCTTGAGATTTTGAAATTTGAATATTTGCGAGTTTGAGTTTGTAGCTGTCATTTTATATATGTAAGAAAATTTATTTAAATCAAAATTAATATTTATAGAGATTTCGAAATTTTTTACAAAAACTCTTTCTTTAAACACTTTTCAAATGATCTACGGGAATGCATTCATTAAATTTCTTACTGTAACCCACCCATTTAACCAAGACGTGTTCCACATCTTTAATCTTTTTCCTTTGTAAAATCTTTTCAATTCTATTTAATTCTTGATTAGTTTTCTGAAGTTCCTCTGTGTAGAAACCTCCCTCTAATACCTCACCAGATTGATCTTTCAATATATACGTAACAGGCGATGTATACTTTACTTTGTCTACAACGTACCCCTCCTCGGACCAATTTGCTAGGAAACCCTTTTCAAATACACCCTTAATCCGACTAATTCGAACTCTGTCAACAATCTCAAATTTCCGATCGCGTTACTTTCCAAATTTCTATACTTCCTACTGTTAATTATAAATGCTTCGTATTCCTTCTTACTAGCTTCAGTTGGAGTCATTTTTATGGTAGAGTGCTTTATGTTGTTATACTCTGCAATTAAGTCATCAACCATATCAATCCAATTTCTCGTTTTTTCCGCAGTAAATCTTTTCCACATCTTTTCCTTGATACTTCTATGGAATCGTTCGACGACTGCTGATTTATGTTCACCAAATGTGGAGTATCTATTGATATCAAGTTTCTTTAACCAATCATCCATTTTTTTGTTGTAAAATTCCTTACCGTTATCAACACATAAATGTCTAGGCTTTCTTCCGGATGATGACACTATTAGTTTAAATGCATCTGTAGTTGTTTTACCGCTCCTGTCTTTCAACGGAACGCTCCATGCATACTTGGAAACACATCAATGACGTTAAGCATGTATCTGTAGCTCTTATTAACTCTACTCCATTCCCGCATTTCGATTAAATCTGCTCCCCATATCTCATCAACTTCAAACACATGAACTTGGCGTCTTGTAAATTTTCAACGAGTCGGTTTGTGTATTCTCTAGCTAAATCTTCAAAGGGTCCAACGTTTCGCTTCAAACCTTTTTCTTCGCTGGACCCCTCTATTCGTTTTTTGACAGGCCAAGACCAAACTCTGCCTTATTTTCCATGATATGGTAAACTATTTGAATCATATTTCATTGCGTACTATGAAATCTTGAATCATTAGCAATTTCATATGCTCGATGGGCCATAGCTTTGTCGCTGATATTTCGACTTGCAGTATCGGTGTTTGCGGTATAAAACTGATCGTGCAATTTACACATTCTGTCCAACTCATTTATGCCTTGATAGCCTTCGCGATTTCTCTGTTCATACTTTGTGCCTGGACAGCAATACGAATACTTGTTGAGATTATTAAACGAGCCATTTGACACATACTCTCCACGTTTGGCAGGTAAATGTAGTTCTCCGACTGTATTTCCAACTGCCGATAACACTTGATTAAATACACCCCGATCTGAGATGAATCTCGACTTTTTTCTTCCACACACTCTACAAATAGCAATCTGCCGTTTTCTATTATTATTAATAGTCAACCTCACTTGCGTCTGTATAGAATCTGTTTTCATTTTACAATTCAAACAGTACATTTTAAATTACATTATAAAATTTGATAATGTAATTATTAAGTTATAATTATTAAGTTATAATTATTGGAGTCTGACCATCGGATGTATGGTGTATCACTCTATCGGAAAGTACTGTAACATACATATGAGTATGTTCTGGAACATTTTCACTAAATTTAAAGTTAAGTTTCATACACATAACGCTGTCTTTGACTTTTTCACTCTGATGTCTTACATCGAAGACTACAAGTGGATATAGCTTTTTGTAATTTATCATATCGATCTGTGTACCTCCTATTAAATTATTAAATGAATAGTATTCTCTCTTAAATTCATCTGCCATGGCGCAGAAATCTACATAATCATTTCTAGCAAAGTTTATTCTTGGTTCATTTGCAGGATCTCTCTGATCACTCAACTCAACAAAAGCGCTCGTCAAGTTAAGATGATCGAACACGGCTGGATTCTGTTCTTGTGTTCGTGATTTGTTAGTTTGAAATCCTACAATTATCCATCTAGGCTTTTCAATTCCACTCCGTCTATTGATCATCCATTCAAATTCTCGAACATTTTGTGTAACTGTAGTGTGCTGGGTATTTCTAAAACTAAAACTTATTGGAATTTTCTTTTTACTTACAACCAACTCTCGCAGTGAAGTTAGCGTTTCAACTGATGGTGTTATTCTTGGCACCATCCACCTAATATCCGTTAGCAAAACTATACCTTCAAGTAGATTGTTTGCACTGCGAATAGCCAATGTGTTATCCGCTCTACTGAGTCGCAACGTATGTCGCAAATTGTAAAGTACTTTATTATATTCGGAAAATCCAAATAGGTGCGAAAACGGACTGTTAAATGAAAATTGGCTTGGTGCATCGTTGTTCATTAGTAGTTGTCGGAGAATCGCAAATCCTTCATTGTAATCTGAATTTTCCCGCGCTGTAAAATGATCGGCCACAATGACTGCGCCTGCTGCAACTGCTGGAGATTGTCTATATTTGGAGGTTACTGCGCCGACATTTGTGTCTTTTCTCCAACATTGATTCAATCCTGCGCTGCTATTGAAATCGTCTGGGTAAGAGAGATAACCCAAGATTGACGAAGTCTGTCCTGGAAGATGTAATGCTTCAATCGACTTTCCTTCTAGGAAATACTCGATATCGTCAAACAGATACGGAATGGCATTATTAATCAACGCTAAGTCTTTTCGAAGAGACTTAGCTTAAGCAGTTGGATGTTTAATAATTGAACTGCTAAAACCAACTGCTGGACCGACGGCTGCTGCAGCCGTCACTGTAAAGCGAAAGTAAAACCTACGCATGTACATGTATATAATTTCTATATTCATATGGTGCAGTAGTCTATACTTTCCATAATTCAGAATTGTAGTTCCTTTATGAAGCAGCCAATATATTAACTGTTACCCAATATAAAAATGAACTGGTAACCAGAAAATAGATTAACTGCCTCTTTTCAGTGTTAGAGGACTTTTAAAATTAGATACAACGAAGAAATTAGCGATTTGATCATGATCAAACAATCTTCCATGTTGCTTGGCTGAACATATTTTTTTACTAGTCCCTACTCCTTTTGCAGTAACCAAACTTTCTTTGAGCTCTTCATAACACTTACATATTCTCTCTCGCTCGTTCTTAGCCATATGCTCCATATCAATATCAGATTCTGTACTTACGTCAAAGATCTTTCTCCACTTTTTCATATAACTGTTTCCTTTAGTCAAAACTGAGTCTCGTTTTCCACTGGTATTGATTCCATCATAAAACGATTTAGCTTTTGAGTATCCATTACAAAATCATTTTGTTCTGTAGTACTCCTAAATGTAGCCATCTTCGTAATCTGCATGTATACTGACCTAACATGCCACGTTACACTTTAATAGGATATGAACTTTTTTATAAGGCGGCAGAGACTGCGGGCGACTGCTGTAGCCTAGCTATTAGACTGCACGCTGTAAGCAACACGTATTAGCAATGAACCGAAAGTTCAGCGATGATATGTGGAGATACTCATTCCATGAACTTGCAAACATAATTAAATTAAAGTAGACAACTTTAAAATAAAATATTAATTTTGGTTTAAATTTATTTTTCTACATATATAAAATGAAAACTCAAACAGTGAAACAGTTGAAGCAAAAGTTGATCAATGTTGGAATTAAACCACTAGAAAAATCAAGAAAATCGGAATTGTTATTTTTAGCGTTTGAAAATGGACTATTAAAAATGGACAAAGGAGAAACGGAGACTAAAAGAAAAATAGGAAGACCTAGAAAATATCAACCAAAAGAGGTAGACCCAAACAAAGTGATAGACCCGAAATTGGAGCGCTTAAGCACTATAAGAACTAAGCCAAAACGTGTAAGATTGGAAAATACAGAAACCGGCGAAGTTACACTATACAAATCTGCGTATGAAGCTGGTAAAAAAAACAAATCATCATACAATGTATTATGCCAAAAACGATGGAAAGATAGTTGATGGGTGATTTAGAGTTACAATCATTTGATTGATTAAAAGTTTTAATAGTAAATATACCATTAACACTGTATCAGCTTTTTGTAAATAGGAATATGTGTAGGCTTTTACTTTCGCTTTATATACATGTAATGTTATTTACAGCAGTTGAGCGGCCGTCGGTTAGTTAAATTTGTGACTGTGGTTCTTCCATCAGTTTAATTATTAAACTTTCAGCTGTACCTCGAGTGCTGCAGCTAATTTTAAAGTTCATATACATGTAAATAATCAAGTTATGCTCAAGGCAGAAAAGGTTATTTGTCTTCAAATAAACATGGTGATGTATAAATTTGCCTTGAAACTGCGATTTTGTCTAAAACCCCCTAAATTCCTACTACTTCTATTAATAGCACTGGTCTCTTGCTTATTTGTATTCCATAGCAGAAAATTTAACTGATCTTGCCTTTGGCTCGACAATATGAATTCAAATAGTAATTAAAATTTTATATTCGGTTCAAGTTCATCAAAATCTAGCCTTGAACTCTTGCTCTGGAAGACAGCAGCGGCAAGCACATCCGGGTCCCTCAATCCTTAGGATAGGCTTCCGGTCCGCGTCCTCGATGACAAACTTGGGCACGAGACAGCTCAACCTGCAAGAGTGTGTACACAACAGCGTATCCAACGACATAAAAAAAATCTTCAGGAAATTGATAACAACAATAAGTATTGAGCACTCTTTAGTATGAGTTTAGAAGACATTCCAAATTGGCATCATTATGCAGGAAGTCTTTATTATTAAAAGTTGATTAAGACTTTAAAGCATTGTGCGCTGTAATTTAATCTCTCTCTCTCTCTCTCTCTCTCTTAGTGCACTGCCTACTGGCAGGTCCATGGTATATAGCGCCTCCACTCTTCTCTGTCTTCCGTTTTCCTCTTCATGCCCACATACGAGCGGATCTTTATATCACCTATAACATTCCTATTAATATACCATTATTCTTGGGTGAATCTGCTTATGAAGAGGTGGGCCCCCCTATGCCTTTTTCTGCTTCGGCTAACTTTTACTGATCAGGGACGTGAGAAAACTCCTTAACCAAATTTAATCATCATTCCTTAAATCATCGCAAAGATTTATGTCATGGATTATCGCTAAGGTTTAACTCTTAAAATTTAGCAAAGATTTAAGTCTTTAAGTGTTTAGTCATCCCTAAGATTTAAGTCTTAAGTCATCGCTAAGCTTTGACTCTTATGTCATCGTTAAGATTTAACTCCTAAGTCATCGTTAAGATTTAATTCCGAAGTCATCAGTATCGTTTAAGTTTTACTTAATCGCTAAGATTTAACTCCTAAGTCATCGTCTAGTGCTAACACCTAAGTGATCAGTACTGTTTAAGTTTTACTTAGTTGCTAATTAACTCTTAGTCGATTTAACTCTTAAGTCATCGTTTAGTGCTAACTCTTAAGCCATCGTTTAGTGCTAACTCTTAAGTCATCGTTTAGTGCTAACTCTTAAGTCATCGTTTAGTGCTAACTCTTAAGTCATCGTTTAGTGCTAACTCTTAAGTCATCGTTTAGTGCTAGCTCTGAAGTCATCGTTTAGTGCTAGCTCTTAAATCATCGCTAGGACTTACGACTGTTTAACGAATCCAATCTGCTCTCCCAATGGCGCCTCGATGACGATGTCTGCCGAGCAGCAGTCGAGACAGGCGAAACAGTTCCACCCCGCGAAACACTTGAACTGTCTCGTGATCTTAATGACCTCCTGCAACAGGTTGTGCGCAGCAAATACTCAACTCAATTCACGCCACCTCAATCAATCAATCACACAATAAGAATTTAACGTCTGGTTCCTCGCCATAAGGCAATGTCTCATTGACATTGATATGTGTACAAGGTCCCGGACGTCCTCCTTGTATGAGGAAACGGACGTTAAACTTTTATTAATTGCAATACTATTGGTTTCTGATTGGACTGTTTTAATGCAGTTCTTCATATTTCTTCAATCTTGTTACGACAAATAAAAATTATTAGTTACGAAGAAAAACGTTTGCTTAAAATCTGACAAGCTTTAATTCAATTGACTCATCAAAAAATAAAAATAAATCTTCATGTGTTTACTTTGTCAATTTTCAGTATAATTGTCGAATCATTTTTAACATCGTCATTACAATTTGCTGTAGCAGCATCATCATTGAATTTGTTCATAATCGTCAAGATTTTTTTCGGCAGGCCAATTTTGCAAGCCAACTTGTGGGTGAGGAAAGACAAGGTTAGTTTGTAAATGTTAAAACAAAAGCACCTGCATCTTAGGTTTGCATTTCGAGTGCGGATCTGTAAGTGAGGAGTTAGAATTCTTGGATGTCTACCACTTGCATCCTGTAATACTCGGCTTTTGATGTATTTTTTATTTAGTGTCAATTTTATGTAGTCTTTTCTTGATTACATCAGCATAGCATTCATCTATCTCTAGAGTTCTGCCTAGCGGCAGGTCCATGGTACATATTGATGCTCTTTAGTCTGATTTCTCGCTCTAATCGAAACATTCTATAGATCAACAAATTAATCCATTCACACATGGCTATGCCTAACTCTGACTCATGCGTACCTTATGTAGCTAGAGCTCGGGAAAATATGTGATCCAAGGATGTCGATCTGTGATCTGATGTGTGATCTGGCGGTGTCGTTAAGTTATTCGACCGCGGATCAGTATGTGTGGATTCAAATCCTGGGTTCTCCCGTCACTGATATCGCTTTAGAGTGAGGAAGCTGACGCTAACGTTAGCTTTACCAGCTTTAAGGTGATTTCCCGTTTCCGTCCTCATTTTATGCCTTGTCGCCTCTTACGACACGTGCAGTTAACGGTTGGTCTATGCTTAAGCATCCCGGACACAACACGTAAAATACAGTGCTCAAGTACATGTTGCTGTCATACTGCATGAAATTTTATTATATGATAGAACATGTTAAAAAATTAGATAATAAATGTGAACAAACTTCTCCGAGATCATCGAAGATATGCATAACAAATCCTCTCTGAGGTCCGCAACATTGTCTCTGCATGGAACTGGATTCTATCAAACAATGAATAAAATAGTAAATAAGCCCAGTAGTCAGCTCCACTCTCGCTTGGTATCCTTCGCGTCGAGCTAATAGCGGCTTCCTATAGTGGGCTTTGATGTTGAATAATATGTAGGCATGTATCTAAACTTTCTACATGGTTAAACACTACGGTACATTTAAAACCAAGCGTTTAGAGACACTCAGGCAACTTACAATTTGGCAAACATACTGTTCATGTATAGCAGTAAAATCTGCGGTTTTAATGCCACAGAGTGAAACTTGATTTTATCATTGAGTCTTACATATTTCAAGATGTACAATTCAAGATTAAAAATTCAAACTCTTCTTTAAAGTTATCACCTAATCTATAGAACACCAAGATGATAATTAACTTCATGCATGTAGCCAGTGCCAAAAGCTGATATTCCTCTATACCATCAAAATATTCAGTAGGCCTATTGTACGCAGTTCAGCTCAGTTATTGTAATCAATTAATTTTTTATCTGTCATGTTGTTTTTTTCAATTTTTTATCTGTAATGTTGTTAAGAATTCTAAGAAGCTGAACAGACAAGTGTAAGTTTTTTCTCATATACAGACTGGGGCAAAAAAATAATCCCCTAGCGAAATCTCAATAACTTCAAGAAAACTCAGAATATCGCTACTAAATTTTCGGAGCTTCTAGGAGAGGAATTTCTGCGTATAACCTACAAATTTTGTCATTTCTACGAAAAATTGTAAAATCAATTTCAACAAGGCTTTTTTAAATGTCAGTTGTTCCTTTTAAAGAATGTAACAACTCTTAAAAAGGGCTGCTAACTTAAGTGGCGTAATACACGCCTATACTAACTTGTTAGCTGCTCCAATTAAAGATGCTTTGAAGTCTTCTTCTGTTAAAATTATTCCTAAATTTTGAAGACAATTTCCGATACTTTTCTTTAAATAAGACTTGTTGAAATTGATTTTTACACTTTTTTTCGGAGAAACGCTGTATTTTTTTTACTTCTGAATTTGTGTTCACCAAACTTTCAGATTATATGTAGATATTCCTTCTTTAGAAGCTCCGAAAATTGTATAAAACTATTTTGAGTTTTGTCGAAGTTATTAAGACTTTTGATAAAATAAGCCTTGTTAAAATTGATTTTTCCACTTTTTTCATAGAAACGCTGTAATTTTGTTATTACTCAATAGCTTTTCATCATATTTGCAGGTAGATGCACAAATTCCTTCTCTAGAAGCTCCAAAAATATTGTACAAATATTTCGAGTTTTGTTAAGTTATTGAGATTTCGCTAGGTGATTTTTTTGCCGCAGTCTGTACTATCATAGAATCGATTCTACATTTAGTATTTCGGTTAAAAAATCCAATACCGTTGAGTGGCGGCTCGAATAAACGCTTCTGTATTTGAAAGAAGGCGCAGGTTTACACGTACTGGAGAAATATCTTAGACAATCATGGTAGATCCTTTTGATTTTTTTGTTTGATTTCTTTTGTTCGTATAGTTACACACTTGACATACCGCATGTGCAACATAGTTTCCTTTCTTAGTTGCTGTTTTTGTAGTTGTTATTTCCTTCATTCCATTTCATGGTTGTTAGTAATCGTTGCCTTTTGTTGGCGCATCAATTGCAGCCGGCGTGGATTTAAGAATAACCTTCCAGCACCCTAGGATCATCAGATCTAATATGATCTGATCGACATCTTTACCTCGGAATTAGCCAACATCCTGTATTTGTGCTTTAGAAACGCTAGAATCCGATCCAGATGTAAGCATTGAGATAAAACCTCAAAAATAAGTTCTCAATCATCTGGTCGTCAAAGCGATATCAACTGATCTAGCTCTAAACGTCTAGATCTAAACTGTTGAATAAGTCATATTTCATAGGGAAACAACAACATAATAGCTCTGCTTCCACTGGTCCAAGCCGGAAATGTTCAGCTCTTAATCCGGAGGTGAATAGTAACTTTCAGCTTTACTATACAGGCTGGCAGTACTTTTATTTTGAATTTAAAGATGATGACTGTTCATTAGTTACTACAGTGATTAATCGCTAAATCAAACCTTCTCCTGCGAAGTAGACCTGTTGACCCATAGAGTTTTTGATAGCGTATCTATTGCACGTCTCCAGGCCGCTCATCACTAGAACACATACAATGCATGTACGTAGTCACTAGTAATACTACGACTTATCAATAAATTAGGATTATAGCTATTTTTGAAGTTTTCTAATATCGAAAATAAAAGTTAATTGAGATTTAAGTGCAAACGAACAATTTAGTCCGATCATCAGGTTAGATTATAATTATTAAAACAGCTTTAATTATAGCTGACCACAGGTAAATCTAAATATTTTTTTAAGTTAAGACTGAATTTTTATCGAACACATTGAAGACCTTCTGAAGCAGATAATTAATTTTCTGTCTTCCAAATTAATCTAACAATAAGTATTAAAAATCTCAAGAGTTTTATATAACCAAATCCACAAAACAAAATTCGGAAAACAATCTATCTAACAGAATCTATTTAAAATTAACTTTTAATCCGGAGGCACCCCCGCTTTGCGCTTAGTTAAACATGATTGTAGCTTTACAATTAAATAAGATATTTTATACAAGTATTTCAAGACAGTATTTCTTAAAAATTTCGCTTAGTCATCTGTATTTACATGTATATATATATAAATATGTATATTATATATATATATATATATATATATATATATATATATACATATATATATATATATATAGGCCCTATATATATACAGTATATATATATATATATATATATATATATATATATATATATATAAGGCCTATATACAGTATGTATTTTAAAAAGCAATATCAAATTTAACAAGAAAATAATTGAATTACTTTCGAATAGCTCGATGTGTTGATGGATAAGCACCTGATCTATGAGGGTCAGATACTCTAAGCCCGAAGGTACACCTGGTATGGGCTCAGGTCTGGGCATACTCACTATAGCTGATGGCTGTCTTCCTGAGGCTACTCAGACAAATAGAACAAATGTAAATGTTTACTGATTGACAGTCATGTACAATATTTCTCGTCCGTCCAATCTCAGAAAAGTTTAATGGCAAAAATTATTTAATATATCTATATAATTATGAAAAGAGCAAGTATCAAACTGAGCTTATAACAAAATTCAAAATCACCTAATTAAGACAGTACCATGGCAAAGTGAAAATAATTCTTTGCTGCTGAAAGCTGAAATCAGATTAACAAAAATAACAGCAACATCAACAACAATAACAATAGCAATAACAACAATGACAATAGTAGTAATAGTAGTAGTAATAATTGTAGTAAGAGTAGTAACTAGTAATATTAATAATTATAATAATAATAACAATAATAATAATTATTATTAATATTATAATAATTATTTTAAAATAATAATAATAATAATAATAATAACCCATAATAATAATAGCTGGGACCTATGTCCGAACATGCAGAATCCGCTAATGGAATCGTGGAAAGGATTTATAGCGTTGCGGAAAGCGAGCCCGGTGAGTTGCAGGACACCGAATTGGAAGAGTTGAATGAACAAATTACTGGTGAACAGTTGAAACTCGACAATGAGATCACTGACGTGTTAGGTGACGGTCGCGATGTGGTTCAGAAACACTATGTGGACGATGTTAGTCCTGACGTAACCAGAAACATGGAAAACACCTCCATCAGTCTACCCAGAATTAATCTTAGACCTGCCATTTTCGCACCTATGCAGAATCTAAGTCCCAACCCATCTGTGGCTTCATCTGTTCTAAACCAAAATAAAAGCCAAATCCAAACAGGTGCCCGACCTATACCCCCAAAAACTCAAATCAAATCGGGGGTTCAGTCCACGCAGCCTCAGCCTCAGGTGCCGACTGGTGACAAGAGGGCACTGGGGCAGCACGTGAGCACTAGGGTGATCGTCAACGGGTTGAACACAGCCCGTCTAAAAGAGAAGAGATGCGTCCTACGTCCCTGCCTCTCAATACCCCCCTCCTCCTCCTCCTCGAGTGCGTCCATAGAGCCTGAGATAGGTCCACAAGAGTTTTCTGCGCCGACAATCAGCGGGAAAAATAAGAAACTCGAGGCTAGAATGGCCTCTGTCTCCCAGGGGTCCCTCTCACCAGGGGCACAGCACCAGAGTCTAAGGCTGAACCAGATGTTGGCCTCAGGGCAGGCTGAGGCGGAGAGGCAGAGCTCATCGGGTTTTACAAATCAGAGCTCTAATCAAGCGGATACTAGCTCCCAAAATTCTCTAGGAACAGCTATCCAGATTTCAGGGTCGATGACTTCTAAAAGCGGTTCTCCCAGCAGAGTTCTCACAACTGCCTCATCAACCCCTGTTCAAGGGAGTCACCGTCGTGGTGGATTGATAACAGATGAAGTGGAGACGGGCGCTGCTGGAGCCAAAAGTTGTGGATTGAGGGCAATGTCACCCGCTGCTGCGACCAGCAACGTTTAAATAATAATAATAATAATAATAATAATAACACACATTATTGTGAAATGATCAACTATGTTGATATCTATCACTTTTAATACCACATGTTATATCCATTCGGCAATTTAGTCCATTTTCCGTGTTATAATAATAATAATTTAGTGCTACCGTCGGCAAAGACAATAATCGAGCACAATTGAATCAAATCCAAACCGAAAAGCAAAAAACAAGAGGTTTCAAAAGCAATACAAAATCTGAAATCCAGAAACTAGTCCAAAGATGAAGAATTAAAGAAAAGAAGATATACGTGCTGGTGGCAACTCATGAACACTGGATGGACAAGAGACATGGAAAAGTTCATTAGCTGCCTATGAAACAATTTATAGCCAAATTGTGTGACGAATCATTGAAACGCCGACCTCAAGAATATACATTAAGAAGCTTGCGTGACCATGTTTACCGGAATGCAAATTAAATAATTAAGCTAGGATTATTCAATTAGTAAAAAATTAATTAGCTTTTGATATTAATAGACTGAACTATGTCAGAGTTTATTTCATCTTCAAAGTGATACATCACATCGCAATTGGTCCATGTCGTACGGGTTAGCTCAATAGCATCCTGAACGATGAGCGTACCACGCTCCTACTGCTTTATGACTATCTTTATTTCTTTTATTAATTTTATGTTTTATAGAAAAGCTCCTTTAAAATTATCTAATCCATAATTAAAGTTCACTAAATTTTGACTCCTATTGATTATTAAATGAAATAAGTTATGCTAACTAAATTTATGCTGATAAGTTATAGAAATCTTTTACATTACAGGTTGATGATAAGGTTATTAATGATGGTAAGTGATCGATACATGATTGACTTTTTAAACCACTTGATTAATAATAAATGATCTAAGATTATATCTAAGATCCGAGATTGATTGCTTAGATACAAACCACTGAAATTGCCAATCGATGGGCTTCTGCTAATGGCGCCCATAGAATATCGCGGATGTAGCATGGTAGGATTATCCAGTTTGAATGCTAGAACGTACAGTATATACATTATATATAATTATATATAAATTATATATTTATTCTAACCGACTTCGCCACTGGCTGGAGACAGTGGCGAAGTCGGTTAGATACTCGACCGCGGATCAGTTGATGCGGGTTCAAATCCTGGGCTCGCCCGTCACTGACATGGCTTTCGAGTGAGGAAACTGACGTTAACCGTAGCTTTACTTTTTTATATAAATGTGTTGTATACAATTATATACATGTATATATATAATATTATAATATAATAATAATATAATAATATATATAATAATATTATACATGTATATATATACAAGATATATACATGTATATACATGTACATATACAGTATATATTTACACATATACAGTATATATATATACAGTATATATGCAGTATAAACATGCATATACATGTGCATATATGTATAATATATACATGTATGTATATACATACATGCACATGCAGTCGTGAATTTTCGCCACAGAGAAAAGACACACAGTCATTGCACATTGCACATTGATGCTGTAGCAAACAAAGCTTTGTAATAATAATAACACACATTATACCGAAATGATCAACCATGCTGACATCTAGGCCTATCAGTTTTAATACCACATGTTTGAACCGTCAGATAATTTAGTATATTTTCATTATAACATGTCCTTTGAATGTCCTAGATTTTACTCTCAGATCAGCTCGGCAGGAAATCGAACCAACGAGGATTCAATCATTCACTTTGGGATTGGTCTTTTCAAATTTCCTAACGCTATCTGACGCTTCTAACCACTGAGCTATTGAGACATTCCTGGAGTTTTTATGAGTATCAGAATGTATAATTCTACGGATATGAAGTATACATATATGTCCAAAGCACCTGAAACATGTACATGTACATTTAATTCAAATGTATAGCACGAAGTAAATTTTACTCAGCTAGTGCAGGTACATTCACTCTGACATTTGCTTGCAATTTAAAATTTATAAAGTTTTTATAGTTATTCTTAAACATAAGCATATTAGCATTGAACTTCACTTGGTAATTAATTTGCGTATATCGTTCATTGCTCGGTGAATACTTTCTGATCTTTGAATTAAGCTTTCTGATGCTAATATAGACTCTACGAATGTCGTTACTTTTACAGCTTAATGATACATATGCAGCATTTTTGCATCAGCATACGTAGTTGACATTGTTTATCAAATTTTGGTCAAAAGTGTTAAATATTTTCTCTATTAATTTTGACCATGGGCTATGTTATTATCTCAGTTTATTTAGAGAGAATTCGTACAAGGCCTATGACAAACATGGTAAAGCCATGATTATCATACGCAAATACACAACGCCATGCTACACAAGGCACATGTATTTAAAATTCTGGTTTAAACATTTTCATGTGCACGTATATAACCTTGGTTATATCACGTTACTGACGAGATACATGCCAGCTACAATTATAATGTCTCTCAAATAGGAAGTAGTATACAGTGGACACTTTCTTTAAAATACTAGGCGCAATATATATCATGATTTTATAGATCTTAAAGTTATGAGGTGAACAACATTGGATAAGTGTGAAGGAATTGTAGGCCTAATTCTTGTACCTGTCTCTAGGTAGTACCTGGAAGGAGTGAGAGGCCTGTAAATATGGAATATTTCCCTGCTGTATTCTGTCTATTGTTTCGCTAGCACTGAATTGAACTAGGCAGGCAGGAAATTCGATATAAATAACAAAGTTATAATATGACATTTAACAGCCACAAAGCTTCATTGATTATCTGAAAGGTTAATCGCTGAAAGTATGGGAACTCTGTTTATAGCGCGAAGCTAATGCGTGCAAATCGAATAATAGACTCGTTAACTATAGCGTATTGGCTAACGCATTAGCGTCAACAGCATGCTAATGTGTAGCTGTATCCAAACATTACAGTGAAATGAGCATTCATGATAATGTCTGTGGCCTTTGAGACAACACATTGCATTTATTTTAGATTTGCTATAGGACTTGTCATTTAACAAGGCTTGAAAAGAAAATTCATGTACTACATTTTGCAATGTTTTGTTTATAGTGATTCCCACAGGGTTACATAAACCTAAAAAATAAAAAAATACTAATATACAGTTCCAATAATAATTATAATAACAACACACATTATAGTGAAACGATCAATTACGTTGATATCTATCGCATTTTAATACCACATGCTAAATCCCTTAAGCAATTTATTCCGTTTTCTGTGTAACCAGTCCAGTGAATGTCCGAGATTTTACTCTCAGATCAGCGCAGCCGGGATGAAACCCACG
Source organism: Enchytraeus crypticus (assembly GCA_905160935.1). Taxonomy (NCBI): domain Eukaryota; kingdom Metazoa; phylum Annelida; class Clitellata; order Enchytraeida; family Enchytraeidae; genus Enchytraeus; species Enchytraeus crypticus. Next base: position 2,158,451 of record CAJHZI010000197.1, on the reverse strand, counting down.
AGAGGTCAATTCACCTCAGGATCTGTCTTTTAAAACTTCTAGTCTAGACAATATCTACACCTCTAACCACTGCGCTACATTGAGACATTCACAGTATAGATGAAGTATGGTTCCAAAATATGCACTTGAAATCATCTAACGAAGAATAGTTCGCCAAAAGCGAAGTAAAAGAAGTAAAAGCGTAGAATGAATAAAATTAATTGTGAAATAGGAAAGAATTAGTGAAAGAACAAGAAAGCATGGAGACGCTATAATAATAATAATAATAATAATAATAATAAAGGTTTAACGTCCGTTTTCTCATACAAGGATGATGTTAGGGATGTCCCCCATCATATGTCACTACAAATTGATTCACCCATACGATCTGAAAAAGTATGTGCTGAAGAGAAAGAAGAAGATCCTAACGGTGCCGGTCCGATGGTCAAAAAACAGTTAGGCAAAATGAAAAAGTCTATGGTGGGTAGTGGAGGATCCAGGGGGCCCAGGGGACCCCCTTAGGCCCGCCGATAAAATTTTTCGACTATACATTCATTGTTCCTAGGACAATTTATATGTGTAAATATGTGTGTAATGGCATTGGTTGGGGGGGGGGGGGTGTACGAGAGGAATCTCGAACAGTTACATTACATACATTACCTCGAATTTTTTCAAATATGGGCCCCAGTTGGGGCCCATATTTGGTATACTAGGAGCCCTGCGAAATGGAAGGGGGCCGAAAATTGTTCACTATAGCTCTCAATTTTTACTTTAACCACTGTATAAGAGGAAGAAGGGTGTAAGTATAATTGTGAACTTTGTCCAGTTGCAGTGATGCAAACAGCCTTGACTGGAGGGGGTAAGCCACCATACCGCCAAAAATTAGGTCACTTTTGCAATTCGTCCAGATCTGCTGAGTTTCTTCAGAGGTGAAAATATTAATTTACTTTTTCAAAAACAAATCTTGGAATTTAAGAATTTTAGGTTTGGTAGTAAGATAAGGGGACTCACTCTAGGAGCCGAGCTCAGTATAGTGAAAAGCGTTTGATCCACCCCGCACCCCTTTCCTCTTCATTTATACATATGAGTGGGTTTTTAAATCATCAACATACCTGAGCTCGGCCTGCCCCTGCCTTTTTTCCTTCAACTCTACCTTCTATGATCTCTACGGATTCTATTATAAATACAGGTATATGAGGCCTGCAACAGAGGATTGAGGATACTGTGGCCTCTTCTTTTATCCACGTGATGCTGACTCGGAAATTGTGTAATATAATTAGAATTATACAAATTATGCTAACATAATTCAAAGCTAAGTATCAATAATAAATAAATAAATGAACGTAATAATGAATTAAGTTTTATGAAACATCAACAATAATAATAATAATAATAATAATAATAATAATATTAATTGCGTCCAGACGGTGTCTCACAAATTCCATGGGCAGAGGGCAAGTGTGTTAGCTGGGATGTCGCTGTGACGGACACTTTCTCAGTAAGCAATCTCGGCCTATCTTGCGTTGCTGCTGGTGCTGCTGCAGAGGCCGCAGCCAATAGGAAAACTCTGAAGTATGCCGAAATCTCTAGCAGCTATATTTTCATGCGTATTGCCTTTGAGACCCTGGGCTCCATCAACTATGTCGCATCAAACTTTATTAACGAAAATAGGCAGGAGGACCAGCGCCATTACTGGTGATTAATGCGAAAAAACTTTTCTTTGGCAGCGACTGTCTATAATTGCTCTCCAGCGATTCAATGCAGTCTGTTTAAGTGGCACTTTGGCCAATGAGGCATCCCAGGGTGTAGAAGAATAATTTTAATCGCTTCTATTTTTAATTTTTATTTCAATAAAGTCTCTTTTATCTTATTTTTGTCCATTGCCCTTTACAGCCCAGGGCAATTTAAAAAATAATAATAAAGAAAATGATGCCAGAGATATTAGAAAAGATGAAAGTATAAAAATTACAGTAATAAATATTACTTAGTAGTATCTGATAGTTATCTCAGTACTATCAGCATATCAAGTTGTGCAGCTTTTACTGCTAAAGAAGTCGCCTCTAGATGGAAGTGCAGAATTGTGCTATCATTGAGTGCGGGCGCTACATATCCGCGCCTCTTGCCGTTGAGACCCTGAATCCATCAACGCTGCCACCACAGACTTCAAGGAGCAGTTCAATAGAACCCCCGTGGAGGATCCAGGGGGCCAAGGGGCTATGCCACCCCCCGAAATCTTTATGCAATTTTTTAACTTCAAAATTGCGTCGTACATGTTTACCAGTGGTCTCTTAGGGTCCAAGGTAGAGGGGGGTGGGGTGGCGATCATAGTCAATCAAAATTAAAATTAAGTCATGCCAAAGCTAAAACACGGTCGCATGATTAAAAATAAGGTTGTGAAAAAAGTTATCTTGCCCCGCCCCGAAAAATTTCTGGATCCGTCCCTGGAGAACCCCCGCTATTACCGGTAATCAGCCTGAAAACCTTTCTGTTCCAGCGGTCGTGCATCGGACTCAGTGCTATAGTGCCATAGTACAACAATATCATAGTGCCACAGTGCTATCATACCAAAGTGCCATAGTGCGACAGTGCCATAGTGTCATATTGATATAGTGTCACAGTGCCATAGTGCTATAGTTCTGTTTGTTTCCGCGACACTTTTGTTGATCCGGCGTCTCAGAGAGGAGAGATTTAAAATGAAGTTTTTAAACTCGCCTGATCTTTTAATGAAATTAAATCTCTTTTAGAAAAGTTTTAGCTCATAAACTTTTATAGCCCAGATATGAAAAAATTAATTAATAATAATAGTAATAATCTCTCGCTCTCAAGAATTCTACCAAGTGGCCAGTCCAGAGTACATATTCCTACTCAAATTCTGCCTTCACGCTTCGTAATGCTGCTTATTTTCACGAAACATACGCTGCTATGAGTAATATGTCGAACATCAATTAACGAGCTAATCTATTCACACAAATGCTATATCTTTAGGTAGACTATAGACTGGCAACAACATTGCTTCTTCATGGGGTGATTTCCTTTTACCTTCTTCAGTTCTTACCTAGTCGCCTCGTATGGCACGTGCAGTTTAGATTGACATGTTCCTAAATGGCCCGGTCCATTTTTCCTAAATTTATGTTTACAAGTTAGTTTATAAATTTATACATTTATATTTACAAGTTTATATTTAATACAAACAACGTCTTGATCAAAGGCTTATAATAGCATTCTAATACGTCCAATTTAAAGAAACGGACGTTATATGAAATCGCTTTGTAAGTTCAAATGTTGCCAGGATATGTTAAGCATTGTACCTGAGGAATCCTGTTTGAACCCCGCGTTACTCACTCCGCTGTGATCTTCGTTGTCGTCCGCTGTACCGGAAGTCTTACTTCTTCTGTCTGATCCCGAGTCCTCTATGGGAGTCATCGACATATTCACATCACCCAAACTGCTGAATAAAACGTACACAATTTTAAAATTAAGTCACAATATTAACCTTATCACTTAATACTAGCGCATAAATACAAATTTTCGGGTACAAATAAGGTTCTGATCAGATATTTCAATTAGAAATCAAACGAGTTATAAATCGAATCTGTGACAGGCAATTATTAGATTAGTTATTAGTTCGTAATCCAATAAATGCAACATAAACGTACGTAAAGACTACGGTGAAGCTGTGAGCATACAAAGTTTTGCTGTAAACATCGCGAACAACATGAATAGAAATCTTACATGTGAGTTTCTCGATGCAGTTTAATGTTTGATGAATATTTTAGAAGTAATCGCATTTCCGAAGATTGATTAACTATATTTTCTTAAAGCTAAATTTTCAATAATATCGGTGAATAATGTGACGATAAAGCATACATGTTCATGTATAATCTTAATGAAATTATATCAGTCGCCCTAATTTGTCTAATGAGTTACCAATAGTCTTAAAGTAGGCCTACCATCTTAGAGTGAGAAATAGAACGATACGGAATATTTTAGAAAGTAATTTCCTTCCACGGGCTTGTTAAAATTTCTCTTCATCTTTTACTGATTTGTATAAAATGGTAATTATAAAAGACATTTTTATTTAATTTCATAGTTGTTAAATGTCGTTTGACTTACAAAATTTCAATATATGACTTCGTAGATTTTGAATCACTTTCCTTTGACTGCGTGTTGGTTTGAGACGTATCATTAATTCGTTATTATTTGAAACTCTATAAAAGAGAGAATTCGAAGTAAAGAGTAAGTCAAATTTTATTCAGGAGGTGTTTTGTATTTGCCTCACTAAAGGAATATGAAAAATTGTTTATTTTTCGAAGGTTTTAATTCAGAAACCGTATTCAGTTTTGTAAGTTATTAGCGTAACGTTTGCTCTTCGTTATTAAATCATAATATATCATAATTACGTATTGGCTCAAACAATTAAATATTTGAATAGAGAATACTATTACCATTCTGTGTCCATTTCTTTTGTAAGTTTAATTATTCCTATATAAAAAGAAACTAAAGAGAGTTTAAAACTAAGTTTATTTATTCCTAAATATAAAGAAACTATGAGACTTTACAACTAAGTTTACTTATTCCTAAATACATAGAAACTATGAGAGGTTACAACTACAACACTAAATTGAAAGATCGAGTTTTATTTTAAAAGGCTTTCTATTTAGTTTCACGCAATGCAATAATTAGAGTCCTACAGATCGCAGCAGAAACATGTAATTGATGATAGGTAGGATTTCTAATAAAATACCAAAGAGCAGAGGCTAAAGAGGAGATAGAGAATAAAAGAACAGGCAAGAATAAATTGATGGGCAATATGAAGGGACCTACAAAGGCAGAACTGACCGGTATTCTAGCAAGTTCAATTGAGTGTGAAAATTAGGTGAGAAATTATTGACGTTGTTTCACGAAAAGAGTTGCGCAAAATGTGATAATTACACACATCATGTTATAGTTTTACTGTAGGGTTGCCTTGTTAATATATTAATGTCTATTTAGGTTCATTAAAACCCAATATAAAGACATTATGCATACTATTTCATATTGTGCAAGGCTCATAAATGACGACAATTACTTCTTGCATCACTTCTTGTATGACAATTTAGTTATCTATTCTATCTATCCATCAGTAGACTGACTTGCTATTGAGCTGGACATTTACGTTAAACTTGACTTTGGCTTTGACATCTATATACCCGAGATTTTACTCCGGGGTCGGATCCTATACACAAATCCACTGGACTACTATGTACAGCATTGTCATCATCATAGAAAACTTTCCGACATTACCTTACGAGAAAACAACTATCGAAATTATCGAAATCTAGATTAGTAATGCTATTAAACAAGCATCTGTGCTTCATGACCCAGTGTGTCATTATTAACATGTTAACGTCCGTTTCATTGATGCTGCCAGGGCCTTGCAAGATTTGCAAGTGTAGTATAGCATTTTCTCCAGTCATGCATTTGTCTACCTTTTAAAATCGACGTCGTCAAAATTGACAATATAGTGCACGTATCATACATTTGTAAACAAAATTTGCCGAAAAACTTTCAAGTTAGATCTTATACTTTCTGCTACAAATCTGATAAGACTATATCCAATAAGTAATTGTCAATTTCAGAAAAGAGCGCTACATGTACGGGTGCTGATACCAAACTAATCAATCGATACCAGGACAGCCTCAATTATTCAACCTTCCAAAGAGGTCCCATTCGTCATATTAGAGTGATCTAATGATCCATGATGAAATTTATCACTTGTAATGCCACATGTTTAGACATTCAGTCAGTTAAATTTAGTAAATTTTGACCCGCTTGCCTTGGAGCATGGACGTGCACTGCTTTGATCTTGATTTCTCTTGTGGTCTCTGTGTACTCAGTCGTCATCATGTGGTGCTTTAGCTCCTGTTTGAGTAGAGTCTGCAAGAGACGTCCCTGACATTGCCTTATGGTGAGAACCGTACGTTAAATACTTATTGATTAATTGATTGATTGTATCCATTGACCGATATTTGTTATTTGGATGTTTCAGATTTTATTTTCTCATTAGTTCGGCCGGGTCGGTTAGAGGCCATGAAACTATATTTCACTCATATCGGTCGATCATTTAAAAATTCTCGACGCTATCTATCGTTCTGCACTCTGAGATATTTGAGCACTCTAAAAAAGTCTATAAGTCAGGTGAGACAGAAGTGATAGTACTGTGGTCTCTTACTAAAGCATTGGCTCATCCATTAATTAACGATAGTTTAACGTCACCCCATGACACATCAGAAATTTTTTATCCATTGACTCGACTACAACTGATTTTCCAGTAAATGCTACAATTTTACGATGATTTTATTCTGTAACTGCAAGAGTTTATATAGCTCTTATTTGGCGCGTTTTTTGAATATATTTCAGCAGTCGGTTGGTACCTGATGTTGCTCGCTTAGAGTTAGTTTAACTAAAACACAGAACGCACCATACAGAGTTCTAGTATTAACTTATTTTTCTCTCTCTCTAGTGTTTTGCAATGTGGCAAGTTCGAGGTATATATTCCTATTCAGAGTCTACTTTCACGCTCCATAAAAAGTTGCTTACCCATAATTTATTTAGCCTGTAGTTTGAGAAAACATATAGATTATGAGGGGATTTCCTATTGTCAGCCTCAGTTTTTGCTTTGTCGGCTCTTACTACACGTGTTGTTAAAGGTTGGTCTACTTTTCAGTGTCTCGGACATAAAGTGGACAAACTTAACGTTAACTTCACTAATGTTAACTAGTGTTATCTAATATTAACCACTTATAGCCCGTGGTGATGGTTTCTTTGTTTTAAACCAATTGGTCGCTAATATCATTTACCATTGCACTATGGCACTAAAGTTAAGCCATCCGGGCGCTTACCATCTGACGTTATTACTATTATTATTTTTTATTATTATTGCTTTCATTGTCATATTTTAAGGACAAGGATGTCAGCCAGCATCAGACCTATTATCATAAGAGAACTACAGCTACACTTAAGATGATGGTTATACTATCAATCTAAAAATTACAAAATTATTAGTTCAATGACATTTTGATAAACTGTATGAAAACATAAACAAAATATCCATACAAAATTTTTCATTAAAATAGTAGTAACTATTACCAACTTTAAGATATAAGTAGATAACAACAGACTGGGAATAATTGCACATTAACTGCATGGAGATACTCAGAGCCCATCACGGCTATAAGTGGCAACACGTTAAATATAAAAGCGTCGATATTGTATTTATTATTAATATGATGGGCTTGGCGTAATGAAAGTCTTCAATGCGGAATCAGCTTAATGGCGTCATAGAGGATTTATGCAGACGCGGGGTGTCAATGTTTTTTCGCCCGCCCCAGGAAATTGTGATATTTTACAAATACCTTTTCTAGTTGACAAAATTAAGTGGCAGTGCCAACCCGTAATTCATCATTGTAATGTGCCAATATACAGGTTTATAACTTTATATAGACTATATTCAGCCTACCGCATGTCATTATTATGACATTGTCATATGCCATGTGTTTCAAAACCTTTTTATAACGCAAGCAAAATTAATTTTTAAACCGACACTACGGAGAACTCATTATTTTTAATGAGATAAAATACAATAGCAAAAACTACTTTATGAAATAATTTGGAGGAAATGCCGTGCAAATTTTTGGTAAATTCAAAAAAGTCGCGTTTCCTAAACTGTTAAAGAGTATGAAATTAAAGTACAAAAAAGTATATTATGTTGAGTTGACAGATGTTCTGAAGAGCTGCACTGCTCAAAACTGAAATCAAATATTAGAAATGAAACTGAGTCAGGGGTAAAGTTGAAAGCTGGTAAAGCTAAGGTTAACGTCAGTTTCCTCACTCGAGAGCGATGTCAGTGACGGGCGAGCGCAGCATTTGAATCACAAAAAGAAGAAACAGTGCCTTTCTTATGGGGCCCGTTAACTTGCTGACCTCTTGAAAGTCAGCGAGCAGTGAATCTGTCACACTGAGCCACTGAGCTATTCATTGTCCTCTCTCCTGAATTCTATACTGTCAGATTCAACCTCCTGAATTCTTGACTGTCAGATTCAGACCCTCATTTCTTGACTGTCATATTCAACCCCCTCATTTTTTGACTGTATACTCAGACTCCTCATTTCTTGACTGTCATATTTAGACTCGTGAATTCTTGACTGTCATATTCATGACTTCTGAATTCTTGACTGTCATGTTCATTAAATTACCCATAATTGACTATAGAAATTTTATCATTTTTATGTTCAGTAATGGAGATTAATAACAGAATCTGAAGGCAACATCGATGCTGGGCTAAATATATAATTAAATTAATCGACAAGTGATTTAAACTAAAACTAGTATTAACATTAATGAACAGACAAACCTGATGTCTCTTTTATCCACTGAAATGTTACTTCGTGTGCTCTTCATTACCAAGCAACTAAAATCTTAAAACTTTAGCCTGCAAATGTAGTTTGTATTATGAATACTATTTCGGAATATCGCAGCCAATAAAGGCCAGCATAATTTGCAGAAAGGTTAAACACTCGATTAAGCCTAATTATACATGTATTTCATGAAAGTTCTATATTGAGAAGTGCATTATTTTATTATATTCTTAATGCCAACAATAACACATTTTCTATCAACTCGGTATATTAAGCATATAAACGCTCCAAGTCTTAGGTTAAAACTATTTGTTTGTATAATTCGTAATATTAAAAACCCAATTGACATTCCTAACTTGTAGCTTTTCAGTTCTTAATTGTCGTACATAGATTTCAAAATTATAAATAGCCCACGACGCTAAATGTTTCGCAGTGAGTGTGTGCCATAAACTTGGCAAGAATTTTGAATTCTAATGGAAGCTGTGTCGAACTGTAATTCCAATGTGAACGATTTAAAACGGCGGTCGATAGACAAATGCATTATCTACATTTTTCTGAGCAACTTTCATTATATTATCTAATTGCATTCGCCAGATATGTCGATTAAAAACTGAAAAAGATTTATAACTAATACACATCTCCATTAGGTTGATACCGAAATGAAGTTGGAGAGCAGCATTAATTCCAATGGTGTGCTCTATAATTAATCAATTAGGCTTACTATCTTAATTACATCAATTTAATACTAAATATTGCTAATAAGTATATATAGCATCAATTAATTGTTAGAATAGATAAGAATTTCATGCAACATATCCACCATTGGACTAGTTTTCCTGATGCTGGATTTGCAAAACCCCGTTTCATGATGGAACTTTCAGCTTCTCTCATCGGAATATGTACGCTTATTTGATTTAATACAGTATCCGACCTTGTCAGTAAAGCATTTAAGGGTATAGCCTATATAATATTTTTTATTATTAAAAGCGATCACTGTCAAAAACTCTGTAACCCAAAACCTCTCATATTGAAAATCAATAATTTTAATTCCTCTACAGTGTATAATGGATGAAAGGCTACGATGTTCTGCTGCATAACAATTTCAAATAAATAGTTTTTATACAAATAGACACAATGAAGATTTAAAGCTATTTAGGCCTATGTGAAAATTAAATGTCTAAATTCATTTGCTATGCGCTGATAAGCACTTTCATTCGTTACCTTTTTTGTTATACTTGCTCTTTAATTTGTGAAAGTTTTTTTTAAAGTTATTTTCTTTTCAAAAACATCATGAAAGCGCTATTATAATGAACTGCAAATGAAGAAGCGGACATACCTGTCCAGAACTTGCAACAACCCATTTGTAACATTGCTGCAATACTGCACATGTACATGATAGTGATAGCTAGGCATCTGTAATGTAAGGTGACGATTACTGGCTAAAATATGGTTATAAAGTTATATAGCAAGTCAATTACTTTGAAAACGTACATCTACCGTTACTCTTTATCCATCTAATGTCAAGTTACCGGTAAACGGTACAGTCTTCACACTCCGGCAAGAGCACTCCATAGATCAACAAACCCTCCACAGTCTATGCCTTATCCATAGCTTATGTAGTAGCTTGGGAAAATAAGGCGGCTAAAGTTGCCTAGGTTTTTTGAAAAAAATATGACATCCCGTTGCCTTTCTCAGGTTTTTCTCAGTCGCCAGTCTACTAGCTCTTATTACACGTGCAGTGCAGTTAGCGGTTAGTTTATTAGTCTATTCCTCATTGACCCGGAAATAGCAAGGGAAATATACATGTATATATAATGTATACATATATATATATATATATATATATATATATATATATATATACATATACATACAATACATATATATATATATATATATATATATATATATATATATATCACATAACGTAACATAACAGTTCTGAATCGGAAATCAAATTACAAGCTTAATTGTTTAAAACTCATTAAAATCACTAATAGGGCCTACAAATAAAAGTACACACGCGCTATATAGTGAAATGATGTATTTGTATTAGTGTTTCTTAATACAATATGTATTTGTATTAGTGTTTTTAATGAGTGTTATGTATTAAAAACTTTTGTTTGGCCTCAAAATGAGCATTTTGTAAAAAACCAAAGAATTAAATTAGTTCTGATAAATAATGCTCTCTAAACAGCTCTCAACATGTAGGCCTAATATCTTGCTTAAATAAATTAAAATTCAGGCAAAGGATTTTGCAGGCATGATTCATATAAAATTCACTGTTTAGGATCTTTCTCTCACTGTTTAGGATCTTTTTCTTTCTCTTCAGCACATTTTTTTCAGATCGTATGGGGTGAATCGATTTGTAGTGACATGTGATGGGGGACGTCCCTGATATCATCCTTGTATGAGAAAACGGACGTTAAACCTTTATTATTATTATTATTACTATTATTATTTTTTCATTCAAAGCCGTATTATTTTGTATAGGTCAGTTAATATTTTTATGTAAGAGCTCAATATTCTGGAAAAAACAAAAAGTAAAAATATAGATTTATTAAAGATCCAATAATTAAGAATATTAATGGAATTATAGTAAGAAAATCACAAATCAAATCATTTAGGGACACATCCCTGAAAGGTAATCCAAGTGATAAAAATAATTAAGGTACTATTATAAAATTGTTTTTGAATAGTCTATTCTTATTCTTGAATTTTTTATTATTATTGAATTTATTATTATTATTATTATTATTATTATTATTATTATTATTATTATTATCGTCAGTAATCAACAAACTAAAATTTTAAAACTAAATGAGTAGTTTCTGCGTTAAAATTTATATAAAATTATTAAACGTTGCTCTTCGCAGCAGCGGGTGACATTGCCCTCAATCCACAACTTTTGGCTCCAGCAGCGCCCGTCTCCACTTCATCTGTTATCAATCCACCACGACGGTGACTCCCCTGAACAGGGGTTGATGAGGCAGTTGTGAGAACTCTGCTGGGAGAACCGCTTTTAGAAGTCATCGACCCTGAAATCTGGATAGCTGTTCCTAGAGAATTTTGGGAGCGAGTATCCGCTTGATTAGAGCTCTGATTTGTAAAACCCGATGAGCTCTGCCTCTCCGCCTCAGCCTGCCCTGAGGCCAACATCTGGTTCAGCCTTAGACCCTGGTGCTGTGGCCCTGGTGAGAGGGACCCCTGGGAGACAGAGGCCATTCTAGCCTCGAGTTTCTTATTTTTCTCGCTGATTGTCGGCGCAGAAAACTCTTGTGGACCTATCTCAGGCTCTATGGACGCACTCGAGGAGGAGGAGGAGGGGGGTATTGAGAGGCAGGGACGTGGTACGCATCTCTTCTCTTTTAGACGGGCTGTGTTCAACCCGTTGACGATCACCCTAGTGCTCACGTGCTGCCCCAGTGCCCTCTTGTCACCAGTCGGCACCTGAGGCTGAGGCTGCGTGGACTGACCCCCCCATTTGATTTGAGTTTTTGGGGGTATAGGTCGGGCACCTGTTTGGATTTGGCTTTTATTTTGGTTTAGAACAGATGAAGCCACAGATGGGTTGGGACTTAGATTCTGCATAGGTGCGGAAATGGCAGGTCTAAGATTAATTCTGGGTAGACTGATGGAGGTATTTTCCATGTTTCTGGATACGTCAGGACTAACATCGTCCACATAGTGTTTCTGAACCACATCGCGACCGTCACCTAACACGTCAGTGATTTCATTGTCGAGGTTCAACTGTTCACCATTTGTTCATTCAACTCTTCCAATTCGGTGTCCTGCAACTCACCGGGCTCGCTTTCCGCAACGCTATAAATCCTTTCCACGATTCCATTAGCGGATTCTGCATGTTCAGACATAAGTCCCAGCGCCCTTCTCCCTGCCTCCCCTGTCGTATTCCGTGAAAAACTCTGCAGGGAATGTCGAGGGGAAGCGTGACTGGGATTGGACGGGGCATGCCGCTGATTGCAGGGAGATCTGGACATATGGCTGGGTGAGGAGGGGTAACCAAATGAGTACCAGAGGAGCCACCGCATTCGTCAGGCCTCTGTTCCATTGTCCTCTCGTGAGTCCCGTAGTTCTTAGCCTTCAATGTTTTTACTCGCCTCTGGTCGTTGTGATATGTAGCGACCTATGTTCGGTTCGTGAAAAATTCGTTATTATTATTGTTATTATTACTATTATTATTATTATTATACTGTCGTTGATGGAGAATTTGAGCCAGATGGTGGACGTGCTGTTGAAAGGATCTGGAACTGGAGTCGGGGCGGGGTTGCCGTATTTGGCAAAGTACGACCACATGGTCTGCACGCAATCAGCATAGACCATGTCCTCTGGCACCCAGCCCACGATGTCGTAGAAAACCTGGGAACTCTCTCGCACAACCTCGATGATGAGAAGATATCCGTAGCCCCAGACATAGGGCAGTTCTCCATTGTGTAGCAGTTCGTGCCATTCAGCTTACTTCTATCCTCCCAGACCGTGACCCCGCCCTTCTCTTCGTCGTCTGTTCTTATGTACGACTCCTGATCTGTCTCGATGTATGACTGTGTGTATGTCTGTGTGTCTTCCTTTCGTTTTCTTCTCCGCGGCTCGATCTTCCTCAGGCCTGACGCTGAACCCGTATCGATACTCAGACTGATCCTACGACTTTCATTGAATTCTGCCACACTATAGGTTTGTGTCAGATTCTGGAATCTGTCACAAGCTTCAGTGCACTCCTCCCGGAATGATCGAGTGTGAGAGAAGGACCCCTCTCCAGGGAACTCTAAGCCAAATCCGACCAGGAAGTAGCTGGGCTGGCAGGAGGAAGACTGATCGGCGTAGGACGCGGTGGACGATATGTCCTCAACGTCAAGACTCGGTGAGAGGAAGGCTGGAGCCTTAGACAGGTCAAGGTCAGCGGTCATAGCTAAACGATCGGGGATATGATGGTCTTCTGACTCGATCTGCATGTGAGAAATAACTACCTCCAGATTTGCAGACATGTTTGTTGAGCTGCTCTTTCGCAAGTTTCTTCACTGAATTGAATTTGCAAAAGCCATCTCTAATTAATCTAATTTAGGCCTAATCTCTGCACGGTGCGTTGAATTAAGTCTCTTTCGTTAGACAATACATTTATCTTATTTCACTGACTATTGGCAGGTCCATGGTATATAACTCCTTCACATATTTCTATTCTCCGCTTTTCTCATTATATCAACATAGGAATTTAATTGTGAAATCATCAAGCATCCCAAGTCTGGGTCTTACTGTAACATTTTTCCTTTAATTCTCCCTTCAATTACCTCTTTTAGTAAACCATTACCTCGCAGAACATGACCCATCGAGTTCTTCTTTCTATTCCTATGATATATACCAATTGTCTATTTATGTTACCCTTTTCTAATCAGCACTTCATCGTTCATAATTTTGTAAATTCCATTTGCCACACACCGATATTAAATATGTAGCCTATACATAATGCATAAATTCATTAGACTTCGCTGCGTATTTTCTTTTGATAACCTACTTTTACGAATATTGCTGACACGTCTTCAATTCCTGCTGCTTTGCTTTTCTTCATTCTGTAATGGTTTTATAAAAATTTCTTCTTTCATTATTTCAGACCCTCGATCTTTGATCGTCTTCTTTCACAACTTTTTCTAATTTTCAACATCTGCATATTCTCTCCATATTTCTGTTATACTATTTAGTTCTGTTTTTAGTTTCATATAATTATGTAAATGTATGCTATTGTTAAACTGGGATTAAGGGAAGATGGTGATGATGATGATGATGATGCTATTGATGCGATATTTTCCCGTGATGTGACCGTGTTGTTTAACGAATTGACCAACCGGTGACTGCACAAGTCGTAGGAAGCGACTAAAGAACTGAGATCCACACCAATGTCAGAAATGGCATATTCGGTTGATGAGCGCCTGGGCTCCAGAAATTGCTTCAAAAATTTAATCCCATGGAAAAATCTCAAATAGAGGATTGGCTGATGATACGATGTAGGACAGAGAGGATTTGAGACAGTCTAATCGTATCCCGACCCTAGTTAAACTGGGATTCAAGGGAAAATGATGATGACGATGATGATGATAATGATGATGATGATGATGATGACGATGATGATGATGATGATGCTATTGATGTGAAAATGCTTTCTTCCCATTTCTTTTCGTTCCTTGTCACCTGACGCACTTAAATTCTTGATACCACAAATTCGAAGGTCTTTCTCGTTCAGTATCCAATTAAACCCTCCAGTACCTTCAGATCATGCCAGGGAAAGTCCAATCACTGATCTGTGCTTAAGGCCAAAACTAATACTAGAATGACTTTATAGCAACTATTTATAATCACTCAATAACAATTAATTTGTTACTGCATGTAATTGTTTATAATAAAGTAGTCGAAAATGTTTCTAAAAATTGTGAGAAATTCTAATTATAAAAATTTCGTGTTTGACAACACTGTATCTTATTTCATTAAGTACAGAAACAATAGGCTACAAATAAAATTGCATTGAAAAACGCATCCAATTCTACCGACCATGAAATTAGGGCGGATAAATGATTATGAAGAGGATTGAAGAGCTAAACTCTGATTGGTTGACGACTATATGAACCAACGATTCTGATTGGCTCTTGAGCATGGCCTCGATCAATGCTATATTACCAGAGGACAGGCTATGAAATTTTAGTTCACTCCTGAACTCTGGCTTCTACAGAATTACTAGCTGAACTTGTCTAAATGTAATTCTTAATGAATTATTGCGACAAATACATAAACTAGTAGATTTCATACAAGCTTCTGCATTTTTGACTGCATTCGTATGAAATAGTTCTACTATACACCTTCTATAGGTCGGTGATAGTTAGCACGAAAAATACGAAATCTATATGGAACGATTGTGCCTCACGGGATTGCAGATATAGTGTGAAATTGTCGTCTAACCCCCTATAGGTCGGTTAATCACGACACCATTTCAATATCTCAATTCATTGAACGTATAAATCCTTGATTGTACAAGAAACGCCGACTACTAGAGTTGAATCTAGATAAAGCGTTTCCTTGTCAATTCAGGTTGAAATAGCTGCATTACAACACTTGGTGTTGGCAGTAAAGATAGAAGAAGGAAGTGAAGATAGAAGAAAGAAGTGAAGATAGAAGAAAGAAGTAAAGATAGAAGAAGGGTGTGAAGATAGAAGATTGAAGAGGAAGACAGAATCAGGAAATAGCGAATTTCTACGAAGAACACTAATTTTCTAGTGCCTAATCTAGCTAGGTGTTTTTTTCATAGAATTCAGCTAAACGACTACAATCCTGAATTCTACGGAAAGCGCGATTTACTAGTGCCTGAGTCTAGTTAAGCGTCTTTGCCTTAGATTCAGCTAAACGACTGTAAAAAAAACACCCCTTGTGTTAACAGTCAGAAGAAAGAAAGAAAAGAAGACAGAAGAGAATAATACTGAAGTTCTACGAAGAACGCTAATTTTCTAGTTGTCCACTCTTGGTAAGCGTTATCCTTCTAGATCTCAGTCAGGCGATTGCAGGTCCTAAATTCTATGAAAAGCGCAATTTACTAGTTCCCTATTCTAGTTAAGCGTATTTTTCACAGATTCAGCTAAACGACTGCATGATAACACCTCTCGTGTTAACAGTCATAGGAAAGAAGAAAAGAGGGAACGTATCAAATCATATAAGCGAGAAGTGCCTTGAAGCCAATAACTCGTTTTCCTTTTTCTATCTCTTATTTTAATTGTAAATACAGACATTTAGCTAACTGAATATAAATAAACTGACTTTATATTTATCGCCTATTTTTAGCATTTTATTAATTGTTACGTAGTGTTCGTTTAATATTCTATTCTATCTTTGTGTTTAATGTCTTAACTCGTTATATTGCTATCGTGTTTCTTTGTTAATAATAAATCGTTTAAAATAATAAATCACTAGTTTTGTGTCAATATTCTAATTTAGTTAGAATTTATAGAGATAATTACAAATAATACACAAATACTATAAATTATAATACATTGAACGAATAAGCATGAGTTCTGTTCATAGCAGCTCCAGTCTCATTGATTTATCCTCTAACTGGCTATATGAGCAAGAGATCCTTGCATCTTCTAGGTTAATACCGCCAAAGCATGAAGAGTTGGAAATATCGAACCCACGCCTCCGTTTCCGAACTCCTATAACGGAGAGAGAATGGGAGAATCCAACAAAATATTATACACAACACTGTATATACTAATTATAAATATCGGTATGTCTAAGTATTTGACCTATAAAATTGGCTAAAAATTTGTGCAAACGCTCTAAACTTAGTTGAGTAAGTATATTAATTTGTGAGCCAGGAAAGTAATGTGAAAAAAGTAATTTCAAATTACAAAATTAGAGCAAAATTTAAATAGTATTTTAATTGAAAAGTACAATTTAACTTGCAATTTGAAATACATTTCAATTACATTAGCCAAATTACTTCATACCTCTGAGCATCATCCTCCGCAAGATTGAATTGACTAATGGCAAAAAGAAGCGAAACTGTGCAGAAAGTGTTGTGGCGTGATTTAGTTTTGTTTACATTTTTAGTAAACAAATGAAGCATGGAAGAATATTGAATTTATTCCATTCGTTACTGTTTTGAAATAAAACCAATAATAGTTATTGTGCCCATCAGAAATTTATTGCTAAAATGGATCGTAGATGTCGTAATTGGAAGGCTAGGAAAGTTTTAAACAATGATAGCGTTATCATTGACAGATCTGAAGAAGTAAAGGTTTGTATTTGTTAAATATAACATTCCATCTTCGTACGTTTAATATTTCCTCCTGGAACAAAACTTCCCTCTCTGGCTAACAAACTACATTTTCACCGTCACTGCTATGCTATTTGAGAAGAAAACTGACGTTAGACTTACAGTGGCCATACACGATCAGTATTGCCGTCTAACTTTACTGTTCAGATATCTGTTTAGAAATCTGAACAGATAAATTTGATCGGGTATGGGTTCGTCAGTTTTCAGATATGAAGACTTGTCCTGCCCACGAAGACTTTTGGCGCACTTGCCGGGATAAAATTATTTTAATATGAGCATTTTAAACGAAAATTAATTTTTTAAGTGAGTAATTAAAATAAAATTATATATCACAAAGATGTTTTTGGCATACAGAGATAAGCATTACTGAATTAAATTTCATTATTAAATTTCAAAGATTTATTTTAGTATAAATTCAATCACTCATGATGCAGTAACAGCTTGCCTCTAGAACGAGATGTTGCGAGTTCGGGACTGCATTGCGACTTGAAAAATAACCTAGTTGTGCAAAGTAGGAGGTGTCATGTCGATGTATATGCAACTTTAATGTTCCATTTCCTATCTAGACCCTTTCGTGTCGACCCCGAATAGTGATATACAGGACGCCAAATGGATTAAAAAAAATTCAACATTAAACGCCTTCTCTAAACAAATTTAAGTTTTATAAACAAAGAATAATAATTTTATTTAAAGTCAATCTCTATTAGATTCTCAACCATAAAAATTGCATGCAAAATTTATATATAAATAAATGGTCTATACAAATTTATATTTTAAATTTGTGTTCTACAGTCTCTCTATAATAAATACTTCATAAACAGTCCACAGATATACTTGTTATAGGCTTTGCCTATACGAGTGACTAAATAGTGACAATGATGCAGAATAATTACCACGTGGGAGTATAGATTATTAGGGCTTTCTACTATTATATTACACTATATTATATTATATTATATTGTATTATATTATACTATATATTATATTGCTATATTGATATTGAAGTATTGGGTGGATATGTCGTAACGGTTTGAGTGTTTGTCTCGGATGCAAGTGGCCTGGATTCAAACGCGCAATCCACTTTATTGTGAGCACAGGTTCTATGTACATAACTCAGGACGTGCTCATTTGAAATATTTCACTTCAAAACATTAATGTTTTGATAGAATAGATCTTTCCAATCGGCCAAATTTCACAATTAGTTTAGGATTCTCAGCCATACTCGATTCGACAGAAACTCGTAACATGGTCAACAGTCAAGTAATGTTTAAGCAAAGGTTGAATGAGTGTGAGTCACGCTAAGAAGGTGGAGTTTAAGTATTATATGTTGATAATGCAGTTCTTTCTTATTATCGACCACGACAACGTTGACGATGATGATGAAAATAATAATTATGATGATTTGATATACATTTTCGTTCTATAGGGGATGTATATTAAACCTTAAAAATAGCATAGAAAATGACTGTTATTATTTACTGAGCCACACTGTGAGTAGGTGTATAAATTTTCTTCATTCTCTCTCATTTATGATACTTCTATGTATGGCTATGGCTTTATATATATATATATATATATATATATATATATATATATATATATATATATATATATATATATATATATGTGTGTGTGGCTTATATAGAAAATTGATATGTTTCAACAGATTAAATTGGATCTGAAGGGTGTGAACGAAGCAGACTTTAACGATAGCAATGTCTTGGCTCTGCCTTCAAAGAAGAGAAAGACGAAGGTTCAGGGCTCTGACGCACCGCAGAAAAAAAAGCTTACAAAGAAGCAAAGGCGTCTTTTAGAGAAAGTTATTGAACGAAGAGAAAAGAAAGCAAAGGTAATATATTACTTTTTGTGACTATGTATACTGAAAATTGAGAAATTGGATAAGACTTATACATTAAGATGGTCGCCAAAATTAATTTGTAACTTTTAATGCAGCACTTTTGAAGTTGTTCGTATTGATAGCCACAAATCAAAAAGACAATTATGAGTATCGTGGATAAAATATTCCAGCATTAAGGATTATAATGCATCAGTTATTATATGCCTAGGTCCATTTATAATAATGGCAAAAAATGTAGTGTTTTACTCCGAATTCTTTTGTTTACAGTGTCATCAAAATTGTATAGGTGAAAGCAATAAGTAATGTAACTTATATTTATTCAACATGATTTATTTAACTTTGTTTAATTTTGTACGATAATATCGAAATCCCCATTTATGAAATATCACTGCATAAGCATATATAATCTCAGATATAAAGTTAATTCCATATAGTTTCATTTCATATAATTAATTTCATATAGTTTAATATTAATTTCATTATTCAAGGACTGCGTCGGGGACATGTATAAAGTCCTACTTGACATTATGTTCTGCTTAGTATTAATATAAAATTTTACTAAATAAAATTGTTAGAGGGTTATGGTGGATAACAGTAGTGATGCCATCTAATATGAACATCGTGGAAATATTTTATTACTGTAATTGTGGTAGATTGAGTACAATTGCAGATATTATCTAGAGTAGCTTTTTTAATTTTTCAGAGGGCTGATTTACTGAGTTCTCTTGAGAAGGTGCAGATACCGGCTGATGAATTGGCAAAGTTTGTCTCTGTTTCCGATATGCAGTCAAATCGAGTCAAGGAGTATGTACTGCCTTATTTATGCGTTATTTAGTAGACTTTTAGTGTACTCTGTGTGTTTAAATATTTTACTCTAATCGCTTGATTCACAATTCTTGGTGTGTAAGAAATTTGACTGACGCATGCATGATTACATGCGTGCGTACATGTATTTAAGTTAAAAGTTGACAAAAAAGTGTGTTCAGAAAATGAATTGTCCTAATCAACCAATCAATCAGATTTCTGCTTATGCTGTGGGAAATATTTGAGTTTAGATATATGATTTTCTTTATTTGTTGTTCTGAACTGCATTGTTGCACTTGCAGACCAGCGGTGGACATATCTGTAGCTTCGGATAGTAGGCTGAATTCAACAAGTCGCGGCTGGAGAAAGAGAAAGCTGCCCTTTAAACAACAGGATGAGGAAATGGATTTAGAATCTGATGAATCCAGTATTCACACAAGTGACATGTCATCTGATGAGGAAGATGATGCAAAACCAGACGCTAAAGATACTGTTGAATCAATATGTGATGCAGATATAGAAGTAAACATTGAGACAAAGGTTGAGGCAAACAGTAAACCAACGAGCAGTGTTAATGTCATACAATCGCTTCCTGTTGAAAGAATGAATACTAATTCAACGACTATGGGACAAAATGACCCTACACCTGCGTTTATTAAATTAGATGTGGCTAAAAAACCAGGCTCAGGTTTCAAGAGTTTAACGAAGAAGTTCATCTCGGTCAAAAGGACACAGGCAATTGAGGTTAATTTCTTTAATATGTTTATTCTTTATAAAATATTTTTTAATGTGCACTTTATTAGTAGTATTAGTGATCATATAACGTAGAATGTACAAATATTATTGACCTAGTTTGGTTCTCTTCTAAATACTGTAAATACGCATGTAACTGCTCATCTGTTCTTAAGTGTGTCTATGCTGATTTTTCAGTTTTCGCTTATTAGAAATATGTTGTCTTCTAGTTGTTGACATATCCACTCCTATATAAAAAATTACAAATATGTTGAAAGTAACTAATTGTAGTCCATGCTGTCTGCACTCTCAACTGAGACTATCAGCATTGCTCGTTTGATACTTACCTTATAAACCCTCTTCTTTATTTAACATTTTAATATTTAGGATCAACGGAGCAAGCTTCCTGTGGTGATGGAAGAGCAGACTGTGATGGAAAAGATCAACGATAATCCTGTGGTAATTATTTGTGGAGAAACAGGATCAGGAAAGACAACTCAGATACCTCAGTTCCTGTATGAAGCCGGTTATGCAGAGTAAGATATTATCTGTTAATATAATGTCATGAAAACTTGCCTATAACTTTAGGCTACTATATATTATTTATTTATGTACGTCACTATCATTGTCATCTTCCCTTGAATCTCAGTTTAAGTAGGATTAGGGTAAATTCTTACGTACAGCCGCTTATAATGTAAGATATAAAACATATTGTTTAGAATATAATATGTAAGAGCTTGCGCATATCACAAATGTAGTGAATGGAGCAACATTCATGTGTGGAAAATGATTTAAAAAATCAGAATATATTTCTATAGGTTGCATATGGGTAACTAATTTGATTGATGTACTTCACTTGTATTTTATTTTATACGTGATAGTCAATGCGTTTGAGCATAGAGGTCAGGGTGTTCTATTGGCTATATAAGCTAATTAGCTAATAGGTTTGGTTGCGTCTGATAGTATTAACATAGTTTCAGTAGTCTGGGTTGTTTCAATAAAATAATTAATTATTCTACATGTATGCTTGTAACCAACTCGTGTGTAAATATCAACGATTAAGTTTAGGTCTACCACCCTATTTAATTTCAGCTTGGAACATGTTGTTCTATCGGTCTCGAAGGTCAGGTTTCAGTCTTGGTTTTGGTCTAGAGGGGTCTAGTCTTGTTGGTCTTGGTCTCGAGAGGTCTGATTTGTTCATGGTCTTAGAGCTTATATACATATATATATACTGTATATACATGTATATATATATATACATGTATGTATATATATATATATATATATATATATATATATATATATATATATATATATGTGTGTGTGTGTGTGTGTGTGTGTGTGCGTGTGTGTATAGTTGTTTGCAGTATAAGCTATTATTATAAAATTCTCTGTAAAATTAATTTATTGTCGTTTTTTATAGCGGAGGCATTATAGGTGTGACACAGCCCCGACGAGTAGCTGCGATATGTATGTCTAAAAGAGTTGCAGAAGAATTAAATCTCACTGATCGGTTTGTGGATTATTTTGTTTGAAATATTCAAATAACTCTACATGTAGAGCAGCATGCAATGTCATATTTAAACAACCTTAAATAAATTTAACTTTTTGATTTATTTCTGATCCGTAACAGATCAGATGCTAATTTTCGGACATTCGTAGAACCAGTATATGGTTAATGACTATAATTGAAAATAATATGTCATTATGAATGATCATTTAATTGTAATATGGTGTTTTAGTTATGTTTAGCTTACAATTGATGTAGCGTAGAAATAGAATATCTGTGTTCAAACTATTCTTGCTATTCTATTCTTTTGTTTTTGTTTTTATTTATTGTCTGTTGTTTTGAATTCTATCATTAAATATTTATTTGCTCTCTTGATGTTTTGCTGTTGTATCCTCAAACTCTGTATGATTATTGGAAGTGGTTGTCATTACTTGGTGCAAGTTTGGCTCAATTATTCAAAATTTCTGTGAATCTTGTCACTTAGTTTATAGATATGTATAATTAAGCAAATATTTCTAAACATTTGTAGAAATAGTTAATTCTTAGTTTAGACGCTGAAATACATCATGATTCTCAGATAATAATTTTTTTGATTTAGCCTAATTTTAGTATTGCTGTTAGATTTTAACATAGCTACTGGAAGGTACTTTTTGAAGATATTATTTGAAATGTATTTTGTTTCTATTACTGTGTTGTTCACTGTAGCAAGGTATCGTACCAGATCCGTTATGAAGGTAACACTACTGATGATACAAGAATCAAGTTCATGACAGATGGTGTGTTACTCAAGGAAGTACAAAACGTATGTTTATTTATTTCAAGTTTCCGAATGTGATATCGTGCTTTCTGAAAGTCCATGTTTCATAGACGTACGGTAGCATGGTCCACGTTAAAGGTTTTACAATCTTTGTCTTCATACATTTCTTCAAACTTTTTGTTAGTAGTGTTTCCTGTTACTGAAGGCTTCTGTTGCTTGCACTATTCTACCCTTTTCTGTTTCACATCTACCATCTACTGTTATCATGGTGTATTCTAAATATTTGAAACTCTACCTGTTGTAACTCCAAGACATCTATTACTATATTGAATCCTCTTTTTTTAGATACCCTCATCTCATGCGTCTTCTTGATATTATTATTAATTTCATACTTTAATAAAGTACAGTTTTGGCCACCCAAAATTAGCTATAAACCTGCTTTGCAACTGGCATTCATACCTTGATCATATCATCAGCACATTTTATATAATTAAAACTAATGTATTTGATTTGAATTCCTTAGGTCAGTCAGCAATGAATGTTGAATTTGTGAGTTTTTAGTAATTTGTATCAATTTCTATGAATGAATTTATATGAAAAGATTTTGAGTGAATTGGAAGCAATTAATGGATGAATCCTGTCTCCTTCATAAGTTGTTAGAATCTGTCGTAACTGTCATGTGCTCTTTTGAAGTGCTAGATTATGAATAATCATGGAATCAGAAGAGAATAATGAAAGGAACGAAAATAGAAACTGATATTAATAACACAAATCTATAAATATATGCATTCTATAATGTGTAACTAGACAAATTGAACAAAATTTATACTGAAATATAATTTGAATGCTAACAAATGCATAATATAATAAATTGATGCAGACATGAAATGAAATAGTTCTGCTAAATTTGTTGCTTATAATCAGTTTATGATTGGTCTTATTTGATTATTTTGTGATTTACTGTTTGTATATTTTGTATAAATTTAAGATTGCTATGTCTAAATAAAAGTCTGCTTGTAGAAGAGAGACACTATGTTTATTGAGTAATTCAGTGATCGCTATATTTAAGTTTTTTGCAAGTAATAATACATATATAAGAAAGCATTTCTCAGTATTTTAGTACATATTTTGCTTTGGTTTTTTCTGTAGGATTTTCTGCTAAGCAGATATAGTGTTATAGTTTTGGATGAAGCTCACGAGAGAAGTGTGTACACTGATATTCTCATTGGGCTGTTGTCTCGCATTGTACCTCTCAGGCATAAGGTGATCTTGCTACTCATGAAACTTACTGTTACCCAATCGATATTCTAATTGATAATTATCATACCAATGTTTTTCTCAGTACTTATTCATAAATGTTTTGCATAGTACAGATGCTTTTGCAATAGTTCAAACATATGTACTTTCTCACTCTGCAATGCGTGTTTACATTTCAACACATTTATCTTTAAGCAAATTCCTGTTATTTGTAACTTTTTGTAACTCAACTTAGTATGACTTAGCTACTTTAGAATTGTAAAAGACAAATCCACTAAAGTGAAGTATGTACTTGGGGAGGGGATTTATAGCTAATTGTTTGTATACTGATTAATTATAACTACCAGTCATTCTCATCTTTCTAAAAGTTGAGCGTTAATGTAAGTGTTATTTGTATTACTTTCTAAAATATGTAAATGTAAAATTTGTTCTGAATGAATGTAATAAAATATTCTCAAGCGGAAAGTGAAGTTTTAATAAGATGCACGATAAGGAATTAAGTGAAGAACATCATAGTCTCTTAGATATTGATAGTGAAGATTTAATCTAGCTCTTAATACAGTTTGAAGATTTCAGATATACAATAAGGAATTGAATGATGAACATCATAATCTACTATACACTGATAGGATTAACTTGTACACAGCAGAACTTCATAAATCCCGGCACTGTGACTATTAGAGCATCATAATGCGCCAGTCTAAAATTTAATTTTTTGTCTTAAATACTGCAAATATTGTCGCAATAAATAAACAAGTAATTGATACTAATTATTAATAGATATAAATAAACTAATTTTTCTTTTTTATTGCAAGCTGAAGTCTCTGCTAAATGGACCTAGTTAAGTCTAAGCTAAAATACAATTATAGAATAATGTATGGATGTTTGTATAGATGCGAAAGCCTACGTCCATGCATGTATTCCAGTTAGTTATTATTGTTTGTATGTTAGTGTCTCCGGCTTTGTAATGTAACAATAAATACTCTGTTGTGGCCCAGAAAATAAGCCATCTTATAATATGTTTGTGATGTAACACTTGTGTTATTTAGCTGGAGTATCTTATGTATATTTTTGCAGTAGCTAGAGTTTCCTGTTTTTGTACTGTTCTAGAAAGGTTTGCCACTGAAACTCGTCATTATGTCGGCTACGCTGCGTGTGACAGATTTCACTGAGAACAGAAATCTTTTCAAATCAGTTCCTCCTGTCATTCAGGTCTGTTTGCGTCGACGTTATTCCAATTTGCTTTACCCTTTCTGTACTGTATTTTAGTCACTGAAGAAGTTGGACAATACTATATTTTAGTCACTGAAGAAGTTTGACTATTTCAAAAGTGCACAGATTTTGTTTTATGGTTTAGTTTGTTTACTTGTTTGAAATTTAGTTCCACTAATTGATATTTCTTATTAAAATTAATATATAGACTAATTTTAAAAGTTCATACATTATTGTCTTTTCAGAGCTGCATTTGTACTTGTACACATATATAAAGAAGTTCAGAAACAATATCAGTTGATTTTTAGTTACTATGTTTAATTAACTGCATGGCGTCACTGATTTGTGAACTGAATTTCAGATATTGTTTCTGGCAGATAACTTATGATGGTTTATTTTTAGATTGACTCTCGGCAGTTTCCTGTCACAATTCATTTCAATCGCCACACAGCTGATGACTATCTAGAAGAGGCTTTCAAGAAGGTTAACTTGAGACTTTTGCTTGGTTCTTAGGCATATTGGTGTTACTTTGTACAACTGTAGCGTATTCTGATTTTTTTTCTTATACTGTGAGTCAAACATAGAAAAGAGTTGGATACGTTTTATTAGAATAGCCTGCTAAAGAAGTTTAAATAGAGGAAAGAGAAGTGTAATTAAACTAATGCTAAGATATTAAAATAGTTAAGCTGAACGATTTAAAATATTGAAGAAAGTGGAGTTATAAACCATGTCATTAGCCGTTATGCTAAAATTGTTGCTGTGTTGACTGGCTTTTTATGTATTTGTAGATTAATTTATTATTTTAAATGTCATTAATTTATTTCTATAATTGGTTTTTTGTTAGTTTAAAATAATGTATTATTGTAAATAGCATAAGGTGTGATACCAACTGAATGTATAGGAATCTTTGCTGCAAAAATATCGCTCAGTAACAGAAGATCACTACCGCTTAATAATGACAGTAGCATTAAATTTTCTTATTTACCATTTCCGTACTTATTAATTTTTCATAACACCAATGATGTACAATCTTGTGAAACATGCACTTGTAAACAATATATATGTATATATATATATATATATATATATATATATATATATATATATATATATATATATATATGGAGCCAGTGGCGATGTTGGTAAGATACTCGATCGCAGATCAGTATTTGCGGGGTTCAAATCCTGGGTTCGCCCATTACTGACTTTGCTTTCGAGTGATGAAGCTGACGTTAACATTAGCTTTACCAGCTTTATATATATATATATATATATATATATATATATATATACATACATGTATATATATATATATATATATACATGTATATATACTGAATCAAACGAAACGATAAACATATCTACTGTAAGTCATATGATTACATTAAGGTGAAAAGTGACTAATTGTATTCTAATGCAGGTTTGCAAGATTCACAAGAAGCTTCCTGAAGGTGGAATTCTTGTTTTTGTTACCAGTCAGCAAGAAGTTCTCACCCTCTGTCGTCGCCTGAAGAAGACCTTCAAGACTGGATTAGATAAATGTAGATATTTAAATTTTTCTTTTAATTAAAGCAATTCTTACCTTTTTAAAAGAAATTTAATTTTGTTGTTGTAAATTTTGTATTGTTAGTTTTTTTGTTACAAATTTTATACAAATAAATTTAGCTAATTTGCATGCATTTAGATAGCCATTAGTAAATTCCCTTGAATACTGAAAGCTGTTGCTGATGCTTTATTAGGTCCAGAAGAATAGAGCAATCAGGCTAGCATCTTTTTATAAATGTGTTTTAATAAATTCAAGGACAACTTACTGTAATTCCAGGTTTGTGAACAGTGTGTTGTAGTAAGAGATTGTTGTTGATGATTAAAGATTGTGATTAGCAGATCGTTGATGATTAAAGATTGTAAATGATAAATAGATTGTTGATGATTTGCGGATTGATAATTAATTATTGATTGATGATGAAAGATCATTGATGATTAACAGATTGTTGATGATTAACAGATCGTTGATAATTAAGGATCACTGATAATTAAATTTCATTGTTATTTGATCCTGTGAATAGGTTATGAAGTTAAAGCTCATAACTCGACTAGTGGAGTAAAACAGAAGCCGTCTAAAAAGAGGAAAAAAACTGAGAATAAAACTGACCAAGAATTGCCTACAATAAACCTTGATAAGTTAGTATAGTTATTATAGTATATCTAAATAACTTAATTTTAAAAACCAAATAATGTGGGTTGCCTCTATTCTATTTCTTAGTATTTTAAAAATAGCATTCATGTCACGAAATTATATAGTGTGTCTATTTAAATCAGTGGACTGTTGTGTTGATGATATCATATATCTAATATACATACATATGTATGTTCATCAGCATCATCATCTTCCCTTAAATCCCAGTTTAACCAGGGTCGGGATACGAATAGACTTCCATCTATTCGTTTAAGTTTTGTGGCCATTACTGGAGCCTAGGCGCTCACCAACCGAATGCCCTTTCTGACGTTGGTAAGGATCTTGGTGCATTAGTCGCCTTCTACGACACGTGCAGTCACCGGTTGGTCAAATTCTTCAAACGACCCGGATACAACACGGGGACATATACATGTATGTTATGCTTTATTATAAGCAAAGAATTTGAGCGCTATTGTCGTCAATGGTAACATCATGCAATATGGATCCAAAGCTAGTCTGCCGAGCAACAATCAAAATGGTGCCTTAAATAGTGCTGATCCATTATCCAAAACACTCATTTAGAATAGTATATGCTAGAAGAAGGAAATTAAAGATAAGTTTAGGATTCTTGACATTATTATCGTATCATGTCATTTTATATTACATTACTGTATTAGTTCAAAATCATAAATATTAAATTTCAGATTTGTAGCTTGATGATAATACTATATTGTTTCATTAGTTATTCAGCCTATCCACAAGATGAGGAGGACGATACTAATGTTGATCAGAACGATTCAGAAACTGAACAGGAACCTGTAGCAAATCAAGTGAGTTTTTTGTGCAATTTTGTCTTTCTGCTGAATTATAATATAATGATCATTATTTGCTGTTACTATTATTCTTATTATAATAGCATTAATTAATTAATTATTATTGTTACTATTATTGTGCTGTAAAATATATTTTTATTCGTTAATAAACTGGAATAGCTTGTTTTTCTCCAGCAGTGTCTTCAATGATAACTATGATTAGAATTAATTATTTGAGCTCCTGATGTGGTCTCTGTGGTCTTTATTCTACGTGATCTTTATTCATCGAAATTGTTTTCAGAAATAACAAAACAAAACACTAGAGAGAAATGACTTGACTTAAGCTAAGTGTGTGCAGTGTGTATATATGCTGTTGAAGTGTGATTGTATAATTATTTGGATGACAACCAACTTGAGAAGATATTACAGATTTAAAGCATAGCAGATAGCTAGTATACATGTTTATTTGAAAGTCTTCAAACACTGACAAACAATTGTGAAAGCAGACAAATCAACAGTTCAAAGTGTGATCAACATATGTAGCATCAAACGGAAAATACAGTTTGCTCACTACGGCCATCAGATAGCTTATGCTACATTATGAATAAACATGGCTCTCTCTCTCTCTCTCTCTCTCTCTCTCTCTCTCTCTCTTATGCTACATTTAAAAATCTCATTTAAAAAAGCTCCTTAAAATCAGTGCATGAGCATCAGTGCATGAACATCCGTTCACGAGCACCGGTGCACGAGCATCGGTGCACAAGCATCAGTGCACGAGCATCAGTGCACTAGCACTGGTGCATAACATCAGAGGTCACTTGCTTCAATTTTGACAGTAAAATTTATCAACAGTATATGCCCCATTGATTTCAATTTTTGTAACGTAATCAGAATTTGACAATTTGGAAACTATCCTAGGAAATATGTCTTAAAAATAATAAAAACTTTATTTCCGTTAGTTTTATCGATTAACACAGCTCAGAATCTATTGATTTTAATTCTATTGGTTTAAAAGTATTTAAAATAATTCTACAGCTCACTGATTTTTAAACTTAGTCTCCAAAGTGGAGCTGAAGTTTAAATGCAATGCCACAGCTAACGGGAACACACCACACGTAATCATGAATCATCTGCGTAGAAGCCTGTTAGTTGTGATATTCGTTGTAACAATACAACAAATCGTTAGCTGTTTATTTTGTTTTCCTGCCATGTCAGTATTATTTCTTAATGTATTTTTATATATAATTATAATGTAATAGGTGAACTTTGTATCTATATATCTTATGCAAAATGTACAGGGTTATTGATCTATTATGGATATGCTAAATAATAATAATAATAATAATAGCACTACTTTTACTGTAACAATACATTGAATTGAGAAAAACTTGCATTTAATGGTATGTAACAATATAATTGAAATATTAACTAGAAATTAAGTCATCATCATCATCTTGCCTTGATTTCCAGTTTATTTGGGTTGAAATTAGAGAATTTTGTAACAGTTTCTGAACTTAGGCTCTCACCAACTGAATGCCATTTTTGACATTGGTTTGGATCTTAGTTCTTTGTCGCCATTTATGACACGTGCGGTCCACGGTTTGCAAATAATTCTTCAGCAGCACAGACACAACACGATTAAATTAGCTATAAATTAAGTGTGCTGTAAGCTTTTGCTATTGATGTGTTTGAGATTGTTCTGCAGAGCTTTCTGATCTGTTGCTAATTTATGATCAGGAAGACGAAGATTCTGATGCAGAAGGAACTGGACTGATGTTCTCATGTCAGCCTATGCATGTTCTGCCCCTCTTCTCTCTTCTAGCAGCCGAGAAGCAGGCCAAGGTGTGTTGGGCATTTAAATGTTTAACTGAATTGTTATGGTTTCTGTATGGTTAAGGTTTAGCTTTATATAAATTTATGTATTCTAAAGTGCTATCGGCTAGACTACATTCCTATGAAATGGTATAGCGGTATATTCCACTATTCAAATATAGAGTGCAGAAGATATTCATGTAAAGTGTCAATTTGTTATTTATTTAAACCCATTTTGTGTTGGTAACTTGTGATTCAGATTGGTAAAAATGTGCATAGATTGGGATTTCATTAATAAGCTAGCCGTTTGCTATTGAGATGCTAGCAGGCTGCGCCTAACTTCAATCAGCATGTTTTGTACACATTTTGATGCATGGATTTTATGTGGTCTAGGTGTTTGAAGGAGCTCCAGATGGCTGTCGACTTTGCGTTGTATCTACAAACGTAGCAGAAACGTCTCTCACTATTCCTGGAATTAAATATGTGGTTGATACAGGAAAGGTTGGTGTTTTCATGCTCTGAAGCATTTACCTTTCAGTATAGTTCTGTAGCCATTATCTAATAATAAAAGTGCAATTTTGTAAGTTCCTTACGATGACTATGAAGAATTTAAGGCTAGCTGGGGTTAGTGTGATAATTTTTAAGTTTAAGTGTTATTAGCTCCCTCTCTCATTTGGCCCGCGTGAACACTAATGTTAAAGAATCGTATGTAAAATTATAGCTAGCTATACTTGGAGCCAGTGTTGTTGATATGATATCTTTTACAAATCAGTCATACTACCTCAGATTATATAAATTAATAGTTTTATAATGCACCTACAGAGTGTGACATAACATTCTGAACTTCTTGCTTGATGTTTTATTAATGTTCTCAGGATCATTTCATGTCAAGATGTCTGGTTCCTTATAGCGAGAAACCGGACGTTAAATTCTTATTGATTTACGGATTGATTTATTAGAAGGATATATGATAAAATTACCTAATTTTATAATCAACAGCCAGCTGTATGTACCATTTAAAAGCTTAAGTTCTTTACCAGGCCTCCATAGTTTGTATTGGTTTAAAAGTACATATTTGAAAGTTAAAATAAACATGCATTATAATGAAATAATCTACTATGTTGATAGCTATCACTTTTAGTACCACATGTTTAAACCGTTAGGCAATTTAGACCATTTGCCATATAACCAGTCCTGTGAATGTTCGAGATTTTCGAACCGCTCTCAGATCAGAGCGGCTGGGATTCGAACCCACGATAGTTCAATTCACCTCTTGATCTGTCATTTGAAACTTCATGACGTTACCCCTATGCTACTAAGACATTCTATTACTTTTCTTTTTTTTAATTACTTATTTACACGGCTAACTATATTATATGTGTAAGTTTTTATTTGTTATATACTGTAATGTTTAATACTGTATTACTGTACTATACTGTGTTATTGTGTTAACAGGAGAAAACTAAGGTGTATGATAAAGTTACTGGTGTCAGCACATTTGAAGTGACCTGGATTTCACAAGCCTCAGCCAATCAGAGAACTGGTCGAGCTGGTAGAATTGGGCCAGGTCATGCTTATAGGTAGTTCTGTATTTTTGCTATTAAAGTAAAGATATTTTTGCAGATTTAGCTAGATTGAATCGATCTAACACTGCGGCGAGTATGGAGACATTTCATAGGATTGTTATTTTATTTCTGTTGCTTCCGCCATCATTATCGATAAATGATTGAAACAAGCCCATTAATAGTTATAAAAAGTTAATTGGCTAAGATTCTGATTGATAATTTCGCACTAATCACTTTTTATGCCATAGAATCAACATCATCATCTTCCCTTGAATCCCAGTTTAGCTGGGGTCAGGTTTTAAAATATTTTGAAGCAATATCTGGAGCCTAGTCGCCCATCTACCGAATACCCTTTCTGACACTGGATTGGATCTTAGTGCTTTGTTGCCTTTTACGACACGTGCTTAATACAAACGATGCTAAATAAAATCTTGATTGCACTTCCGCCATGTTGTTTTTAGGTTATACTCCTCTGCAGTATACAGTGACTTCAGCAAGCACACAGAGCCGGAGATCTGTCGGCGCCCGGTGGAGGATGTCATTCTACAGATGAAGGTTCAATTAAATTACTATAATCATCTACTATCCCAGGCTGTGTCAGGGGCGCTGAAAAATAGACCAATTGTAAACTGTACATTTTCAAAGAGGCGACTGGGCAAGAATTGAGGAAGGCAACGACAAACCACTTCAGAAACCATATTATTCCCAGGCTATAGGATACATTAAGGTGTGAATAAGGCACAGCCATATGAAGGGATTAACTCGTTGATCGATGAAGTTCTCTTTATGAAGTGTGAAAAGCAGTATACGAGTAGGAATATGTACCTTGGACTTACCAATTGGTAGAACAATAGAGAGAGAATTATCTTTCAGTCTGACGTTGCATAAAGAATGTCCTTGTATGGTACTAGTTGAGTGGCCTAGTTAATACTGTACATGCATCACCAACAGTACATACAGTATATCAATAGGCCATGGGTTCAAATGCTAGATAGATTGTGTGATAGTGATGAAAGAAAGAGATGGTAGTATGACTTTTGCGTAGCATTTTGCTATGTTTATTTTTATATTTTACTTCATATTTCTGTTATTTGGCTCTACCATTTTTTACAATTATTCAGTTCCTTTATTTTATTTAATACAAACTGCTCTAAGAATAAACTAAAATTTTGTTGATTAAGACTTTAGTGTGGACGTTTTTGATATTTATGTAAAGTGAACCTCACTGAAGGAAAAATGTTTGTACTTCAGTTTTTGATTTGTACTTGTAGGATATGGGAATAGATCACGTTGTCAACTTTCCATTTCCTACTCCCCCAGATATTACAGCTTTGGAGGTAAATCATTAAGCAAATCTTTAATAATATACTTATCTTTTCATACAACAAGTTGCGTGGTATACATGTTTCAGGGTTCGCGCTTCTAGTTATGGGAGCTTACTTGAGCAATTAATATGCTATATATTGAATTACTGTATTGTTGTTGTTGTCGCACGTAATGGCGAAGAAGACGAGGAAGTTTGTTGCGAGCGATGTTGGGGGACTTGGTTGTTTGATGTCGTGCAGAATAGTTAGATGCAGTTTAGAGGTGGTTTTACAAGTCAATTATTGAGTTATAGACGATAGTACCAGGATACTATTGGGATAGTTAGAGCCGTGTGGCAGTGAGTTTTAAGGTTTAGGAGCCTATAGTATTCTAGAAGGTTTTATATTAGTAGCTAGTTTAGGATTGGCATTGCTAGTTTTAGTTCTAATTTCACTATAGCACCAGGCTGCATAGTTTAGTTTTAATCTACTCGTCTAGTTCATAAATTAGTTATAGTGTTTGTTTTAAAGGTGGTTCATTAAAGTTATAGTTTAGCTATGTTGCATTGAGTGGAAGGTTTTTCAGTGTTAAACTTGATTTGAATGTATTGTTTTTGATCTTAGTAGTTAAAGTAATTTATTGAGTTCTGATCGATGTTTATTCTGGTTTAATTATGTCCTAGTTCATGTATTATTGTTCCTATTTTACTGTATTAAATTCTTCTTTCTTATTTAATTTCTAAACCCTGATTTTTTCATGTTTTTTAATTAGTATAGATCAGACTGAAGTTATCGAGGCCTGAATAAGGTTTAACGTTCGTGTCTGATATTTTCTGACACGGGCTTAGATTTTGTTCTGATAACATGATAAAGTGATCATAATGAAAATTTAACGCTCATTTTTACATTAAGAGGTGATATTAAGGACGATAGAGTCGTCCTAAGCCAAATAAATACAAGCAAGTAAGCCAATATCTCATTTGACCGAGAGAGTTATGAATTTAATGTCTCATATTTGGTAATTTAATTATACATTAAATAACTTGTTGCAGTATGTTGTTTAAATTTCGACAGATGTTAGGTAATATTTGTAATTGGATTTTGTACTTAGATTTGTTCTGATTAGTGCTGCCGCAGTTACTGTTTCTGTAACTCAAGGAAATACTGTGACGTATGGCTTGTCTGTTAATACCTCTACTTATCCCTCTATGTGTCTGTTAATACCTCTACGGATACTGTGACGTATGTCATATCTGTTAATACCTCTATGTAGATACTGTGACGTATGGCTTGTCTGTTAATACATCTATGTAGATACTGTGACGTATGGCGTGTCTGTTAATACCTCTATGTAGATACTGTGACGTATGGTTTGTCTGTTAATACAACTATGTAGATACTGTGACGTATGGCGTGTCTGTTAATACCTCTATGTAGATACTGTGACGTATGGTTTGTCTGTTAATACAACTATGTAGATACTGTGACGTATGGCGTGTCTGTTAATACCTCTATGTAGATACTGTGACGTATGGCGTGTCTGTTAATGCAACTCTATAGATACTGTGACGTATGGCTTGTCTGTTAATACATCTATGTAGATACTGTGACGTCTGGCATGTCTGTTAATACATCTATGTAGATACTGTGACGAAATGGCGTGTCTGTTAATACCTCATGTAGATGCTGTGACGTATGACATGTCTGTTGATAACATTTGTAGGCGGCTGAGAAGCTTCTGGTATCGCTCGGTGCTTTATCTCTTCCACCAGAATCTTCCAATTTGAATTCTGCGAAGAGTAAAATTTATGAGAAACCGTGCTACAAGATAACATCGCTGGGCAAAACAATGGCGCAGTTTCCTGTGGCTCCGCGCTACGCTAAGATGTTAGCGCTGAGTAATCAGCACGGGATCCTGTCGTACGTGATAGTGCTCGTGTCTGCGCTGTCTGTGCAGGAACTCTTCGTTGATATCAACAACACGGCGCCTGATACAGAGGAGGACAGTGTGAGTTGGATTTCTAAACTTATTTTCATGTCATCCAGTCTTCTATTTGTTCATTGTTCTATCAGATGTTATTACTGAATTGTTCGACCGTGACACTGAAATATTTAAGATCTGTTTACTTTGGGTTTTTATGTGTAGAGTAGATCATGCCCATCATGATTTAGAAAATTTAGACTAATAGCTCATTGAGGAATTAAGTGTGTGTTACACTGTGCGATGCTTTTCATCTATTAGGCCTACTTGTCGTTTTGGCAGCGCACTCTGTATCTATAATACCTATACTAATATCTATATAATATGCCAACATTGCCTTAACTGTATAAGTCCATCAAAACGCATCAAAATTTATTCCATCTCTCACTACTAAATTCTGATTCTAGAAAATCTGTGGATACAGTCTCTATATTCGTGAGTTTTGTACGTCGTATGTTTTTAAATATTCTATTATTACTAAGTTTACTTTTATTAATCATTACTAAAATCTTATTGGGTTACTGCTTACGGGAATCTGAGAGAAATGATTTGATATTAAATGTGGACATTCAGTTATTAATCAATAAATTAATTATTTACAACAATAATAGTTATGTTTAATTGTAGAAAGATGCGCGGAAGGACGTTAAACAGAAGCATAATCATATCAGAAAACAGTGGGCAGGAATTGTGAGTTATAGAATTTATTAGTAATAATAGAATTACGTCTTTATACAAGTTGATGTGAGAGTCAGCCTATGACACTTTATTTCTTTAGTTCACATTACCATTTATCAGTTATGAATATTTCCTGGTTTGACTTTATATAGCTAATATCAATGTACGAAATGAACAAATGCTGTCGAAGTTTTAACTGGTTACTCCTATATTATATCTCTCAATGAGTTATTTAATAAAGTACTGTTCTAGCACTCTCAATGGTTTACTTAGCAAGTTATGCTCAATGATGTATTTAGCAATTACTTCTCCACTAACATTCACAATGATTTGTATAGCAAGTTACACTCTATCATTTATAATGATTTATTTAGCAGGTACTACATTTCGTTCTCAATGTTAACAATGTTCGAACTTATGAGATTTCTTAAAGAGTCTAGTGGAGTTTTGTGTTTAGTCTTTTATTGAACACTTTAGATTGCTGCCAGTTTTTAGTTTAATATAATGCGTAATATTAATTCTTATTATGTTTCCAGTGGTGTTTAGAGGCAGTCCTTGCTTATCTGAAATATTTTTATATTTCGTTCTACTAATATATTTTTATTATCTATAATAAAGTCATATCAGCAGAATGAACCCATCACTAATTAATCTCTAATAGTAACTAAAAACTAAATTTAGTATCACTGTATTTCCTATTGCCCTCTGCACAGTTTTCTCCATGTTTTATCTGGGGAAATACATTTAGTAGTGTAGTAGAATCTTAGTGTCCTTCTAGAACCCGTAGCATCATCACAGACTGGCCTATCTGTTTTGTATGGTTTAACACGTGATTTGATCGTTCAGGGTAATTCACTGCTGCTCGGAGACATGATGATCCTGCTGAAGGCTGTCGGTGCCTGCGAGTATGAAGGCTGCTCGCCGGAGTTTTGTGAAGCGAATGGGCTGCGCTACAAGGCTATTACTGAAGTGAGAAAACTACGGAGACATCTGACAAATACCGGTTGGGATTTCTTTTATGTCTGATATCTATGTGGCCTATTCGTTCATCTACTTACTATGTGTGTTTTTTATTTCTTCATATTTATTTTGAGAAATACCCTAGTTAAATTGGGATTAAAGGGAAGATGATGATGATGATGATGATGATAACTATGATAATTGGCATTGAGCTAAACAAATGAAATAGTTTGAAGTTTCTAAAATAGTATTCCAATTATTCGATTGTCCAACTGACACGACGTGTGTAGTGTCAAATACTTGTGACGCTTGCACCGAGAGCGAATAAGGTAATATTAGTATGCTGCTTAGAGAATATTCTAGAAATATGTTAAACAATTTTTGACATAGATTTAGCCTAATCTACTCTGGTCTTTTGAGGTTCTTTGTTATTTAGAGTCTCTCCTTTTACGTATTTTACCTAGAATCTGATATGTTATACTTACTTGCCTAGCTTTGGATCTAATTTACGTTTCTGTTACTGTGCTATCATTTTCTGTGTTTCAGTAATCACTAATGTTTCAGTTAACATTAATGTTTTAGTTAGCTTGGTCTAACCTTAGATCTATTTAATACTACATTCGTGTTTCCGTTAACTTTAATATTTCAGTTAACTTGAATGTTTTAGTTAACTTGGTCTACCCGGATTCAGGCATCACTCTGCAGCCTCAGATGAAGCCACCGACTGACGAGCAGGCGAAGCTCATTCGACAAGTTGTGCTGATGGGCCTGGTTGATCATGTTGCCAGGCTAGTTTTAACATAATATACTAATATACTTCTTTATTTCACCAAAAAATATGGTAGCATAACTACAAAAAGTACAAAATGTAAAGTATATTATACAAAGTGACATCATATTCAGCGAAATAGGGCAAAGATATAATGTGTTTGAAACGAAAGGAACATGAAACATCATCACGCACATGTATTTTGAAAAGTGTGCAATAATAGTAATATCACACATTTTTACTAATATATATATATTAGCAATAGAAATGTATCGTGTTGAATTATTTTACAATCTTACCTATATAAACGTAAAATATTTGCATAAACGTAAAATATTTGCATATTTGTGAAGCATACTCTTTATTCGTTTTGTTAACAGTTTCAAAGTTTAAAAATGGAAATATTGATAATACACGTAGCATACAGTGACTGACTGTATGCTACGTGTATGTATGTAAAATCTTAGAAGTTACATTGTAGTAATATGGATTAATTTGTTAGCCTGTGTAATTTTACTGTACCGCTGTTATGTGGAATTTATCTATATTATGTTAGATATATTTATTTTGTTGTAAATAGAGATTAAAACAGCCTACTGAATGTACAGCAGCTGGCTGTAGAAGAGCTGAATGATTTTTGTGACCTTTTAGTAAATATGAATATAAAATTTAATTATAACATTTATATGAAAGAAAAATTGTGTAGTAATTACAACCGTAATATAAGCGAAATTGTAATATAACGTTCATATAAACAAAAATTTAATAGTAGCGGTCACAAATGAAAGCTGTAGAATAACATATATTTGAATGAAAAATGTTGTAAGAACATATTTATAGCTTCTGAATGGTATTTTCTAGAGAATAACAAATGTTATTTTCTGTAAAATAATTCAATTTTGGTGATACGTAATTTTTATTACAGAAAGATTCCTGTTCCATCTACATGTGAAGCTAGCGAAAAGAAGAAATTAAACTTTGCTTATCAGGTAGATATAAATAATGTGCTTTTTAATAATTAATTAATAATACATAACTATCAGTTAATATTTTTATTTTAAAGTTATGAAAATGTTACTGAAATATTGCTGTCATAGCCAGCGTGGAGGTTGATTGTTTGCTACTTTCTATTGATATTGCTTTTGTTTTTCTTTATGTTCTATTAAATGAGTTTGTTTAAATACTTTTGGGACGTTGTTTGGGTCGTCCATGACATCATCCTTGTATGAGGAAGCGTACGCTGAACCTTTACTATTATTATTATTATTATTGCTGTTTATTTTAAATAAAGTACTGCATCTTTCTATATGGAATCTGGTAATCATGTAGGAAGGACTGCACGCATAGCTTTAAACATGTGACTCGTAAATTTAATAGTGTTAATAGTATTCTATATCGGCGTCGTGATTTTATTTCTAAAAGCTGCCGCAAAGATCTTTTCTTTTCGCTAGTGTATTGTAAAGCTCTATATGGTATTGAAATTTATGGGAATGCTTCGTCTAGTGGAATATGCCCTCTTCATGTGTCCATTAACAGATCGTTACGCACTCTGCAGTACTTGAGCAGATTCTGTACTACTAAGATTCTTTAAGCTAATTTCAATGTCTTGCCTATTCAGCTGCAGTATAAACTGTCAATTGGTAAATTAATATACAAATGCTTATATTACGAAGGAGCTATGTCCAATTCAATTAGAGAAATGTTCAAGCTCAACGTCTCTCAACGCTCATACTCCACCAGACAATCCTTAACTAATTATCTATCAATTGAGTCCAGCGCGACTATGTTTAATTCAGTTGTATACACTTGTTGTATCTGGAATAATATTCCTCTTAATATTCGTAATGCTTCCACCATGAATTCTTTTAATAAATTATATAAAGATTATTTATTGAATGGTTGGTGATCACTAGTTAGTTATATTTACTTTCATTTATACATGTACCTTTACTTTTTTCTATTGTTTTGCATGCTTATTAATGTTTGCTCGGACTTTGCTTTCATTTGATTTTTCTGCGATTTCTTTTGCTAGTATCTAATAATTTTTACACGTATGTCTTTTGACAGTGATTTGGTGTTGATGCTAAAATAAATACATATCTCTCTCTCACTTGTAATTGGTAACTAGTATTAAATAAAGAAGTTATCATGAGATTTAGCTTTATTTCACACAGTATCTACACCATAATCTTTATTTACTCCTGTAGACTTTGTTGAGAAATGTATGGGTCTAACCTATCGCTATTTTTAGTATAATCATCGTCAATTCGCTTCATCCTTGTCACCTTCATTTGTTACCGTCCTGGACAATGTTATCAAATATAAAATCTGTGACGATAGAAAAGTGTGAGGCCGTCAAGGTGCGATTTATCCAAAAACTTAGAAAGGTAATAAAAGGAAATCGCTTATAAGTATATTACGTAATACTATATTTTTGCAAGTATTCACTCTAATGATTTTCTTAGCATGCTTTGTGTATGTGAATTAGTCTGAATGTTTTTTTATGTGAATGTATTTGCTTTTCTAGGACATGTCTTTAGTTGACCCAGTGTATATTCATCCCAGCTCAGTCCTGTATAAGACCCGGCATGAGTTTGTAATCTACAATACACTGGAAGAGACCTCTAAGCTCTATATGAAAGGTCAGTATTAATATGCTTTAATATGCTGCTGTTTGTTTAAGTTTTTGTTTGTCTTCCGATTTTACTGAATAAACCGATTTAGGAAAACTTTGCAGTTTGTAGAGTTGATGAAAGATTCTGAAATTTTATTTGATTCTAACAAAATTGTCAATGCTCATCAGTATACACGTTTTAAAACCTATTTGTCATCGATAATTTTTTATAACTTAAATGGTGCGATGTAAAAAATTGTAATTTCGCCAACTTTTTTTTGTAAAGTTACTGCAGAATCAATATTTAAGGTAATTTAAAAATATGTATAAAGCTGAAAGTCAGGTTTTAAGGACGCTTTTGCTTTACCATTGCAGTATTGTTCAAAGCTGCCTGTCTGTGTTAGTGGATTGACTGTCGATGCATTTAAGACTGTTTTTCGAGATAGCTTACTGCAAGCAATGCAACCAAACTGAAATTAATAGTATTATTGCAAAAGAATATATCTAATTCAATATATTGTTATGCTTATAAGGTATTCAAACTATTCTCTAACAATAAAATCTTTAATATATTTTAAATTTAATTTCTTACTTTAGATGTGTTGGTATTTATGCGCTGTAGGTGTAGCAGTAGTAGAAGCTGATTGGCTGCCTTTGTATGCTGCTAGTTTTTGCCAATTCTCCGCGCCTCTTCTT
The DNA here is from genome assembly GCA_905160935.1 of Enchytraeus crypticus. Taxonomy (NCBI): domain Eukaryota; kingdom Metazoa; phylum Annelida; class Clitellata; order Enchytraeida; family Enchytraeidae; genus Enchytraeus; species Enchytraeus crypticus. The sequence continues at coordinate 2,117,755 of CAJHZI010000197.1, read as the reverse complement.
GACAATCCTCCCAGATATGACATCACCTCTGGTTGTGTGATGTGTCATGTCCAAAGTAAATACGGTAAGTGTGCTTAGGTGAATTCTATTATGCATGATTTGTAACTGGTGTCATATTAGCCTTTGAATGGTTGTGGTAAATCCTTCAAAATAATGTGTCTTAAGAGTTTTAAAGTAAGAGTAGTTTAGAGTCTAGCGAGCTGGCTATATTATAGTTAAAAACACCTGTATGTTATTTGTATTATATTCAAGTAGTTCGCTACTTTAACGCTTTTGCATGGTAGGTTGAACAGGGATGCAAATGAAATTATGTTTTCTAAAAAGTGTTAGGAACTTACTTCTATATTTGTAAGCGACTGAGTTTTATTTGTACATAGCATAAAATAACTGTGAAAACTGAACACTATGGTTTAATAGTATCTAGGTCTCACTTCTTTTGATGTGTGTCTAAAACTGACTTATCGGGCAGTACAGATTGTGATTGATTCACTTTACAAGTGCGATTATGTTCTTGGAAATATATTTACAAATTGTGTGAATGATGAAGTAATACTACGTAACGCACAGACTTTTATAATAACGTGCCTAACGGTAAGCATGCTTTCCGATGGATGAGGTTGGACTAGTTGAACGAAACTATCCTTTCTACTGAAATGGTTTTAGTGCTTGTCTGGTTAATCGTGTATCTGAACAAGTTGACTTGTTCAAAATTGGTAAGCTCAATCACGGAGGTGCTACAAAAAATAAGGAAAATATCGATAAGTATTTATGCACTTGTGTCATTTTGTAAAATAATTGATTGAATTTCTGTATTGTTGACATTTTGACGTATGATTCTTTTTTGCTTACGCAGGTCCACAACAGTGGGAAATGCCCGAAGTTGAAGTGAAGTTTCCTAGAAACGGGGATTGTATGCGCTGGTTTGCAAGATTTCTGCTGGAAGGAAAAGTTATGGAAGGACTACGAAAATATTCTGAGACCCTGCTTCTGTCTCCAAGCACACTGGTCAAGAACTGGGCGCAGTAAGTTCCATTTCAACGTAACTTAAAAGGGATTGTTCGAGTCTTAAATCTTAATGTACTAGTTTAAGAACAAAAATCCGACGACCGTCAAGAAAAGTTTATGTTAAGGCCGTACGTCTGCAGTGTTTGATATAACTATGATAATAATTGTAAAAGTAACGAATTGGATAATTTACTTTATTCTGCAAGTAATCTGTGTATCTATCTGCAAGCTTTTGAAAAATACGCATGAAATCATCCATTCTCCTGTTGTCTCTCCATTTCTCCAATTTGTGTTTTGTGCAATCAGTCGCTGTATGCTACGTGTATTGTGCAGTCAGTTGCTGTATGCTACGTCTATAGTGCAGTCAGTCGCTGTATGCTACGTGTAATGTGAAGTCAGTCGCTGTATGCTACGTGTATTGTGCAGGCAGTCGCTGTATGCTACGTGTGTTGTGCAGTCAGTCGCTGTATGCTACGTGTATTGTGCAGTCAGTCGCTGTATGCTACGTGTATTGTGCAGTCAGTCGCTGTATGCTACTTCGTGTATAATTCATGGAAGTCGTTAATTACTGGGTTCAGAAGCTACTATTCAATTAATGAGAATTTAGTATCGGCTCCTCTCCCGGAGTTGATTTCAGCGATTCATGCTTGTACTTTTCTGATTGATTAATTGGAGATAAAGTATTTCTGATAAACTGGCTAAATTTGTGTATAATTTTGATTGTTGCTTAGTCTGCAGCCTAAGACAACGAGGCTTTTGAATGCTCTAGCTTCTGAAAAGGTTTACTGCAGAGACGAACTATTGACCATCTGGAGTAAGAACCCAAATTGTAAGTTGTTTGTGCATCTCTTCACTCTTCACTTGATTATACACATGCACATGTTTACATGTACATATGTATACATGTGTACATGTATACATATGTATACATGTACATATGCACATGTTTAGATTGCTAACCTCAAGAATTGCATACAATTATTGCGTCATATTATGTATACTATGCTTTGTATAAGTATAGTTAACAATTTTTGTTTGAATTAAATATTGTGGTAGGTATGGTCTGGCCTTGAATGATATTTTTATATACATTGTAACTCTACACTGCTACGATATAAACAAGCTGGAAAATCTTTGGATTGACCTCTGTAACGGCTATTATACTATAGATTAATTCTCCTCATGAGCATATATTTTTGATTGCGTGATTATGTTTATAAAATTTATCGTATTAATAATATTGATAACTAATGAATTTATTGATTTCTACAAACGTGCAAGATCGGTGCTGTTTATAAGACGAGATTACTGTTGAATATTCTCTGCGTCGTTATTAATTTATGTGTGTATTTTTTAGATTTACTGAAGGAACTGAAAGAATGGATTCCAGAATCACTGCACAACAAGTTAACGTCTTCCTGGCCTCCTATTAAACAATAACCATATTATTGTAATAATAATAATAATAAGACTATTGCTGTTCATATAGTTCTAAATGTAATTTAATATCGAATTTAATTTACATGAGCAAAATTGTTATGGACAATACTTAAAGGTGTCGACATTTATGTTGACATTACTTATAGGTGTTGTAATTTATATAGACAGTACTTTACATGTGGGTGTCAACATTTATATGGACAATACTTAAATGTGTCGATATTTCTATTGACAGTACTTATAAGTGTCGTCATTTATGTGGACAGTACATATAGGTTTCACAAATGTGGTCAGTACTTAGGAAATCGGCAGTATTTAGTATTTATGAGATTCGACATTTGGGAAGACATTTTAATGAAACTTAAGTTTAGTTAAGTTAAATTTTAGTATTAACGATTTTAAACATTTGAAGAATATAATTGTAGTTAATTAGTCGTCTTTAAATTAAATTGTTATGATAGTAATAGACGCCTACTTTGAATGTTGATAATAGTTAATTAATTATATATTATATTGGTTTATTTCTGGAAAAAATTATTTTTAGTGAATATTTTAATTTTAGCTCTGACAATTTAAATCCCTGAACGATTGCCGTTACTGCAATAAAAGTTATTTGTGTAGTTATTGTATCGTAACTTTAGCTCTAACAATTTTAATGATCGACTGATTTACTTCACAATTATTGATCGATTGATTTACCTCACAATTATTGTATTGAATCGAATAATCATGGATTTAGTTTTATAATATGTATTATGGAATCAATTCTAAATTTTTCATCACAACTAATAGATGGATTTAATTTATTAAAAGCAAATCTCCGAATAAGTAATTTGTGGGATCATAAATGCTCGTATGTGGTTGAGATACTCTAGGATAGACACACCTTTTACAGCGAGTGACGTAAGACACGACAAGACAATCACTGAGAATGATACACAACTATATCAACGATATATTGTGCACAATACTCAAGGGACTGCCGCGTGTATTAGGACTGTGAATAGATAGTGTAACTATGCAGAGCATAGCAATGAGAATGGCATAACTAATGAGTGACCACGTGATTTACGAGTGTATCTTACGGTTCTTACCTAACCATAATTATCAGCTTGACCGCTAATGAAGCCATGCAATATTTTAAAACAAAACACTAAATCAGATTGTAATCGCCAACGCTCAAATGTATGCAAATTTAAAGTTGCTAGCCTATATTTATAGGGCATATTCTGTAGATCCGGGATTCGTTCGTGTAGTAAAATTACGATTCAATTTTTAGGATATCGTAAACCAAACGCAGTGACCTTACCAGGGAACATCAATCAAGAATAGGTAAAATATAAGATTTTTATGCAATAAGTGACTATCTGGAATCCCTAGTTTTGAATGCTCAAAACATGAAAGACATTCACTGTTTATGGTATTTTAGATTTCATTACGGAGTAATAATAATTAGCAGTGGTGGAATTGAGCGGGAACGCCGTTCTGTTACCATTTTCCTGATGGGAAAGGCGTTCCTGTTAGAAATCATAGAACTTAGTAGGAACTGTGTTCCGCCGGCATTCCCTCTCATCTTTAGAATAGGATGGAACGGCGCGATGTGCAGCTTGTATTCATTGAGGATGATAACACAAAGAAGAAAGAAATTGAAGCTGCAAGATAATGACCATGTCATTATCTTGAGGCGGAATGAGCCAGAATGTCTTAATAGCGTAGGGGTAACGTCATGAAATTTTAAATGACATATCATGAGGTGAATTGAACCATCGTGGGTTCGAATCCCGGCCGCGTTGATCTGAAAGTAAAATCTCGGACATTCACTGGACTGGCTATTCGGAAAATGGACTAATTTGCCTAACGGTTTAAACACGTGGTGGTAAAAAGTGATGGATATCGACATAGTTGATCATTTCACTATAATGCGTGTTTACTTTTTTTTACCCTTGTCGGAAACAGATTGAAAAATAACTAAAGATTTAGTATAAAGCAACTAAAATCACACCTATTTTGATTAGAATTTAGAGTTCGCACAGTTTCCTCCTACAAGAACTGCCTAAAGAGAACTGGGTGGAACGCTAATTTTAGAAGACACGGAACAGCACGCAAAAATTTAATATATGTCACATGCGTTCCCACACTTTTCATTTTACAATTTTGCCAGTGATAATCATAAAACGAGATGATAGTTTGGAGTTAAATAATTTACAACATAATTGAAGTCTTAAATAGAACTCGTCCGAGCAAGTGTTGTATCGTTCATGTAATTAAATAAAAATTGACGAGGACTGGTCTCCGAGTTGTGAGAATCGATTTATTTTCCATAATATATTCTGAATATATACATGTACTTTCAATTTAAAATAATAATAATTTGTATGTTCAATCATAATCTTCTGCGTATTGTGCTATAGGCGTATGATTTCTGAATGAACGAGTTTTTACTATTTATACACTGCAGAATAACAATATGTAGCTGTTTTCCTCACTCATTTTAAGAGGCGATCGAGCTGAAACTGAGGATAGAAATGGTACATCACCTCAGAAAATATGACTTTATTTTACTAAAGCTAATGTTTTACTAGTGTACTAGAAAACGAGAGGGTTAACAGAAATTGGGTAGTAATATGTATCTAGGACCTTGCAATATAACAAACACAATAGCTAGAGAGATAGATATTATTGACTACTTATTTGATCCATGCATCAGTGAATTAAAACAAAATCACCAATTTTACGAAAGTGTAGAATTGTATAAAAATTTTCTCATAATTTTAATTGTAAATCTACATTCCATAAAACTCTAAGTTACGTTATAATGAGCTTCTGGCAGAATCCTAATATCCAAGTGAAATTGTTGACGATATAAAAAAATTCTATAGGCCTACGTCAGTTATTCATGTTTCTGTACTCTTTTAACCCTAGAAACGATAGTCCCTGACATCATCCCTGGATGAGGAAACGGACGTTAAACCTTTATTATTATTATTATTATTATTATTATTATTATTATAACTTACTCTGTATTTATTTATTATTTTAAAAATAAATTACATAATAATTACGAAAACTTTTAATTATCATTGATTGATTGATTTATTATTATTATTATTATTATTATTATTATTATTATTATTATTATTATTATTATTATTATTATTATTATAGAGATTGAGCTACTAGTCAGTTCATTTCGGTTTCTTTAAGTTTTCACGTGTTTTACATGTCGGGCTCTTAGTTTAGGATTGAAATGTTTAAAAAATATTAAAAGAAGTATGCCTAAAAAAACTTTGGCTGAAAACTGTAGGCCCTATCTGCCGCAGGGATGAAGAATTTAGAGTGATCAAAGTTTAAATTATTAATTTTTGTTAAATAATAGACTAGCTGGTAGGCCTGATTCTTGCGATAACTTTTTCTTCTGGTGCACTGCCTAACGGCAGATCCATGGCATATAACTCTTCCTACCAATTCTATCCTCAGCCTTCCTTTTCATCTCATATATGAATTTGTTATAAGATCATCCTATGTTCTCGGTCTTTCTCAAATTCCTTTACCCTTGCATTCTTCCTTCTATTGCATCCTTTAGCAAATCATCTTGTAATTTAGCTACATATATTTACTTTTAAGTGACGCTGTTTTGTATTTGCACATAATAACGATATTTTTCGTATAATTGTATTATAAACGTATTTCAATTAACTCTTTCGAACTACTTTTGCATTGACAACCAAGAGCAATAGCCCTATCTTAGAACAATACTACTTTCTCTAACAAAGATTTCAATCGTCCTCATAATTGAATGATTATATTACAAAGAAGCCCTAGCGTCCTATTGAAGCAAACGAGATATGATAGATGGAGAGTTTGTAATGTTTTTGGAGCCTTATTGTTGCAGAAATTATTCATTCTGAAGCATCCTCGATAGCTCAGCTTTCTCGGCTGCCATAGCGTCACGTGACGCTTTCCTTTTGGCCTCTGCTAGGAGCTCGCTGTGTGTGGAAACCATGCTGCGTCTTCTGTCAGCGTCGTCCACGAAGTCATCAAGCACTCCCACCTTGAACGCGTTAACCACTCGTATCTGTTCATATAAATAATAACATTAATACTAGACCTCTCTGGTCAACTTCAGTGTAAGAAAGAGAAGAGATATTATGTTGTGGAACACAGTAATTATTCTGAAACAAAAGGATTGTTTGGCTCATCTACTTTAGGCTTTCCCTGATTTAATTTGTAAGATTATTATCATCCACCATACAATTAAATTCATTTAACATGTTATAACTATCTAGCTGACCAATTTTATAATTTAGGTGGCCAAAATGCAGATGTCAACTCAATTAATATGTTGAATATCGTATAACATAATAGTATATTGTTTTTATCATCTAACAGGTAATCGTAACTAATCAACAACGTCCAAAATCTTTGAACAAAATCTCTCAAGATAACTGTGATAGCATTCGAATGCTGAAGCGAATGGTCACATTTGACAAAACGCGTAGTGTTTTCACAGATAGGCCCTACTCATTCAAATCAGTAATATCGGCTTAACATATCTTCTACGAAATCATGGTGAAATCTAATGGTGAAATCTAACTAACTCCAAAAAAATTATCTGGTCATTTCTTTAAAGTTTAACATCGAGAGCACTGTTTACGCTTTGCCATAATTTATTAGAAGAAAGTTGCGAATAAAATTGGCTCGCTCAGAACGCAACAAGATCTCAGGTGGGATCTAACCTGATTCTGCAGCCGTGTCAGACCCCGCACCCAGAGCACCCGACCACCGGGCGTCGAGTCTTCCTCATCGTCCTCGTCTCTCCTCGCGTCCCTCGTCTCCTCGGGGTGGTCGATCTCAGCCAGCTCCTCGGGGGTGGGCTTAGCCATCGTGAAACACTTGGGCAGCTTGCTGGTTGGAATGGTTGCTAGGACCTGCGAGCAATAATAATAATACTAATAATAATATTATTATTATTCTCTTCAGTGCACTGCCAAGTGGCAGGTTCAGGTACATATTCATACTCAAAGTCTGCTTTCTCATTGCATAAGAGCACTCCTTAGATCAACAAGTCCCTTCACAAAGTCTATGCCTTAGCCATACCTTATGTAGCCTATTGCTTGGGAAAAGTATGGCTTCTGAGGTAATTCCCCGTTACCTTCCTCAATTATTATTATTATGGATTAGTATGGGCGGGGCAGAAATTCTGGGCTCGCCCGACACTGACATCGTTCTCCAGTGAGGAAACTGACTTTAACATTAACTTTACCAGCTTTAATAATAACACACATTATAGTTAAAGTTATTAGTGATCCACCCGGTTGATATATTTAGCACTTTTGATACAAATTGAAACCGTTAAGCATTTTAGTTCATTTTCTATGCAATCAGCCCAGTCAATTTCTTAGATTTTACTCTATGCTCAGCGCGGCTGGGAATCGAACCCACGAGAATTCAATTCACCTCAGTATCTGTAATTTAAAACTTCATGACTTCACCTGACATCTTTAACCACTGCTCTATTGATACATGCAATCAAGAGTGAGCAACAACTGTTAGTTTAGTGTCGTTTGTCAATTAGAATAGATGAGGTTACTATTTTGATTTAAACTGATAGAGCGGTTTTTACGAACGAATTTGTGTAGAATTTTGCACAGGATATATTTTAATAGATAGACCTTGGTTTGTTTTTCTTTGTTTGTTATTCTAATTGTTAGTTTGGAAGCAATAACTGAAACAATTTTATGAATGGAACCAAAACGTGCGAGAAATAATTATTTAAAAGGATAAAAATTCTTACGATGTGAAAGTCACGTAAATAATAATAATATCATTTTAGAAAAAAGATTCTGTATCGTGACTCAGTATGACCAGACGAGTTGATTAATGGCTTGACATAATTATAATGTGCGTTGTCTCTTTTCTTAAAATTTAATGTGCCCATCAGTGTTTGTCTTAAATCAGCCATCTATCGGTGGTATACGATATACATGTAGAAGTACATCTAGTTTACCTGTCCCCAGAGAAGAGCGCTAACACCAATGCACAAGCACCACATCCACTGTTCAAATGTTAGACCAGCTGTCGAAAAGGCCAGACTACCGAATTCTATTAAAATTATCTGAAACAGTTGACAAAGATTAATTTTAAACCCTGAATTAGTATGCATGTACATGTACTGTATATCGTATTGGAATAAATTATTAGCATTAGCAAATATTAGCGTAATAGCGTATATTGTTAAAACAATATACGTGCATGCTAATTGTTACAATATCTCTCCTAGTGCACTGCCTACTGGCAGGTTCATGATATATAACGCCTCCACTCTTCTATATCTTTCGCTTTCCTCTTCATGTCCACTTATGAGTGGATCTTTAAATCATCTAACATTCCTAATCTCAGCCTGCCCCTGCCTCTGTTTCCTTCCATTCTTCTTTCAATGACCCTTTTAGCAGACTTTCACTCTTAGAATGTGTCCTATCCTTCTTCCTATTTTTTAAAATTTATTTTGCAATGCTAATTAAACTATCAAAGCAAACATCACCCTAGAAGAAAATAAGATCTATGCAATGTCAAGTTTCTTGCTATAATAAAAATCCGTGACTTCAAAAACTACGCTTAGTTTCTCCTGTCGTATTATAAATTACCATGTCAGAGACTAAAAGGCTAGGAAAATCATTATCTAGTGCCAAAATTTGTAGTCCTCAAGACCAGGCCTTGGTTTCGAGGCTGCTGCCAGAGACCGGGTTTTACTGGTTAGATCTCGAAGGTTCCAGTCATAGTATTTTTCTTGAGCAATTGATCTCGGACATTTTTTAGACAAATTTTGACAATTTTCAAGACGTTTCGAATAGACAATTTGTTGGCATCTGCGTCGCCAACATCATGTCTATGCAATTCTGAGCAACAAACGGTTCAAGCCTCTAATCGTATTGTGTAGCGTATATTCTGACACAGAGGCTTCTTTCTGCATCCAAATAGCGCATTAATGGCTGACGACGTTCTTTCCGAATTAGTGTTTTCTAAATGCAATGCTCATTTGTAAAAGTATGTAAACTATAAGTTACAAAATATGATAGTTATAAACAATATACGCTAATTATATTTGTTAATTAATTTAGCGCCATATGACTTAAATACCCAATTATACACAATAGACCTTCAGAGACTACAGTGTACGCATGATAACAACAAGCAGAAATTTAAAACTGAAAATAATAACATTCCTATCTTACAATTAATATGTCAATTTCATAAAATCCCATTACATCGCTAAGCAAATTGTTAACAGTTTTAAATAGAACCCTAAGAAAATTCCCAAATGCAGTCTTTATTTTAATACCTGAGAGATGAAGGTGATGATCCAGATGGAGATGAAGATGGCGTTCCTGAAGAGACCCTCGAAGACGTTGCGTTCCTCGTGGATCTTCCTGGCGTTGATCTCGTTAAAGAGGGTGAGCATGACGAATGCGTTGAAGATGACCGTGAAGTGTTGGGTGGGCGCTGAGTGGATTCCTGCGTCCCTTCCGTCGTCGATGTCGAGGAACTTGTCACCTGAATGGAAAATATCAGCTTTTTCATAATTTAGATTTTATTTGAGGAAGCCTGCAGTGAGCGACATGATCGGTAAGGTTTCCGACAGATAATTATTATGCTGGTTAAAATTAATGGACGTCGTGGTGTCCTTGTGAGAGATGAAACTGACGTTAGATTAGAACCTTTTAAATTCTTTTTATGCTTTTTAGTTTTGTTGATTCTTTACAATTATATACCAGGCAGGTCCATGACATATAACGCCTCCACTCTTCTCTGTCTTCCTCTTCATGTCCACATAGCAGTGAATCTTTAAATCATCTAACATTCCTAATTTCAACCAGCCTCCGCCTGTATTTCCTTCCTTGCTGGACAATATATGGTAATTATCTATTTAGACAGTGGGAAATTTATTTAGTTGAGAAACATTTTAGGAATATTTATTTCAACAATGCCTAATATTTAATTATGCCTACATATGATTCTAAATCTCATCACATATCAACTGATATTTGATAATAAACAGATAACGTGGACATCATTTATTCAATGCTTACCGGCGAAGAGAAGAAAGAATATGATCGTCATCTGGTACAAGGCGTGACCGAGAATGTTCTTCATCATCGTCCTCGAGATAAGAGCCTTCTTCCTGCCGTAGGGTTTGCGCAGCAGAAGTTCTTCTGTGGGCAGTTCAGTGGCCAGGGCGAGAGAGGCAAGGGTGTCCATGATCAGGTTAACCCACAACATCTGTATAGCCTTCAATGGTGAATCCTAAAGCAAAGTCCAAAGCAATAGAAATGATTAATCAAGCGATCTTAAAGGAAAATGGAGAGAAGTAAATCTATTTATAATCAATCACGATTACCTGTGTTATCTAGTTGAAACTAAGAATAGATTGTGACAAAAATCCTCATATTTTTCCTTTAGCCTGCCCACATCACACACCACTACTCGCACACATAACACACCACTACGCGCGCACATTCGCACAGAATCAACAAAATGCTTAAGCCTAAGTATATTTTCGGCCTAATTTAGTCACTTTATTGCCAGAAAGACAGAGTTTAATATATTTTCATTTACTTTATCACATTCCATTGTTCTCAAATTAAACGAAGGAGTAACTACTTTGATAGCACAGGCTCCTAGGAACGCTACGAGGACAGCCACCACGTTGACTGTCAGCTGAAACTGAAGGAATTTAGCGATACTGTCGTAGACGTTACGTCCCCACATGACAGCCTTGACGATACTCGTGAAGTTGTCGTCTGTCAGGATGATGTCTGACGCTTCCTTAGCCACGTCCGTGCCTGCGATACCCTGCATCAATCAATCAATCAATCAATCGATCGATCAGCCAGTAGATGCTTTACTCTTAATTCAGTCATTTAATCTGATATTCAATTAATTTATCAATGAAATTAGCAAGTAGACTATATTTAATGATTTGCCAATTGTAGTGAGTTAGTCGTTAATATAGATGGTATATTCATTTGTATTTATATAGACAGATAATATGCATGAATATGACAAACAGAAAGTGAAAGAAGCTGATAGCGATCGATGTACTGTACAGTATATAATGCAGAGATTCTGTATGCATATGCATGTATATATGTTTATGTTTGCTTACTGAAGTTGTTATAGGCCTATTGCTGTGTTTTTTTGTCGAGAATAAAATAAAAAATACAGATAAGATCTTCAAAATTTCTTCTTGTGCGATTAAATTTTAAAATATTTTAATGTAAAATCTCACCATAGCAAACCCGACGTCCGCTCGCTTGAGGGCCGGCCCGTCATTGGTACCGTCACCCGTGACGGCCACGACGTCTCTGTTAGGATTGAGCTTGCTGTCGATGATACCGGACACGAGCACGTACTTGTCCTGGGGGGAGGAGCGGGCGAGGACCCTCAGCCTCGGCCACACCTTGTCGATCAGATCCTGTCGAACCTGAAGCGTTCAGTCACATCGACAAGCAAAATATAGAGAATAGAAGTAGAATAATAGAATGTAAAATATAAAATCTTTATGAGATTTGAGGGATAAACAAATTCTGTATCATGATTTAAAAAAGATCTGGATAGGATCTAGTTCTATAAAAAGTTAATAGTATTGACGTTTTTGATATGTGACTCTGTAAAATTGATTCATTTAAAAAAATCAGGAAAAGTTATAAATATCGATGAACATAATGAAAATATCGAGAACTTGGTGAACAGAAGAATTATAATACGGACATGAGTCATAAGTAGCTTAAATGAAAGTTTTTACCGAAATAAAAATTGTAGTTCAAGTTCATAAACGGTATTAAATTTACTTGCTATGCCTTGCATCACTTACTTTACAAGACTTGTGTAGGAATTGTCTTGAAGCTTTAATGTACTAAAAGCTCATACATTTTCAATACATATTAGAACACGAGCTCTCTCTTTACCGGAGAATCTTTATCGTTTCTGATCCTCTGATTGAATTCCTTTCCGTCCAGCACGAGGAAGTTGTCTCCAGGTTTGATGATGCCGCACTTGATGGCGATAGAGCGAGCTGTCTGGATGTTGTCACCTGTAACCATTCTCACTGTCACCCCGGCTCTCTGACACTTCGCGATAGCATCCGGCACCTGTTGACATGCGTTAAAATCATGTTTCTTGACACTTCCTTATAGCATCTATATCAAAGTGTAGAGATAAGAGATAGTTCATTGATTAGATTTCCCGGGAATTTAAGCTAGAGTATACTGTAAAAGGATTATATGGGTAAACTGGATTGTTTTCTCAAGGAATGACGCACCTGCCCAGTAAATGTTAGTCGAAGCTGAGGATGGCATAAGGTTTTCACCTCGTCATAAACGGAATCCCTCAAGAATAAAGGTAGATCAAAAGAATGTTATAGATGATTTAAAGATCCACTCGCATGTGGACGCGAAGAGGAAAACGGAAGACAGAGATAAGTGGAGGCGTTTATACCATGGACCTGCCAGTAGACAATGCACTAAGATATACATTTTATACATATATATATTATACATATATATATTATATATATATATATATAAATGAATCATCATCATCAACATCATCATCATCATCATCTTCGCTTGAACCTCATATATGTACCATTATAAAATATTATATTATTACAATATTTAGAAAGTATTTATAGAATTCAATGTGAACAAGACAGTAAGTTGACCTCAGGTCTGACAGGATCTTCTATGCCTACGATGCACAGACAGGTTAGGTTAGAGATTATGTTGTGCTCGTTGTCCCAATCAGGCTCTGAACTCATCTGTTCCTCATTTACTTCTGGTGTGCCTGCAAAATAAAAAAATAAAAAAAACTTATCATCATTGGTTAGCGGTGATTGTATGCTGCCACACTCTGATTTTAATAACAATTTCCATTTAGTTTAGTTTGGCTCACTTAGTTAAATTATATATTTGTCGATGAATCTATTTAGCATTAGTCCTGATGATAGTCCAGTTGAAGCTTTCTCAGGCGAATCAGTGACTAATTCTATGAACAATGTACACGAAACCTCCATGTAAAGATTGCAAATCGTAGGACTATCGGATCTCATTGTTTCCAATTCATATAAACGATTAAATCCACACTTATACTCTCCCATTCAATTGTAGAAGGCGGTACCTAGTAAAAATAAAATACAGATTTAAATGTATAATATTTTATCAACCTTTAACTATGTCCTTGTAAGCGATGCAGATGGTTCTCAACCCGTTACAGGCCATCGGCTCGATGACTGACTTCACCATTGCGTCCTGATCGGCTGTCGTGAACTTCTTGGGCTTTCCGTCCTTATCCATTATCCATGAACATCTGGATTACCAGAAAGATACAAATCTGAATTAATATATGGTACTCATGTAATATCCGATGCTCCTCTAGAGTGAAGATCTAAGGCATACATTAATATGGTAGCAAGTGTTTTGATGACGACCAGAGTAACAAAGATCAATCAAGCCAATTGAACACACATGGATTTAGCTTTTCTATTATCTCTCTCTCTCTTAGTGCACTGCCTACTGGCAGTTCCATGATATTTAACGCCTTCAGTCATCTCTATTTACAGTATTTCTCTTCATGTCCACATACGAGTGAATCTTTAAATTATTTATACCAATCCTTGTGATATACTATTATTATTGGGGGATTCTGCTTATGATGAGGTGGGCCCCCTATGCCTTCCTCAGTTTCGACTAACTCTTACTGGGCAGACTGGGCAGGGGCATCATTCCCTGAGAAAACAATCCTGTTTACCCATATAAATTTTTTATCATAAATTCTATTATAATAGATAGCAGACGGTACAAGGAATTGACATATAATTAATATTCTGCCCTCCAGCTGCACGATTTGTAAGTATTTCTTGAAATTTTCAACCCTCGGAAATGCCGAATTGTCGAATATTAATAGTAATATATTGCATAAATAGGGAATAAATGATAAAAAGACTCTAAGTACAGTTTCGACTCCAATTATTATCTGGTTTCTCTAGTAAAATAGTGTATCCGGCATTGGATGGCACCAGAAAATAATCTTCGAACTTATCATATTGATTAGCTGACAAGAAAAATAATTAACACGAGCTATAGTTCTAATTACTAAACAAGTATTATTAGTATTATTATTTATAAGAATATAATAATACAATAATAATAATAATAATAATAACACTAATAACAACGACAAATAATAGCAATAAAAATAGAAAAATAATAATAATAAAGGGTTAACCCTTTATATCCCGGACCATGAAGGGATGCACGAAACTCTTTGAATTTTACAACATTAACTCCTTATAGTCCATTGTACATAACTACAAAAATGTTTAAATGTATCTTTAAAAATGTCAGAGATATTGGTATGTTCCACAAGTGGAACAATGGGATAATAAGGCTAAACGGCCGATCCTAGTTAATAAAGGAAATTAAAATCAAAATGTTTTCGTTTAATTGAACTTTTCATGGGGAGTCTATCGCTTTAGAAGGAACTGTTTTAATAAGTTAATTAACTGTTTATTACGTAGAACTTAGTCGATAAGATGATAGCAAACATCCATCAGATCTACTCCACCCATGTCCGTGATCTAGTTTGCAATCATATTTGGCTGGATCACATGTACATTGTCTCCTTTATCCTTTACACGCCTTAGCACCTTCATCCCAGGTAAGACATAATCGAAGTTGCTAGCACATCTTACAAGATTGTTATCACTCCAGCGCACACTACAAACACTTCCATCACAGTTGTACTCAATTGTTCCTCTTTCGTGCTTACAGATGTCATTCTTTCTTGGTAGAACTGTACCTCCCAATCTACCATCTCTTACTCCTCGACTGGATCGTAGGCCCAATGTTCTTAGTTTACACAACAGAACATGAGATGTAAAGAAATTATCGAAAAACAATTTATGTTGAGTTTTGAGTTTTCAATGAAATTTACAAAACTTAGGATTACATGCTTTCCAAGTCCAACATTCTGAGGTCCATCCCTTGCACCACAGTGTATCGACGACTGATAAGGTTAGCAGGCTGAGCACAACATCCATATCTTGTACCCAAATCTGTTGATCTTTCCTTTGATAAACATCTTAGCTCCATGGTGGCCATAATAGAGCACCATGGATTCATCGATGCTTAGAAGTTCATCAAATATCACAAAATACATAATGGATTTATTCAGTCCATCATTCAGTACGTGGTTGTACTTTTGCTACTTTGACCCTGACAGTGACTGGTTGTCAGCCAAATGGCAATACTTTTTCAGCTCTTGAAATCTATTTCGTGACATAGTTTTAGCTATGACTGGACAGCCCAAGTCCTCGGCTGTGCTCCAGGAATGTCATTATTTTTGTGGAAAGCTCTGGACATGAATCAGCTAAAGAAGCATGAGGACTACCCTGAAGTGCATTCTCGTATTTATCCGTTAACTCCAAGACTGAGATGGAACTATTGCAGGGCCTTGTTTAGTGATTTTGGTTCTCTTGCGTTGGCCGACTTTTGACGAGTTTGAACTCGTGGCAACGGTTTCAGATGTGGATTCTTCGGTTCTGTCTGGAGACATATCTCCTGTCATAACTTCCAATATTGTATTTACATTATATTCAAAGCAAAAAACGAAAATTTCTCATACTGGCCTCCTTTAATGTACCTAGTATCAATTTAAAAGTAATATGCCATAATTTAATATTCGTTAATCAGATCATCCCGTTGTTCAGTTATGGAACATGAATTTAAATCTTGGCCTATATCGGTGAATTTACACTTTTTATTATATTTATGTTGCTGGCCCTGGACAATAGCATATTATAATTGATTATTTTCAGATATAGTCATATTAAAGATCACCGATAAAAATTAAAAGTAAAAAGTAACTGCCTTCTTGAAAATCAACCAAAATTTGAAAAAGTCAACACTTTTGAAAGCCCTTACTAGCATTAACATGAAAAGTAAAAATGGCAACTAACTATCTATGTTTTTTGGTATTCCTCTTTATTGCAAAATTGAAATTTTTATAGATTTGGGCTTTATGGGTCCTCCAAAACTGATAATCGAATTTATGTTCCACTTCTGGAACAATGGGATAAGAAAGGTTAACATCCTCATAAAGGATGACATCAGAAAAGGCTCCACAGCACACAACGCTATAGATCAATTCACATAAACCCTTCTGCAAAATGAATAGTACATAAGAGAAGTAACGCCTTAAACGATGCCGGTCCGGCAATCAAAAGATAATCATGGTAAAGATAATATATATAATGGGAAGATAAATATGATATATAGTGGATAGAGAAGCGCTTTAAGTCCGCTATATATAGTTAAAAGAAAAGCACAAGAGCGAAGATTAGAAGACAAAGAGTTCCAGATGGTGTAATAATATTCGAAATGTGCTACAAACTTCTTGAGAACTATTTCAGAGGCTCCTTTAGTGAAGAGCCTGTAGCCGCTCTGACTGGGCAGCCTGACGACTGTACTCATCGATTTCCTGTCTGAGTTGAAAGTGTAGACTTTGTAGAGTTTATCCTCCGGAGTCTCTGCTCTCATCTTGTCGTAGCTCTGATTGAGGTCGAGTACGAATCCCAACAGAGCGCACTCCGTCTTGTTACCCACCTGCTTAGGAAGCTGACCCTTCACCTCTGCAGGCTGAAAGTTAAATGAAAATAACAGAAAATTGTAGAGTTAGACATATTGTAATTAATACATATTGTAATTAGAGAGTTATGAACGTATCCAGTCTTATGAAGTTAATAGCATGTTGTCGTGAATCGTTAATTACGTGCATTAACATTGAATTAAAAAAATAAAGCTGATTGATAAGTTTAGCAAAATTGTAATTCATTGCATGTAATTTACTGGCAGTCGTTGTACATTTGTTGTTAGAATCGAAAAACTATCCGTTTCAAAACCTGACGTTGAAGACATTGACGAATAATGATTTTTACGGTAATTGTTGTAAATTATAGAGATGAATTTTCGAGATATGCCAAACATTATCATTTTTGTTAGCATTAAAGAGTCAATCATAGTATGACATATAGAATATAGCAGAGAAAACCAGAACAAAAACAGTTTTACCAGAACTTGAGAGGTGTATCCACAGTTGAGTGAAATGGCCCTGACTAGAAGGTCTCCAGTTCTTTCTGCTATATCGCTGTAAGCCGGTGTAGACTTGTGATGTTTACCTGTAGTTATTAAATTAATGTTTTGAAAGTATGAAATTGACGCCGTTAAAATTTCTGTAATTAAGAGAGATATAATAAATACGAAATTGACTCATCATATGATGTGGGACAGAAGCGAGTGGAGAAGGTCAATTCGTATCCCGACCTTAGCTAAGCTGGGATTCCAGGGAAGATGAGGATGATGGTGATGAAAATTAACGCCTTATATGCATATATAATCATAACCATTCTGCAATTTAGACATTTTTACGTGTAAAATCGGCATTTTCTACATTTTAAATTCATGTTCCTAGCAGAACTACAAAATAAAAAGTATAAATGCAGCGATTGTGAATTAAGTGTGACAGTGAAAATCTAGGATCAAAATGATTAGTAATTTTAAAATGTTACTGAGATAAATGCGATTAATTTACAATTCTAATAGAGACAGTTACATAATCTTCACACTAGTCAGATTATACATTTTCTAAATATTATAATTGATTTTTTCCGCTAATTAGAATCGAATTTGCTTCAGAAATATTCTCTATAACAAGGCGAAATAATTTCTTTTTACGAATATACTTCTGATATTACTTAATACTCATTTACATTGTACTTCTTGGAGCCTGCAAATATTACATTATTATGATAGACCGCATTGAATGCAATAATGACTAATAATAAAATAACTTTACCTTTTAATTTAATAAATAGCCTAGCTGATTGAGTGTTGATTAATGTCATGAAACTTAAAATGATGAAGCCTGAGGTGACACATAATATCATGGATTAGAAGCTTTCATGAAAGGTAAGAGAGTCGAAGCAGTGATTTATACTGTTTGGTAACTGTCAAAGGAATTAAATATGTATAGTGGTAGATGTGATCATGAACTTCAAGAGTATTTTCATAGCAGTATCACACTGAGGTACCTCCAATGTAACTCTCCACTACCGTCATCCTATTGGTCGTCAGGGTCCCAGTCTTATCTGAGCAGATAGCTGAGGCGTTACCCATCGTCTCACAAGCGTCCAAGTGCCGCACCAGGTTGTTGTCTGCCATCATTTTCTGTCACCAATAGCAACTCACCTTTAATTAAAGTCTCACAGAGTATTATATATTATTTAAGAAGCTAAAACTGTTGTTTTCGTTTATTTACGAAAGTTATCGTTGCTGACTTTCAGCAGTTCAAAATATAAATCTTTACTATATACAACTAACTATCCGATATTAATCTATGTATCCATCTATAATTTATATTTACCTATCTATCTATCTACGTATATTAATGATCTATCCGATATTAATTTAAAAGCGTTAATTAATTTAAGAACAAAGTGTAAACAATATAAAAATATAAATGAATAATGATTCATTTATATTTTTGATTCAGGTTGATTCTACAGATTTCACGGATGTTAACAATTAATTAGTTTTATGATATACTAAAATATTATGTGCGTCCTGTGTCCACGATAATTTGGTGTTATTGTTTAGATTCATTACAATAATCGTCAAATAACAATTGTTATCTTGCTTCTTTCGAGCTTCACTAGACAAGGGATAGTAAATGAATTAGCTAGGACAGTGAATAACATTTTGAGCAATAGTTGGCTTAAAATATTTTTGTTCGGTAAGTTTCATTTAGCGCGTTTTAACATTTCAAAAGTGATAATCATAAATGTCTGAAGTTTCGTCAATGAATAAAAGAGGTTTTGACGATGAAGATGCTACAAATTGAAAAACTAGAAAACTGCCAAAATGTTTAAGTGCAATCATAAGTCATGATGCTATATTTTGATCTAATTTCGACATTTCTTGCTAACAAATAGCAAAAAGGGATTAAAATATCAACACGTGCGATGTACCAACAACCGAACCGTTTCGGAACCACTTGATAAAAATTTTCTTTGAATGAGAGTTGACTAATTGATTCAATAGTTGAATGGCTGATTAATCTATTTACTTATTGATACTAACTCTGACAGAGTAGGCCAAGGCGAGGGTGACAGCCAGTGGCAAGCCCTCAGGCACTGCCACAACTAAAACGGTCACACCGATGATGAAGAACTTAACGAAATACTGGAGGTAGTAGTTGTCCCAACTCTGACCTTGAATTCCAAAAGTTTCTATGCAGAACCTCACAGTGAGCAATACGATGGTTGCAGCCGCCATTGCAGTACCTGAATCAGATTTAAAACAACCGCATAGAATGATGAACAGTTTTACGTTGCTTTATGCTTCCAATGAAACATAAGTGACGGGTGTGCTCTGCAATTTTAACCATACACTTCTGTAATCCGATTCAGGCACTGGATTCAGGCGCTGAATTTAGGCACTGGATTCAGGCACTGGATTCACTACTGTGCCTATTTTAATTCAATTGATTTCGTTAGAAAATATTTGATATCGATATAATGTAATGGCACTACGAACGACCTACATGCATTTGTGTATTTAGCTAATCAATACAAATTATAACTGTAACTTCTATAATGTAAAATAACGAAGGTTTAACCTCCAATTTCTCATCGGAGACTTTCTTCAAGAAAAGTTAAGTTCAAATAACGTATAAAAATAGATGGAATGTATCTTAAATGAAACTATTACGAAAAATTTACTGAAATTAAATGAAAGCATCACTGCCCGTTCTTAATTAAACTTAAAGGCTTCAAACACGCAAAAAATTGCATCTCCATATTCAGACGTATAATTACTCAGGATATGAATATCATTATAAAACTAACATTATGATAGACTACTACATTAGCCTCATTATCTTTAAACAAGCCTTATTTTGAAGTTATTCTGTGAATATCAATTTTTTTAAAGAATTAACATTGCATTTAAACATCTGCAAAAGTAGCCCAGTACTCCATAATTTATAAAACTCATGTTAAATATTCAATCAATTTAAAATACTCTTAATACTCTGAAAAATTGCAATAATCTAAATTTAGCCACACTACCTAAATAATCAATTATAATTATAGCTATGAATATGGCAACAAACCTCCATAGCCAATCTGAAGAGCGAGTTTCGTAAGCTTAGCCTGCAGCACAGACTTGTTCATCTTGCTTCCACCCTCAGCTTTCATGCCTCCCTGTCAAGTGTAACAACTCAATAGTTTAGCTTTTACCTTACATCCCATTCTATCTGTACTGCACAATTCAAATATTATAATTATGGTTTGCAGAGTAAATCGTTACATCTTTGCTGGTCTTTAATATATACTTCAGCATTAAGAAAAAGCTTATAACTTTTTGAGTTTAACACTTGATAAAAATACGAGTAGAGCTTAAACCTCTTCAGTTTCTTCTGATTTTTTCTTAGCCTTTGCTTCTTCTTTTTCTTGGTTTTCTACAGCAAAAAGATAAACATATATATATATATATATATATATATATATATATATATAACTTATATATATATATATATATAAGTATATATATATATATATATATATATATACATTATATATGTACATTCTAGATAATAGTAGGCTATATAGCCTACATGTAAAATTACATGGAATTTTTATGAAATATACATACGTACTTTTTATATCTGAATTGGCATGCAATATAGGCCTAGAAATTTGGATATATAAATTTACTATTAATTGCTAACACGTAACCTAAAAGTTTTGCTAATGCTATTTTGAAGAGCAATCAATTCTTTTCAAAACGATGTAAAATACGTTCTGATATATTCATATATATGATTCTGATTATTACTATTTGGATATATTAATTGATTATTATAATAAGTATGGAATTTGTAACCATTACAAGTTAGCGATTCGTCTATATATTCTTTTTTATTTTTAATATGCTAATTTAAGCCAATGAGTGAGCAATTCTTTAAAATTAGATGATGCACATTTATCATCAGGTTGCAATATGCATTTGGTTGATATCACTTACGGCTACTTCGCATGTCTGCACGAACTATATCGAAATGTTCTCTATAACTCTTACTCAACTTTCTGGTCTCTGCTCTATACATTCAACGACCTTGCTTGTTTATTGAAATTCTGCATTTTTTCGCTTTATATTTTAATTAATGTTTAATGTATAAAAGAGTAAATCATGAAAAAGTATCACTATACTTTGCAACAATTTCGTTCAATAAAACAAGGAGTATACAATAAAATGCTCATATAAGAAGCGCCACAGTGTCAAAAACTATCATACATAGTATAGCAAAAAATGTCATAGTCTTAAGAGATATTTAAAGAGATTAATTTAAGATACTATCAGTGAGCGGAATTTACAGGAAGGATCTTGCAAAAATATGTGTTTTAAGATTTGTTTTGAAGTTATACTAAATAATACAATGTGTTATTATTTTGAATAAAAAGCAGTATTCACTTCAATTCAGGCCAGAGTTACATGGAGTGAGTTTTTGGACGAAGTCTTTTGTTTAAACAGGCTTGTTAGGGCTTAGAAATTAGTATAGAATTTAAGTAACATTCTACACTGTGTTTGTTATAACTGATACCCCAAATTATTTTTACAATAAAGTCGTAAGGAGTTAGCCGATGATCTCAAAATTTACCGTACTTGACCAGCAGCCAATTCTATCAAAATAGAGAAATTTCATTTGAATAACTGCAATAACTTGAGATTTATAGTTTTGCGAATAGGAGTGGGGTCAGATAATAAATTTCCAGTACAGGATTACGGGCGTGTTGCATGCAGCGTTAAGTTAACTCTATGAAAATAGTAGCTAACGCATAATATAAAATTTCAGCTAATGTTATTTTGAAGAGCAAACACTTCTTTTCAAAACGACGTAAAATACGTGCTGATACATTCTTAATTGACAAAGTTATTGAACTTTTAATGCATGCGTTGCATGAAGAGAATTAACGAATTTTGACTGTGGCGCTAAAGGACGCATCTGTAGTAGCTGCGCTCTCATCGTCTCACGCAGCTGAGCTCTCGCCTAGCAGACGTTGGCCTAATGACCGAATGCATGCATTTAAAGTTCAATAACTTTGGCAATTAAGAATATATCAGAACGTATTTTACATCGTTTTGAAAAGAATTAATTGCTCTTCAAAATAGCATTAGCAAAACTTTTAGGTTACGTGTTAGCAATTATTTTTGTAGAGATAATTTTACGTTGCATGTAACAAGCCCGTAATCCTATATTGGAAATTTCTTATCTGACCCCAGTCCTATTCGCAAAACTATAACTTTCACGTTGTTAAAGATATTCAAACGCAATTTCTCTATGTTTGGTTGAATTGACTGCTGGTCAAGTGCTGTAAATTTTGAGAACATCGGTCATCTCCTTACGACTTTATTATAAAAATAATTTGGGGAAAAAAAAAAAAAAAACACAGTGTAGTATGTGACTGACCTTTAGACCTTTTTAAAGATTTAAAGGAAGAAAATTTCTATTTCTAATTAACAGGCCTGTATATTTGTATGTACTTCTAAAAATCGATGGTTTTACCTTCTATATTTTATTTAGTTATTAATTTCGACATTTCTGCATTATTTCACATTCAGAGAGCCTTTGACTTCAATAAATTAAGTCAAGCCTTTATTTAATAACTTATCTTTAAAATATCAATGTCATCGAACATACTATCTTCTTTAGATTTCTTCTGCTTTTTTGTGGCCCCCAGGAGTTCCAGAATGATTCCAGATTGAGAGTTGATGCCTACTGCAGTCACAACCATTTTGCCGCTGCCTTCCATTACGTGGGTTCCTGCGAATACAATTAAATTCGATAGTATTGTTCATCAACAGTTTTCCACTAAGTGGGTTCCTGCGAATAAAATTAAATACGATAGAATTGTTTCATCATTTGCCTCGCACAAGACAACGATATTGATGATTTTTTAATCACTAGCATCATAGGCATTCTCCTCTGCTCAGTTCACACGCATATACAAATAAGGTCACAGAAATTTTAAGCAACATGGAAAAGGAGCTTACATACTTAAGCAAGCATAATTAACATCCCTTGCTACAGAATCAGTGTTTGTTATACAAGATCACGTGGAGAATAAAACATTCGTAAAATAATCATTTTAATTGAAAAAAATCATGTAAATCTGTGCAACCTGAGAGTAGTATCGGATCGATGGCATCGTTCTTCTTGACGGCATCAGACTCTCCGGTCAGTGAACTCTCGTCGACCTTGAGATCATTACTCTGAATAACAATTCCGTCAGCAGGGATCAGATCACCTGCGAACAGAAAACAAGATCATTACTATAAATAGCATTCCTATCAGCTAGAGATCAGATCACCTGTGAACAAATATTAAGACCATCATCATCATCTTCCCTTGAATCCCAATTTAACAAGATCGCCAGTTTTTAGATCACATGTGATTACAAAATTATAGTTTCGAATCATCATCCGGAAAATAAATTACGAATTAGATAATCGGGAAATAAATTACCTACGAACTGATAAAAGTAATAAATTTGAATTGAGTTAAACACTAAGCAAATGTTAAAGTTAAATTATAATTTCTTTAGCTGGAGTTAGAACACATGGAACGGGTTATAATCATAAAACTATTTATCTTTAAGAACTTATTTTTAAACAAATTTTAAACATCGAATATATCAATACCAACATTCCTCAACTCTCCTACAGAATATACTTATACAGTATATAGCGCGAAAAGAGCCTCTGAATATGTATCAGATTCTAACTACTCGGTCCAAACATATTACGAAATGGGCGCATAAACAATTAAGCATACGGGATTACTATAGAATTCTATCAAATTATGGATCTCTGTAGAAAAATCAATCCAAGTCATTTTCTCTGATACCACACTAATCGTATAGCCTACTATACACGTCTACTAGTTATAATTTTTTATTTCGAAACCAGGTGAAGAAGTAAGCACAACCTAATCCTTACCATATTTAACCTAACAGATGTCTTATCATATTTAACCTGACAGATATCTTACCATATTTAACCTGACAAATGTCTTATCATATTTAACCTGACAGATATCTTTCCAAATTTAACCTGACAAATGTCTCACTATATTTAACCTGACAAATGTCTTACCATATTTAACCTGACAAATGTCTTACCATATTTACCTGATAAATGTCTAACCATATTTAACCTGACAAATGCCTTACCATATTTAACCTGGCATATATCTCCCACAACGAGCTCGCCCACTTGTATCTGCTGCAGCTGACCATTTCTGATGGTGGAGAACTTGTGCTGACCCTCGATCTTACTCTGCAGACCTCTGAACTGTTTCTCTTTCTTCCAGTCGTTGAAGGCGGTCACGTTGACGACGACAGCCACAGCGAAGAGAATGGCCGT
This sequence comes from Enchytraeus crypticus, assembly GCA_905160935.1. Taxonomy (NCBI): domain Eukaryota; kingdom Metazoa; phylum Annelida; class Clitellata; order Enchytraeida; family Enchytraeidae; genus Enchytraeus; species Enchytraeus crypticus. The sequence continues at coordinate 2,092,772 of CAJHZI010000197.1, read as the reverse complement.
CCCCTCGATCCACCCGTGATCCGATTCCTCCTCCTCCTCTGAAGGAAAAGAAATACCGTGGCAGCAACTACATTAAACCTTTCATGGTCAGGTATACATATGGCTGGAGATAGTGGCGAAGTCGGTAAGAAACTCGACCGCGGATTAGTATATGTGGGGTTCAAATCCTGGGCTCGCCCGTCACCGACATCACTTTCGAGTGAGGAAACTGACGTTAACCTTAGCTTTGGCTTTATTTATATGTAAAATTATAATAGTGACATGCACTTAAGAGGTTGCAGTTTCTGCATATTTAGACAGGCATGCAGGTATGAGTGCAAAGGGTATGTGTGCTGCCGTTTTCGCAACTTACACGTAGACTTTCTTGTCTTTCAAATTTTACACTCTTCTGATTTTTTGATATCTTTACTAATGAAAGAATCTTATGCCGCTTATAAAAAGAACTTGTAACTAGAAGAGTGATTTGTTCAAAAGGGTATTTCCAGTTTAGTATTACATATTCTCCTTATCTATGAAGTTCTACTAAAGAGTAAGGCCGAATTGCATTTGCATGATTAGATCTTCTTTCAAAGATCAGTAATGCGCCCTTCGGCGATAGGCAAGTTGATCGTACCAGACAGATTATAATTTGAATCGACTGGTTTGAAAAATATTTCCTTTATTGTGATTTTCAATTACTTTTATAATCAGGTAGGATTGCTCAACTCCTACGACAAGAGGAGTTGAATTACTGATTGACAGGCCTATTTATCGAACCAATAACACAATTTGCATTGCACAGAAAATTTAAATTATTATTTTAAATGCATGCAATTAATTTAAGAATGGTTTACTGTATGTGAATAAAGCACGATACAGTAAATCATTTTTACTATACAATACATAAAGCATGCATCATGTTGTATGATATGTACTTGGCTATCCCTACCATCCATAGTGTACGCTCGTCTCAAGCCATTAACTCTTTTAATGCTAAACTTCGCCAGTAATTAATAAATATTTAGTCATTTTACAGGATTCTTTGATCAATGAAATTGTTTCTTTCTACTTTCATTTTTAAATATACCCTTGCTTATTTGAATACAAACGAATAACTCTTAATTATTTAGCGCAATTTAATTCTTTAATTCCCCACTTAAAGTTCACCATGGTTCACATTTAGTTCGTGTTTATACTGACCGTGACCCGCCTGCACGGAGGGCGGAGGTTTGTAGAAGGAGAGGCCGAGGGAGATAACGGCGGCGACGAGCAGGATGATGAGGGTCGTGTCGTGCATCGCCTCCCAGCAGAGCTGCAGGAAGGTCTTCGGTGGGTTGGGTGGTATGACGTTAGATCCAAAGTGATCAATTCTCGTCTTCAAATCATCGCTGCTTCCAGATAATCCTTAACATTGTATGGAATCAAATTCAATTAGATTTTAGTTAAATTATGTTCTAAATTCAATATAATTATATATAATAATGTAATATTAATTAAGTGAATTCCATTAAAATATTTTGTATGACCATTTTATTTTGTTAGTAATAGTCGCCACTTCATGTATATTCTCAAGAATAAAAATGAACTTTTCTAATCTTTCCTGAACAACACATCGGGCTTTACAATAGCAATTAAAATGCACTTTATCGTTTTAAATGGTTTAATCAATTAAAATTTGTTTGAATTCAACATAAGGGCATTTACAAGAAGCGGACTGACAAATCAGCTTGCTTTGCTTCCAATTTTTCAAGGCGACTATATGAAAGTATTTTGACAGAATACTGTCAGTATAACAATTATAATGAACATTTAAATTCCATATTATTTTAAAATCGAACCATCATTCGGTGAGGTCTTCAACCGCCTACATAGTTCCTGCACTGTGCCAAACTCGTGCTCGATGTGTGAGACAGCTTCCCCTTTCTTCAGCTGCATGAGGTCCTTCAGTTCTTTCAAAGTCACCCCAAAGGGGCCTCCCTGACCCCCTGCGAATAACCGCTTTTGCTGAAAAAATCAGTTAACAATCATTAAACTATAATTTTTGAACAGGAATAGTTAGAGTTCTACTATTTAAGATGTATTAAATAGTTTTTACTATGTAGGAATATATAGGTGCCAAAGACTAAATCACTGCAAAATAAGTATACTAAGGTTTTTGTATTTTTAGGTCTCTTTGTAACAAATTAAGCACAATTTTATTTGTTGATATAGATTCTTTCATGACAGTCCCGGAGAAACAGCTTTCTTTCTATGTTTCGGAACTTTGGCAATGTTTCTCCCTCCCTGATTGTAGTCACAGTTGTCTTTCCTTAGAGTTTGTACCATCAGGAATCTCAGACTAGAGAGTACTTTGTCAGCAGTTCAGAATGATTTTCTTACTGACCTGCAACAAGAACTAGATCCCTCGCTTTAGAGGACTACATGCTATTAATTGTGTTAACTACCTCTAAAAATAGTGAAACCAGTACGTCATCCACGAAGCAGGTACCAGCGCTGTAGACCCTACAAGGGCTGTCGATATCAGCCAGATAACCAATTTTCCACCTCCCATTTGACAAGGCATGTAAGACGATGAAAGTTCGATTCATTCGCAATACAAAGGGTCCAAAGGGATAGAGTGGCTACAGTTGCATGCAAAAACGTTAACTTCTAACTGTACAACTTCAAACTCAGTAAAATAAGATGAATCAATGAATCAATACCGTGAATCTTCTAAATAGATCTCTTGTCAACGTGCACGTCTCTCTCTCTCTAGTTCACTGCCTACTGGCAGGTCCATGGTATATAATGCCTCCAATCTTCTCTGTCTTCAGTTTTCATTTTCATTTCCACGCATGAGTGGATCTTTAAATCATCCACCATTAATAATCTCGGTCTACTTCTGCTTCTCCTTCCTTCAATGCAGTATCATTCAGACTATCCATAATCTGCTAAAGTCTATTCTAGCTTCTTGCGCTACCATTCGCTGATCATCTGCAAATCTCACATATTGCATCAATTTACCTCCAGCTGTTATTCTTAAAGGGCTTCCAAGGTCTTCTCCATCACTGCATTTGCGTAAATATTAAATAACAGCGACGAAATGCAACAACCTTGTCTTACTCCGTGTCCTTCTGAGTAGATCTTTGGGATTTTTAAAACAGCTTCTTAATTAATGTACAAGGTTAGAATTATTCTTATATCTCTCCTGCCAATTTCTATTCTCTTCAAGATATTCACAATTATTAGCCAGTCTATCCTATCGACAGCCTTCTCGAAATCCACAAAACATATAAAGATGTCATTGCCATATTCTATGATTCGTTCACAAAGGACCTACATTACACCTATTGCTTCTCTGGTGCCACAGGATTTTATAAAACCAAATTGTGTCAAATGCTGAGTATAATTTCCGCTTTCGATTGATGCAATTATAAGGTCTTCGATGCATGACTTATTGAAATGGTTGTTCCTGCAATCCGAACACTCCACAGCATTGGCTTTTTAGTGGCTAGATATTATCATTGACTTGGTAAAATCTTCTTGCCAGATGCCAGTGTTGTACACTTATATACATACATGTATTTCAACTAGCTTGTTGAGTGCCTCTTCCTCCAACATTTTCATGAATTTTGTTGGCATATCATCTGTTCTTGCTGCCTTTCCGTTCTTTATGCTTCCAATTGCAGAATGTATATCCTCTTTCATAAAATTTGGACTAGCATAATTATAATTATTAACAGTAAACATGTATAATAGTCAACATATCAAAACTAATCATTTCAAATGTGGCAATAGTATTTCAAAGTAAAGATAAAAGTGAACCATAGCAGACACATTGTAGAAATATATTTATTAGACAAACCTCCGCCATGTTTCCCTTCACGGGGCAGTACTGCAATGATCTGTGTAGAATCTTTCTGAATCAGCTGTCATAAAACAGCAACAATAGGCATAAGTAACGGAAAAATTCTACAGTAGTTATTAATTATTTTAACTTTTTAAATAGGTATTTGTTGATTATTAAGTTTATTAATCTGATTGTTATAGAATTCAAAGTATACATATCTCTAAAATGTCACAAAAAAGTAGCTATAGGTACGACTTGATACACTGAAAGTGGAGATATACATGTATGCATAAGAAGGCTTCGAGTGGTAAGCACTTGATGCGACAGAGATGCTACTTGATAGAAGCATGTAACAATCAGCATGTAGCAAATCTAAGATGGACGGATAGCTTTAGAGTGGTATTAATCGACAGCTAGAAGATCCTCACAAGAGTAAAAACACTCTCAAGGCTTTGGACTCTTAGGAAGAGATCTCGAGATTTTACATTGAAGGAACTGATAATTATAAAATCGCTAAAACTAACTGGTGCTACTGTATTTTTAGATGTAATTAGTAATATTCTCCAGCCAGACATGAATGGCCGATTCAAGATAAATTCTACACATTATCTGTTTTCAGGCCTGCCAATGAACATTACATCGATCAGAAAATGTATCTCATCTCTCATACTGTCGTTATGAAGACTGAACTTATACAGGGCTTGTTTAAGATCCAGAAATAGAATTTAAAAATTGATAAGATCACTTAATAAGCAGTATCTAGCTTTAGTTTTAAGTATGTCTATATTGCTGCATATCCAGACTTCTAATAGAAAAACTTTTACATTGAAGAACATTCTTCGGCGGTCTAAAATAGTTTACAACTCAACCACTAGTATTGTAGTGGTATAAAATTTGGTACCTAAATCTTAAAACCACCGTCAAATCCTGATATAACAGTTCGATATGTTTTTCGTTGCATTTAATTGCATCCATTGTGAACGTCATTAAAGACTCAAACTCGTCAAAATAACTAAATCTAAATATCGGATGGTGTAAGAGATTTAAACTTTAAAGTAGCTAGGCGTTAAATTGTCCTCTAAAAACGAATATGGTCATTGGTGATAAAATCTGTCGATATCAAGGTTCTCACTACCACTCAAATAAACAGCTCAACTCTCAAGCGGATAAGCATTTCCGAATATTTAAAGACTCCACTAATAATAATGTCATAGATTCGAATAGCGTGTTGAGCGAGGCAGTTAAACCGCAGCTTAATCCAATCCAACAAACCCCAATTCCTTACTCAGCTAAAAAAAATTGAATGAAAATCTTGTATGTTCTGACACTTTTGTCAACTTACAACTTGTACTGTTTAATCAGTAATATATTAAATGGCAACACTAGAATTCAGAAATGGCAAAATTTGTACTCTAATATGATGTACAAGAAAGTATATCCGATAGAAATAGAATAAGAGAGAAACACAATATTGAAAATATTTTACTTCTTCATCATTAAGCAAAACAGTTAAAGAAAACGACATCTGAATCCATACCCTTCATATACTGAAAAATTACATTAAGCTTTTGGCAAGATACAGTCTCTGTAATAGTATCAACTTATTTAAAGATGGAACCATTCTTTTGGGCGCTTTAAAGCATACACTGCAAGAATATGTAACTTAGATCTGCTATTAGTAGAACACTAGAGAGAGAGAGAGAGAGAGAGACAGAGAGAGAGAGAGAGTGAACGAAGGAGAGTGAGAACAAAAATACTTATATCTTACAACAATTTAGCCTTCTTTGTTAGCTGTTACTCAGTTTAAAATAGTATTTAATTAATGACGTCGTTAGCCGATTAGATTTGAAGTCACAAAATAGTAATGACTGCCTTGCAGATACATGTAGAATTGGCTCTCATTAAAATACACATTAGCTATGGTAGGAGATTAGACTCTTCATCATAGATGCACTTCATACGACATATTTTGCGACCAGTAATGTTTTATTTTAGTTCTAATGCAATTTTTAGAACTGATATTTTATTTTACTGTTATTGATAAAAATGTCTGACTTTATAGTCTTTTAATGAAATAGTAATGCTTTTACATAATATTATAAAGATTATTTTAAAAACTTTTACATTACATTCAACAATCACTAAATTAACGATTCCAATCAAAGCTACTAATCTAATCGCAGCTACTAATCCAAATACAGCTACTTCACAATCACAGCTACTAATCAAGTCATAGCTACTAATCTAATCAAAGCTACTAATCTAATCACAGCTAATAATCTAATCACAGCTACTAATCTAATCACAGCTACTAATCTAATCACAGCTACTAGTCTAATCACAGCTACTAATCTAATCACAGTTACTAATCTAATCGCAGCTACTAATCTAGTCATAGCTACTAATCTAATCACAGCTAATAATCTAATCACAGCTACTAATCTAATTACAGCTACTAATCTAATCACAGCTACTAATCTAATCACAGCTACTTACCGAGCAGTGGATATATTCCAGTCAGGATTGAACAGTAACCTGTCAACCCTTTGTCTCGCTACACTCTTTCTCTAGGTCGCCTTGAGCGATCGAGTACGAGTGACACTGATTCGAATAACTCGAAGTTTTTAAACGTAGTGATATGAGCTGATGACGAAGGCATCAGCTGTACATCACCTTTAATCAAGTGGTTTCACTTAAGCCGCACTCAAGTTGCAAAAGTATCAAGAGTTTAGCTCAAGAATCATGATAATATGAAAATATGATATAGTCTCACAATCCATTAATTTATAAAATACAATAAAACTTTTGATTGGGTCTCTTACATTAACGCAGAAAGTTTTGTCTTCTCAAATCTTTATAAATATACGATTTTACAGATCGAAGAAGAAATACATATTCATAATTTTTAATCCCTTTTGCTATACACATGACAAGCGCACGTGTTCAAGTTTCTTTAGTAAGTTGCTCATTCTTTTGTAGTTTTTTTCTATATTTCTATGATTATTACATTCACTCTGTATTGTTTCTGTAAGGGTCTAAGACAGGATATCAAATCGGTGTGACGAGCAAACCGCTGACACCATTTCTGATGATCAGAAATAAAAAACTCCAGAAGCTTGCGAGCCATAACAATTCTCTTGTCTTGTTGAGTTTTAACTTGCAGTAGGCCATTATTGTTCACTTTACGAGCTCCAAAATTGCTTCCGGTTATGTCAAGAAAAATAGAATTTTCTATTGATCGTTATAAAAATTGTGTAATTAAAATTTCTTTAATCGTTAACGAATAAATTAATCATTAACCGCAGCCCAAATATTAACATATTTATTTGTTTTCGTTCTGAGTAGTTAGAGTATTAACTTTGTTGGCATTTATATATATATATATATATATATATAATATATAATATATAATATATATATATATATAAATATAAAATATACATAATAATATATAATATATTATATATATTATATTATATATATATATATTATATTATATATATATATATATATATATATATATATATATATATATATATATATATATATAATTTAGCCGGCACATCGGTTTAGATAGGTCTTTAGTATTGGTCTATGTTAAGTCCATTTGTGTCTGTGAATCACAAAGCAAGCTTGGCTGGAGCCAGTGACGTAGTAGGTAAGACACTCGACCGCGGATCAGTATGTGCGGGATTCAAATCCTGGGCTCGCCCGTCACTGAAATCGCTTTTGAGTGAGGAAACTGACGTTTACCTTAGCTTTAATAGCTTTACTAGCTACAAATGTAGATTAAAAGTAAAATATTGAAGTAATGCAATTGATCTAATTAACAGTAAAATTCCTTCAATCTTCCTGAACCATTTCAAATGAGGTCAAGAATCCCGATTGGTTTAAACACATGATGCACTTTTCAGATTAGAAGCTCCTTAGTAGATTAGACATACTTTTGTGCAATATATAATTTGCTATGCAACCAATTTGTAAGTAAAAGTAGTTAATACGTCATGAAGACCTTGTACTTCAGGCCAGTAGGACGTTAGTTGATGCCTTTGCGCACGTAATGATAGGTTTTTAAGCGAATGTAGGGCCTACACTTCAGACGAGTTCAGAAGCAGTTGAAAGTATCGAATTCAAGAGATTCAGACTGACGTATGTATGTATACTATTTATGTATGTATACTAAATGTATACATTATTACGCTTGATATTAAGGAACAATACGCTTTGGCACAAAGAAAGCAAGCCCGCTACTAAATTTAATAAATTTTGACACAGATAAAATAAATCATTATGTCGGTCCAAGTGACATTTTATTATAAAGTTTGACCAATATATACAGACTGGGGCAAAAAAAAAATCCCCTAGCGAAATCTGAATAACTTCAAGAAAACTCAACAAATCTGTACTAAATTTTCAGAACTTCTAGAGGAGGAATTTCTGCGCATCTCCTGCAAATTTGGTGAAAATATTTTCAGTAGTTACGAAATTACATCATTTCTACGAGAAAAGTGCAAAAATCAATTTTAACAAGGTTTTTGAAATGTCAGTTGTTGCTTTTTATGAAAATAACGACCCTGAAAAGAGCCGTTTACTTAAGTGGTAGAATATAAGCCTACACTACCTTGTTAGCTGCTCCAATAAATGATGCTTAAAATTAGTTCTTCTGTTTAAATTATTTCTAAATTTTAAAGACATTTTCCGGTACTTTTGTTTAAATAAGCCTTCTTGAAATTGATTTTTACACTTATTCGGAATATGCGCTGTATTTTTGTTACTTCTGAATATATTTTCGCAAAATTTGCAAGTTAGGTGTAAAAAGTCATCATGTAGAAGCTCCGAAAATTTTGTAAAGCTATTTTGAGTTTTGTCGAAGTTACTATGACTTTTGTTAAAATAATTCTTGTTCAAATTGATTTTTTCACTTTTTTCGTAGAAACGCTGTAACTTTGTTACTGCTTAGCAAATTTTCATCAAATTTGCAGAATATATGTAGAAATTCTTCCTCTAGAAATTCTAAAAATTTAGTTTGAATATCTTGAGTTTTGTCGAAGTTATTGAGATTTCGCTAGGGGATTTTTTTTGCCCCAGACTGAATATATATATATATATACTGTATATATATATATACATGTATATATATATATATATATATATATATATATATATATATATATATATATATATATAATGTATCAAGAAAAAAGTGTTTCAACATATGCCAAAAATCAATAACTATATTTGTCTCACTAGACAACAAAAATATGATTCCTACCCTAACCAAATATATAGCAATTATGTAAAGCAATGACGACATAGAGAAATAGAAAAGTATTTAAATTTTAACATTTAAAAATAGGAAAAAATTAGCACGATTAAAAAAACTTAATTTATCCCACTGTGCAATATAAACACGTATAGTATAAATTAAATGTCTTCACATTTTGAAGTAATAACGTTTAACGTACGTCAGAATCTTCATTAAAAGATAATGGCCATCAATTAGGCTTATAAGTTACTTGGCATACTTCATCATCCTCCTCTACTTTAAAATTCAAAGTTGTAAAACACTAAGTTATCACTTTGTATATGCATGTAATTGACGGTATGCTTAGTTCATATTTTTCATTATATATAAATATAATGAAAAATGTATAAGTTATTCTCTATTTCGAAGATTGTATTTAATGTAAGGCAACTCCTCGATGTCTTGACCGGAAGCATCATCAGCGCCAGGGATGAGTCGAATTGACTTGACGTGAGAGGGGATTGACTTCTTCGATACCATCTCCAGCAACTTAGAAACTCTACAGCAAAAACACATATACGTATACACTTATTCACTTATACACGTACACACTTACGTATACATTTGTTCTTGTGCATAAGCATGTCAAACTGGTTGATCCATAAACAGCAGTGACAAGACCTAGACTACGAAGTTATCTACCATTAGCATTTGCTCAGACTGTAAAGGTATGTCAGCGTAAAAATGATCTTGGGGAATATTATTTAATACTGCATTTTTTAGACTACTAAGTCCAAGCTTACAATGTATCGTCAAGCTAGGTTCACTTCAGCCATTTAAACAATCAAATAAGCTCTTTTGTTGAGCGAGATTGTTGCATTTTTATCTTATAGTTACTTTGAAAGTATTTTAAAATTAGCATAAATTTAGAAGTAGTCGAACACTAATTTGTGTAGCCAGCGAACACTAATAGATTCATTATGGTCGTATTAGCACCATTTTTTATGAGAAGCACTGATCTCTCGACAACATACAGCTTTAGTACCTATAGTATACACCGTATGCACAATAAAGCAGGCGAAGCTTTGATCAAAGATATACAACAAATCCGTTTAATAAAATTTAATATTAAATAGAAACTAACAATGATGACAATAGGGTTAACGATATTTTAAAATATGAACTGAAACAGGTATGCTTATAAACGCCTCAATTTTATTCTGTTATCTTTATAAATCAGAAAATAATTATAATCTACACACAAAGAGACTACTGTGATCATCTGAGGTATAATTTGTTGAATCCACAAAAATTGACTAAGTACAAAATTGACTAGTGACTAGCCCGATTATTATAAAGTTGCACATAATAAAACAATAATCTGTTCATTTCTAACCTGATACCGAGAGATTACAAAAATATTACAGAGTAAAATTGTGTTCAATTTTCATTTTGCCTCGTACTGTTATCGCATTTAACATTCAAGAATAACTAACTTCATTTTTAGGCGATCTTGTTCGTTTGCCATTCCGAGTCCGAATAATCCACAGATGTCGTATCCAAGAAATGTTAAACTTAGTCCATGCTTTTCCTGTTTTCATTCAAATTAGATGTAGCACTAGAATTCAGTTTGTACATGTACACTTAATGGTGATTTAATATACATAAAATTCATGCTGTCTCTTTTTCTAACGGTAGATCCACTGTTTATGATGTTCCAAATAATTCTATTTCATAATTTCTTTTCTTCTCTATAGATGAATGAGTATCCCGATTTGTGTCCGGACCATTGGAAAAGAGATTAACTATAAACAGCACGTGTCGTAAGAAGCGACTTAGCAAGAATTGAGGAAGGCAATAGGCTACATTAAAGTGTGGATAGTACATTATTTTTGAGAAGTTAACTTTTGGTTAATGGATAACTCTTCATATAGCGTAACCGAAAAATGTAAAAATTAGTAGCTTGCCCCGCCACTACGCAAACCATTAGAGAAAGAATTGCTAATGAGTCACTAATAAGTACAGTAGGTATAGATCACGTCCCTGGCAATGATTTCAAGGGATAAAGATACTTTAACTTTCTTAGGATTCATTAGACATTAGATAAAATGAGATATTTCCAAATTGGTTATGATTATATAGTCTAGCTCCAAAAGCAAGCAGGTCGCATAAAATGGTGTATTTGATTAAGGGTTTAGTATCCAATCAAAATATTAGACTAGTCTCAAACAAAAGGTCTAAATGAACACTAGTGAAGTGAAATCATAAAAATTTAATTTAAACGTTATCCTCATATAGTTGTAATTATTGGCGTATCAAGACTCTCTATAGCTCGGTCAACAAATTCTATCGAATCCTAATAGTTAATTTTAAAAATCATAAAAATACTAAGGGCCGTGCAGAACAGAGAACTTAGTAAAACTAGTTTATAACGACAATCAGCTATAAGTCGTTTTCAACCCGTCAGTTGGCAGACCATAAAACTGGTTGCTATACAAACTGACTTGCCGGCATATTTCTTTGCAAAGTACATGTAGCAAGAAATAAAAACCCTAAGAGATTATTGAATGTTGAGAGTCCGTAGATCCGCATTGGGCGAATAATAAACTGATAAATTGAGCAGATTTTCACCAATTCTATTAGCCACACGATTCACAAGATGCTAACCTGACAGTAAAATGCATAATTTTATAGAACAATACAACAACGCAAGTACAATAGTAAATAACTACGCGTTAGGAAGATATGATTACCTTCATTAGATCAAACAATTGTTGTAAGGTTATATCTCCGTCTATTTCGAAGCGATCCCAAACCGTAAATTCCTGATCGTTATACTGCGAAATAGAAACAAAATATAAAATTTCACTGGTCTTCATCTTAATTTATGTAAAATGACTGGGTATAACGCCATTGAGCAGCTAGTCAGTGATATCTGAAAGCCATTACACAAATGTTCAACTATCACGAATAAACAATACATTACAACATAACTTATAAACAATTACAATGAGGGAATAGTACTTAGCATATAAAATATAGCAGACATTCGAAGGAGAGAGAGAGAGAGAGCGAGAGAGTGAGAGTAAGAGAGAGAGAGAGAGAGAGAGAGAGAGAGAGAGAGAGTGGGAGGATGAAAGAGATAAAGGGAAAGACAGAAGAGAGCAAGAGAGTTAGACATAAATAAGGCGAAAAGAATGCACTAGTCATTTTATAGCTTATCCTTTAATCTAATTTGCAACAATAAATCTAACTAATAATCAATTATAATTATTAATAATTACTAATAGTTAATTAAGAAAAATTTAATTAGCAAGCATCAGAGAAATCTTCGTAATCTGATCTAAAGACTCCTCATGATCTGATCTAAAGACTCCTCATGATCTGATCTAGAAACTTTTCATGATCTGATCTAAAGACTCCTCATGATCTGATCTAAAGACTCCTAATGATCTGATCTAAAGACTCCTAATGATCTGATCTAAAGATTAATTAAGATCTGATTAATCACTATCAGCTAATCTACATCAGATTTATGATTTTATTCCGCATCATAGATAGTTGCTAATAAATGTAGAGACTAAATCCATTTGGTTGTGCGAAATGAAGTCTAAAATATTATAATAAAGCTTAAAATAAAAAATTATTATAGGAACCAGAGCTATCTATGCTCAATTATAATGCGATAAAAATGCATTAGGATTGCTCACAAACCTTCATCTTTTTTGGAGGTAATGGCCATGAAAGAGCAAGCATTGGAATTGAGAGATTAATGAATCCATTTCTGAACAAACTTATTGACTGCAGTCCACGCTGCAGCTATAAAAAGACAAAATTAAATTTTTATTATTTTAAAATTTTAATTGCAATTATAAGTAATGTAATTATAATTTATAATTATAATTTATAATAATAACTTTAAAATTACATAAAACTGGGCTACAGCTTACACTATACCAATGAGACACCGGCTATACCAGTTAATTAATTGAATGCGCATCAGCACAAATAGAGTTCAAATCTTAGCTCCTTCTTCCATAAAAGATATCCTTTAGAGATGAAACATGATTGACTAGGATTTTGAGATTTCCATTGTTTTTCATTGACACACAATTTACATTGAGCGACTTCGTCATCGTCGTCATCATCTTTCCTTTTCTCCCAGTATAACTAGTGTTGAGATACGAATAGACCTTCTCCACTCCTCTCTGTCTCATACAATATCATAAGTCAATCCCCTAAAATCTCTTCCATTCGTTTTATAAAATACGGCGACCTTGAGCGAATTCATTTAAAATGAAACTACATGTACGGTATATTACCATTAAGATATATTTAGATTGATTGATATTATTTGATTTATTTTCGTTTGCAAGAACACTTTCGAAATTTATTTATTGATTAATCTATATGTTCATCAGATATGAGGATGAATTTGAGTGCTGAGAGCATTAGGGATAGGTTGACTCATCGAGATTGAGATGGTATGAACATATTGTGAGAAGGGCAGATGAGAATGCAGTAAAGAGAGTTTGGACGGAAGAACTGGATGTTAAGCTTAAGAGAGGTAGATCACAACTGACCTAGGATGCGGTGATTAAGAAGGATAGGACAAAGTGGGATTGACTGATGGTATGGTGCGCGTCAGAGAGGATTGGTGGGCTATTCGTATTCCGACTCAAGTTAAACTGAGATGTAAGGGAAGATTATGATGATGAAGTTCATCAGGAAGTTAGAGTTAGAGTATAAAATAATCAGGGAGATAGAGTTAAAAGAATAAATCATAAGGGAGGTAGGGTATAGTTAGAAGTATAAGTTAATCAAGGAGTTAGAGTAGCACAAGAAGGCAACCGATAAATGAGATAAGAAATGGAAAGCCGAGTTGGATAGGGCAATTTTTAAGAGGAGATTGTTTACTAAAACCAGTAATTAAAGGAAGAATAAAGGTAGAAGATTAGATGAAGATCCAGACTTTGGATGCTGGATAACTGGATAACATGTTAAGATGAAGCGACTAAAAATATGTGAATGAATGATATGCCACAGACCTCCCAGTACAGTGAAAAAGAGAAGTTAATCAGGATATACATATATATATTATTATTATTTATATAATTATTATTATTTATTATTATTTACTGTATACGCTATTGTATACTGTACACGTATATCTTTATTTTTATACTTGTATGCTATGAAAACATTCTTTTAAAAATGATAATACAATTATTCCTTCCGTCAATTGGTCCCAGCAAAGATTGTTATTAGAAAAGAATTTCACGAAAGAATCATAAATAAAATTTAGACAGCTAAGCCAGTAAAAATATGAAACATAATTATTATATAGCTGTTCAAAACCAAAAAAAAACGTAAAACGTAATCGTACCGCTTTAGAATGAATACAAGTAGCATTACCTTATAGAATTCTAGACAAATGAAACCAACGATCATAGAAGTTGTTGTCGCAATCGCTGGAATTATTCGACCAGCAATCAGCTTGCTCTAACAAATGCATCACAAGGAATAACACAAATACGTAAATGTAGATAGAAATAGTTTAGTCAAATTCATCTAATCAAATGTCTATTGCCACATCTTCTTTTGTTCAGCTGAAAACCTTCCAAAGCTCCACTTTAATTTTCATCATCAAGTCTCATATAGCGATTTATTCTTGCAAAACTTTCTATTACGTATCATATTTAGAGGAAACGGGAATTAAATACATTTAATTTTACAAACTTGGAATAATAATTAATTGGAATAATAAAATAACCCATGATAGTTAAAATCATTTATCTTCGAATGTTTCGGATCATTTTGCCTATTACATGTATAATAAATATGACTGACTGTTTTATCATCAGTTTCTTTTAACCCAATCAACGAACCGATGTAAATAACCTCGTTTTCTATGCATCTACAAACGCTTACTGGTTGAATGGAGCTGCTTGCAGTAGTGCATACATATAACAATAACAACAACAACAATGAAAGTGCTACACTGGCCAATGACATCATCGAGCGCTATCGAGCTAAATCCAAGCCGACGAGCAGAAAGGGTCCTAAACAGTGAAAAATTAAAACAACCCAGTCTATGTAAACTTGGAATGCCACTGATATCGCTTTCTGGGTGAGGAACCGACGTTAAATCTTGACAGCATTGAACAACCTTCATTCTATCAGCTGGAGGAATGTCGTAGTTCTCAGCTCTGAGATTGGAGGCGGCCACGATGAAGTCCATGTGAAAGTTCGCATCGTCATCTTTCTCAAAGTCCTCAGGGCAGAGACTGACCTCACCAAGAGATTGCCTGTCTGGCAACAAACTCACGAGTTTGTTCAGTTCCTCAGCATTTCCTATACAACATCCGATTATCGTATGTCGATATCGCATCAATGCCATTACTGCTGTAAATGTCTTTGTCTATGCTACACAATACCGCAGAATCAAAGGGAACCATATATATTGTTCGGTATAGTTCTCTCTATATCGTCCTATAGATGTCCTTAGATTTATAACGTTTTCAAACGTAGATTCAAAATGATCAAAACTGATTGTTTTTGATCACCGGACTGGCGGATCAGTACCGTTAAAAGATCAGTATCTTATTTTTCTCTTTAGCACGTGTTTTATAATATCACTTTGGGTGAATCGATTTTGTAGAGATATGTGATGCAGGGACGTTCCTGATATCAACCTCTGGTGAGAAAATGGACGTTGAACACATGATTATTATTATTATTAGTATTATTATTATTATTATTATTATTATTATTATTATTATTATTACTACTAGTATCGCTCTATCGCTTTATTAATATCCCGAAATATCGATATCGGTATCTCAACGAAGATTACGAGAAAACCATAATTGTTTGCTTTTAAAGGAAATATTGTAAATATTACTTTAATTTTATTTATTAGATTCATCATATTGGACCTTTCCCTGTTATATATATATTACTTGTAACATAATTATAAAGATTCATTTCTTATTTTCACCGACTAAGACTTTTATAAATATATTAGCTGGAGACTTTATTTAACCGTAAATACAAGAAAATAAAGGCACGATTATAATTTTCAAACAGCGAACTATATATAGCTATAAAATAGAGTTTTGGTATAAGCATGGACTATATAGCCAATATAGAAATTTACTACTAGACAATTGAAGTGAATATATCAATCAATCAATAAGAATTTAACTTCCGGTTCCTAGTCATAAGGCAATGTCAGGGACGCCTCTTGCAGACTCAGTGCAAACAGACGCCAATCATACAGGCAGCCCATTAAACACTGTTTATTGGTGGCACGCTAAAATCAGCCACAGGTGAAAAGTTTATTGGCACAACGAAGCAAGTGTCAAGCTAACAGCGGTTATTTTCTCAAGTTTTAGACCAGTTACTGACAGTCAGGGATTCGAACCACAGACTTCAGGCCCGAGAAGACAACGTTACCTACTGGATCATATGATTGTAAGGAGCAGACTTACGATCGTTATCTTGACGGTTTCGCTGTTCCTCTTCATCAGTGGCAGCGATCTTGACGCCCTCTCGTGGACTGAAGGCAGGCAGGATCAGCTCAGCAGCCTTCAGCCCTACTTCCTCCTCGCTCATCTCCTCCTGTCTCAGCCCGTAGACCCTGGCGTAGAGGCTAGAGGCCGCTCTAATGTACTGCCTGTGGGTCGACTGACCAACCATAACAACAACATCATCATCTTCTTCTTCTTCAGTGCACTGCCAAGTGGCAGGTTCAAGTTACATATTCATACTCAAAGTCTGTTTTCTCGCTCCATAAGACATAAGAGTACTACTTAGATGAACTGATGGCTACTCGTACTCGTAATATGTACCCTTACTTTTTCTATTGTTGTGCATGCTTATTAATGTTTGCTCGGATGTTTGCTTTCATTTGATTTTTGTATGATTTCCTTTGCTAGTATCTAATAATTTTTACACGTATGTTGTTCGTCAGTGATTTGGTGTTGATGCTGAAAATAAATAAACGCATATATCTCTGAACAGCTTAATCCCTTCACAAAGTCTATGCCTTATCCATACCTTATGTAGCCTATAGCTTTGGAAAAATATGGCTTCTGAGGTGGTATCCCTTTGCCTTCCTCAGTTAGGTGGATTACTTACCATTTAATCCTGGGGGAAAATTTTTATGGTGAGGTGGGTCCCCTCTTGCCATCCTCAGCTCCTGCCTTTAGTCGCCTCTTACGTACGCGCGGCAGATTACTTGCGGTTGCCCTATTCTGCAGTGGTCCAACCACACCCGAGCATAACACGGGGGAATCATCATCATCTTCCCTTAAATCCCAATTTAACCAGGGTCGAGATACGAATAGACTTTCTCTAGTCCTCTCTGTCCCACACCATCTCATCAATCAATCCCCTATTTTTTATGTCCTTCGTAAGTTTTATTATAAACCATAACAACAACAACAACCACAAATAATCCAAGTGCTATACTATAGTCCATGATATGATCGAGTATTATAGAAACAAAGTTAAATTGACCATCAGAAAATAAAGATTCATTAAATATCCAGTATTAGGAAAAACGATCCAATGAATGGATTAAAGAAATAGATGCCTTAAGAGAACGCAAAATACAAGTACAAGTAGGATGAAGTGCAATTTAAATATTTAACTAAGTGCACTGATTATCTATTGTAATGCATAACAGATCCTCTTGTATAGCATTATTCAACAGCGATAAACATACTAATGATCTTAAGTAACTACCAGCTAAATAATGGCATATGATTTAGACTTAGCTTAGTCATCTTTTTATTTATACACGCTTTATTAACGACAACACCATACGTTATTTGGATCGAAATCCAGAGGATGTGGACATTGTTTGGATCCGGACCAGAAGGGCGCTCCACTGGCGGTCCTGGAGTTCGGTGGAAAGTTGTGCAGGAGCTGACAGATCTGATTGTGATAGTTATCCTGGAATAGTTCCCGGGCCCAACGGATACAGTCGACAAAAGTCTGCGGGGGTCTGTGCTCCGCCAGGAGTTCCACCACCGCTTGGAACTTATCCACCTGAATTATGTCATGCAGTACACTTCCAAAATGCGATATTTCGCAAATATAATAAAAAGACAAGACCGCTAGGAAGAGAGTTACGCTAAGAAGCATATTGTTATTCAGTGACGGAGAATACAAATTTATAAATTTCTTTGTAAAATTGTGATTATAAAAATTATAAACAATTTTAGCTGTGGAATTAAAGTATACGTAGGTTAGGGAGACTTTCGACTTCGATAAATAGCGCACATTTGAAAAAAGAGTGCTGAATTAATGGTAGTGCAAAAATTAAAAATAATCGGAGCGCGTCGTAAGAGAAGACTGAGCACGAGTTGAGAAAATAATGTAAAATCATATAAATCATTTTATTCTCAAGTTAGTTTCAACTATAAACTAAAGAAACGTCATGTATCCCGCACTCCTCAGTGGACGTCAGGGATGACAGTAAACGCCTTGACCCCTCCACTGATCAGAAAGCTGGAAAGACGCGGAGTTTTTACAAAATGTAAGGAACAATTTGACATACAATAAGAAGAGCTTAAATTATCATGGAAAATTCTTTCGCAAACGGGCGAAAATAGATTCAGATCTTTATGGTGAAGATTAGTAAGTCAGAGTATAAGTAGACGTAAGTAGGTCACAACGATAAGTAGACTAATATTAAATAAGTACTAGGTAATAACTTTGGCAATTACACAATGCAAGAAAGATTAAAACGTACCATATCAACGTTAACTATGCAGCTGATACAATTCAATAGGAAAGACGCCGCGTAATTAATGAAGAAAAAAGCTAGAAAAAGCAATGTTAACGTCAGTTTCCTTACTCGAAAGCGATGTCAGTGACGGGCAAGCCCTAGATTTGAACCCCACACATACTGATTCGAGGTCGAATGTCTTACCGACATCGCCAATGGCTCCGATCACAAGAAGGGAAAGTAGCTAGCAAAAAGAATCCAGCCTTCATCAATTACAACCCAACTTTGTGTGTTGTCTAATAGTGTACTTATCCTAGAAAAAAGATGTCGGATATTACCTGAAAACATGACACAGGAGTTTAGATGATTTGTATAAGGGAAAAAGATAATATTACATTATGTATGTATACGTTTGGAGTGCAGAGCATCAGAGAGAGATAAATTAAACATAAACATTATTTAGTCGTGAAGATTTATAAAAGTCTAAATTTAATTTTAATATATATATGTATGAAAACTTCGGTTTGGACCACGTTATTGTATGGTTGTGAAACATGGACCTTAATTAAGGAAGATATTAGGAAACTGGAGGCATAGGAAATGTGGATTTAGAGAAGAATGGAGAGGATTAGCTGGACTCAAAGGCTACAAATAAGGAAGTTCTGGAGAGAGTGCGACAGTTGGTAAACGTATAAGGAAATAGAAAGAAGAGTTGGATAGGACACATTCTAAGGGGAGAATTTCTATTAAAAGAGGTCATAGAAGGTAGAATGGAAGGAAAAAGAGGCAGGGGCAGGCCAAGATTAGGTATGTTAGATGATTTAAAAACCCACTCATTTGTGGAAATGAAGAGGAAGGCGGAAGATAGAGAAGAATGGAGGCGTTATATACCATGGACCTGCCAGTAGGCAGTGCACTAAGAAAAGAGAGATGTATGAATAAAGCCAAAGGTCAAACTAGCCATGCATTAAGTACATTATTAGGACATCTATACTATATTTTTTATTTCTATTTATTTATTGTTTATTTTCAATACAGTTGTATTTGTGTTAATGCACTGTTAGTAATTATTGTTTATTGTAACTTGCTACCACGTTTTGATGGTGTAATAAAGATTCATATATATATGTGTATATATATATATATATATATATGAGGAAACGGACGTTAAACCTTTATTATTATTTATATTTATTATATATATATATATATATATATATATATATATATTAGGTATGTTAAATTATTTAAAGACCCACTCATATGTGGAAATGAAGAGGAAGGCGAAAGACAGAGAAGAGTGGAGGCGTTATGTACCATAGACCTGCCAGTAGGCAGTGCACTAAGATATATATATATATATATATATATATATATATATATATATATATATATATAAGTAAATCAACATCTCACCGCCACGGACGGTGAGAGGTTTCTTGTTTTCTCCACAAAATCGTCCTGCGTCAAGAACTCCCTGGCGGTCATCATGTTCAGCTTAAACAATCCCTCAAACTGATCCCTGGCCCACTGCAGGACATCGAATAGCATCGTGGTTACACAATATTAAACACACATTAATAACTATTGCCAAATATTGAAAGAATGCACTATATGTCATGCAGAAGCAACATACCTATGAGAATAGTTATCAACAATTAAAACGAATAATACCAGTTGACATAGGCTCTACAACTGGTATGAGCAATTTTTCAATACTTCGAAGTGTAAAATAGGACTATGCTTTAAAAATAAATAGTCAAGCTGGTATATTAGTAGCTGATATGCAAACGGTATATACGTAAATCAAAGTCTGATATTTTGTAAGAGTATAATGAAATTATGGGAACAAAACTTAAAAAGTATATACTTATATACTTATAAAAAGTATACATGTATATAGGCATTTTAGCCTAAAGAGAAATGTTATTAGGAAATACTAATTTTGCATAGAGCAATAAATTATAATTCTTTGAATATTAAAAAATACAAACTTGAAGCGTATGTTCGATAGCACTGGGAAAGTTCTTGAGCGTACATATTGGAAATGACTTTTCTGGGACATCCTTCATGTCGGAGTAGCACTGAGTGAGATGAGGGATGATAACCTGCAGGCTGGCCTTCACCCCGTTAGTACCGCATTCCAGCAGAGGCTTCCCATAATAAACACAGCGGCCGTCCACGTAACGTCCTAAAGTTCAATACAAATTAAACGTGCTAGTTGTAGAACAGAGGCTTCCCATAATAAACACAGCGGCTGTCCATGTAACATCCTAAAGTTCAGTATATATTGTGCAAACTTTACATAGATCTATTGTTAGTCATTTTACTTGCAGACAGTCTCACTGACTAATGTTTTGACTTTATCAGCATGGAGCACATACATGTATACGCGGAGATGATACCCACTGCAAAAGATATGGTGCGCATGTGACAACTGTAAATTAACCAATAGTTCTCTTGTTTTAATTAGATATGATTCCAAAAAATATATAAGAATATATAAGTTACAATATACATAAATAATATATATATATATATATATATATATAAATATATATATACAGGCCTATATATATAATATATATATATATATATATATATACAGAATATAAGTTATAAAAATATCTACCAAAGCCAGTACCAACAATATCAATAACTACATCAACTCTACTTGTAATTAAAAATAAAGTTTGTATGTCCTTAAATTCACCCATCTTCTTTTCTAATAAAAATACAAAGGGACTGAGGGCTTGGTTGACCAATTGCATAAAAAAAGGTTACACTCTTTGTACAGATCATACACAATATGTCCACAATAGCACTGCGTAAAAGATAACGTGTTACACTGCAATAAAATAAAATAAAGTTTCCATTTTCAATGCAACAGAATAATCCTGGGATGACCCTGTAAAGTTAGCTTCCCATACAAAATATTACCTCACACCGCTACAAACGCTGTCATATACAAATTCAAGAGAAACATTTCCGTTTTAATCAATTATCATATATATGCACTTATTTCAACTTCGTAAAAACTCAGCTGACGGGCCTAGCATATTGTATTCTAAGCACTAATGCATTTTTGGTGATCTAAATAAATAAATAGCTGGATTGGCTGAATTAAGATTTTATTAAAAACTAATTAACATACGTACACAATTATGCAAAATACAGGTTTACCATCAATTAGAGATTTGCATAATGGGCTAAAATGAAGCCTAAATGTGTTAATTAATGATTAGAATATAACATTTTACCACATGCTACTATTCAGACATAACAAACATTAGCTACACACTTGCTTCGACGTTATCGAGAGCGTTGGCCACACCACTCAGTCCCTCAAAGAATTCGTCATCATAGATATCCTCTGTCTCCTCACCCACTCTGTTGTTGTGTGCCGTCACGTCAAAGTCTTTGTTCATTCTCTTCGCTGCAGCTGCTGCTACGATCGACTTGGGTTTCTGTATCAGTACAATAGACTCACAATGAATATACCCGTAATACTAAGGAATTTACGTTCTGTATATGGATAGATGGACTTTCAAATTATGTCACACTTTCCACATAACTCGCTGTTAAACTACAATTAATATTCTACAATAAAACGAACGGAGTCATACTCAGAAAATTAATCAAATTGGCGAAAAGTTTTGAATACTGAATATAAATTAATTGCCGACAAGAAGTCAGTACTGCACCCCGATATCATCCAGCCTGAAGAGAAACTGTCGGTTGAGATTAGACCTCTCGATATGGTCCATGTCGGTGACCACTACATGACCTAGACCCATAACAGCCCAGTTCTTGAGATACTCGCAGCCCAATGCTCCAGCTCCAACCTAAATAAAATAAAATGTTCAATTAATTTACAATAAAATAAGCAAGTTAGTTTTATGCTAAGTAATCAATTTAAATTAATCAAAACATTTTATAAATTTCTTGTTAAGCACCCTTCAATTTAAATCTTAATTATAGTTGCTAATGTCTTCACTTTAGGTTTGAGTGGCCGATGAGGTAGGACGCTTTCTCCAGCAGCAGGTTATATGACCGAATCCAAGCCGGACCTTCTCTGGTGATTTCTTTGCAACATCATACTTCATAAATTATGATATCACATAAGATTCACTTTTCTATAGTTTCTGAATTTGTATTATAAGCTTCATATTTCTTATACAATGAGGCTGTTAGTGCCACGAGCTGAATGAGAGAGAGAAGTACTTATTTAAATGAGTTTACTTAATGAGGCTCGAAAAGGATGAGTGCATTTGATGAATCAGCAAATTTCTAAGTTTAACAAATAATTATTAATTTTCAATAGTTCACCGCTTTACCAGAAAATATTTAGCGTCAGCTAGAGCTCTCTGAAATCCTTCTCCGAACACAGCAATCTGACCGTCATAGCGGCAGTTCCTCTGAAGTAATACAGTGAAAGTATTTAACACAAATATAAATCCATGCTCTGCTGAAGCTAAATATACAATGATATATGTATGCTAAATTTAAATAGTAAATAGTACCATGTACGTTTAAAACTTTAAATTTGGCCTAGGACTATATTAGAGACCAAAGAAATTCATCATTTAAGTATAACCTATTCAACATACAACAGAGTATAGACTAATTAGGATCCTTTTAGAGTATTACGTTTAAATTGAATTGGCATAACTTGTTTGTGCATCCAGATAAAATAAAGATGCAATTTCCAGGGTTGAATATTAGAATACTAAGAATTCATCAGCCAAAAAAGCATGTGTAAGAAATAAAATGGTATGTTGTTTAAACAACAGAACTAAGTAGACTATGCAGTGCATTAAATGAAATAAAGTACTTTACGGTTTAATTTATTTTACCTATTCATGATAGATCTAAACGTTCTTGGACCTGTTATGGCAATAATTTAACATATTTGTCTGCATTATCTTCATTAATTATTTTATAGTTAGGTAAAATGTAATGATGTAGATGGAAAGTGTTTACTGGAGCGCAGGATTGTTCATCCAGCTTTTCCTGTGTCAGACCGTCCAGACACTCTACGGCATCGAAATAAAACCACTGCTCGATGGGCATGAACTTACCACTGCACGCCTGCAATGTGCACAGCAATTCTACATACATGTATATGTGTATGCGCGTAGCGTACAATATTAAACGATAAAACATATCTAAGTAACATCGTGTGACCACTTTTAGCTATTTTCCTTGGCGCGCACATGGGCGAAGACGCGTGCATTATCTTTTGAGGTTTTAAGGAGAACGTAACACGAGATATGAAGGAATAAGATATGAACAGATAACTGTTGTTATCAGTGATCTAAAGCTAATAGCATAGTTTACGGTTTTTATGACTTTAACAATTAATATATAATTTGTGGTACTTTATGAATAGGAGACTTTGTTCTAGCTTGAACACAGCTTAGTGACTAGCACAACAGCATATTGACTAGACAACAGCTTAGTGACTAGCACTATAGCTTAGTGACAAGCACTACAGCTTATTGACTAGACAACAGCTTAGTGACAAGCACTATAGCTTAGTGACAAGCACTACAGCTTAGTGACTAGCACTATAGCTTAGTGACTAGCACAACAGCTTAGTGACTAGCACAACAGCTTATTGACTAGCACTATAGCTTAGTGACTAGCACAACAGCTTAGTGACAAGCACTACAGCTTAGTGACTAGCACTATAGCTTAGTGACTAGCACAACAGCTTAGTGACTAGCACAACAGCTTATTGACTAGCACTATAGCTTAGTGACTAGCACTATAGCTTAGTGACTAGCACTACAGCTTAGTGACTACCACTGTAGCTTAGTAACTAGTACGGCGATTTTATTATTCAGCATAGAAGGCATTCAGTTACAGCATTTTTTAAACTATCACATTTTTGTAGCAATTAGGCTAATTACAGTTCTAATTAATTAATTTTAACTGAATAGCATCATGTTTCTAAAAGTTGCTAATAGCGAACAATTAGCTAAAGCTACTCAAACAGTACCAATTGTGTGCCAATCGCTAGAAAATTTGTTACCTGTACTGCCTTTAGATGTATTGAAATATAAAATCAAAAGTTAATCGTATCAATCAGCCTAATTGTAGGGCTAAGGTTTTCGGTGTTTTTAGCATCTCAGGATATATCATATTATGATCAAGTTTTGGCAAACCTTCATGACTTCCTGAGCGACTATGCCTCCAATCACGGACTGCATTGGAGCAAGATCTCCCGCAGCACAGCTCGAGAACTGACTCAGCAGTGTAACATCAAGCTCAGAAGGTTTGGCTATGTCAGTTGTTGTGCTCAACATTTCATTGGCCAGTGCCAGAAATTCTTCAATGTCCTCCTAACAACGTAAAGAGTTAGGTTTTGTCAATCTAGAAAGGATTCTTTTTTAAGAGTGTTCTTTCTCTATTTAATAGTATAGGAAGTCTATTCACAGTTCTTTAAGTATAACATTTTGTTTTCTGAAGAGTAATTCGACATTAAATTCTCGTTTGTTTGTTGATTACTTGATTGCTTGGTCAGGTTGGTTGATTACATGTACTAACCCTATATTTACATGCCCTATCGTAAAAACTATTAATTATTACATAATAAAACAGAGATCGAGAAAAATATTGCCAGTATAGGCATTCCAAAAGTATTCCGTTGCCTTAATTTGATTTATAAAAACACTTCATGATAAATCATAAAAGATATCATTAATCCACAAAGTAACATCTACCAAAAGCTAGAACTAGAGTTCTTATTATCTAATTCTTTTTACGTGCTTATGATAAATTTTTCTTTCTCGTGTCTGCCCAAATGCAATTTAGATTATCGATAAATCTGTTGTCAAGTTTGTATGCAGGACTTCACTGACTTAGCTTTTAGCAACCATCCATTTAGCGACTTCGTCTATCCCAGCAATTTATCTGCATGAATATTGCATGCTTTCTGTCAAGCAACCTTTAGATAATACTAATAATAATACTAAAGGTTTACCGTCCGTTTCCTCGTACAAGGATGATGTCAGGGACGTCCCACATCACATGTCACTACAAATCGATTCATCCCAAACGATCTGAAAATTATCATCTTTTAAGCTAATGTTTTATTAAGATTTGTCTGCTCGAGTACAGAGGACGTTCAACCTGTGAACGAGGTTTAGGAAGTCGATTCTTCCTGGAGCGGAATTCCTGAAGGACGCGGAATGCGAAGTGGAGCTGCGGAGCTCGAATGGGTTTAGAGAAATCCGTCACAAACGCTGGAGATAAGAGAGACTCCTTCAGAGGTTTCTGCGAAAAAGTACAATACAGTACAGTACACTGGAGATAATAGAGACTCCTTCGGAGGTTTCTGCAAAAAAGTACAATGCAGTATAAGTAAATTGGAGATAAGAGAGACTCCTTCAGAGGTTTCTGCAAAAAAGTACAATGTAGTACAGTACAGTGATATGTCATCGTAAAGACAAAAAAATTAAAATAAGGGATTCGGAGTTGCACGTGAGCCTCTGCTGAATAGATCAGCGGTGTAAGGCACTTGCGGTAAGAGGCGACGAACGAAGTATTAACGGTGGATGGCAATCGAATACCACCTTAGAAGTCATATTTGTCTCAAGTTTCAACTACTTCAAATTTAAGGCTTAATGACGCCTTTTGTGATGGAATCAAATTACTGATAAAATCTATGGTTTGAGAGCGTGAAGTCAAACAGTGAATAAAAATACGTATCATGGACCAACGATATTGCAGAACAATAGAGTGAAAGAGAAGACTTAAAGTACTAATATCGTCTTGCTTTTGCAATTGACTGTGTTGCGAATAATAAACATACATCTGAAAATAATAGCAGGAATTTATACATTTGATCATCAACTGATGATCTTAACAATATATCAACAATATCTTATAGAAAAAGTTACGCTTATTTGGCATACTTTACTGTCACGCAGAAAATTAGATAGCTATAAATAGTTGTTGACAATTAAAAGTAGTTTAGATTGCTTATACATACACTTATCACAAAATGTCTGTAATAGAGTGTTAAGGACCATAAAGCTCTAAGTTACGTTTTGTTCGTTTTTCAACCACAAAGTACACCACAATGGTGTCAGAGGCTGTCAGTGAGGATTTACCATAGTCGACTACGATGCTTAAAGTGTGCCTAACTTTGCCATCCCACTTACAACTATATTCTATGTAAAACGTATTAATTATACGTCAAATATTTTTTCCTATTTCCTCTTCCTTCTTCGTATTAAGAAATAGGAAGAAGAGTTGGATAGGACACATTCTAATGGGGGAAAGTCTATTAAAAGAGGTCTTAGAAGGTAGAATGGAAAGAAAAAGAGGCAAAGGCAGGCCGAGATTAGGTATGTTGGATGATTTAAATATGTGGAAATGAAGAGGAAGGCGGAAGATAGAGAAGAGTGGAGGCGTTATATACCATGGACCTGCTAGTAGTCATTGCACTAAGAGAGATATATACATGTAGAATAAAATATTATTTGTAATAAATTTGAAAAAATCTAGTCAACGGCCAAAGCCATAGCCAAGTTTAGCTGAAGTTCTATCACTCTAAAGAGACTCGGTGACTGATAAAGTGAGTTTTGTTCTCAAACAAGTTGCTCATTGATGCTGATCATTTGAACTCTAAGTACAATGCCAGTGGGGGTAGTGAACAGTACTTTATGTTTAATTGTATAGTTATATAATTTGAATCAACGGAACAAAAACAGAAAAGGTTCGACGTTATATCTGCTTACGAATGCCAAGTTGACAGGCGATCTGATTTCAGTTACGGTTCCTCCACTTATGTAATCACTCATGTTCGATGTGTCTCCAATACTAAACGCATAAGCTCCTGTAGGTTGCAAATAATATAGAAGTAAATCCTCTAATAAGTACTTATATTATTGCATCAGATGACCAAATATACCGTATTTTTCCCGGGTTGTTTATAAAATTGACCAACCGGTGACTGCACGTGTCGTAGAAGGAGACTAAACCACCAAGATCCATACCAACGTCAGAAAGGGCATTCGGTTGGTGAGCGCCTAGGCTCCAGAAATTGCTACGAATATTTAAACGAATGGAAAAGTCTCAAATAGGGGATTGACTGATGATATGATGTAGGACAGAGAGGATTTGAGACAGTCTATACGTATCCCGACCCTAGTTAAACTGGGATTCAAAGGAAGATGATGATGATGATGATGACCAAATATACACGGTGTTCATATAATGTAAATGGCTAGGCAATAATAATGTCGATATTACACGGCTACAGACGGTTCTTAAAAGAGTAAAAGTTATGGGTTAAATTCGAGTTTAAAGTCAGTACATTTCTGCCTCGAAAGTGCTTTAGTGATAGGACGAACACTGGATTTGAACCCTAAGCCTACTCATCTGCCGTTAGACACCTACATTTAATCGAGGAACCTTGTACATACTCGGCCCATCCTATAGTATTATTCACCTGAAGTAGTGAGGTGTTACTTTCATTTGATGGAGAATTAATTGTTAGTACTGAATAGACGTATAATCTCTTATTGGAAAACTTAGTAGAATCATTTTCAAATACTGCTTCTTACTATTGAGCCCATGGTCTCTTGCATACATGCATCGATGTCTACGATATACCAGGCTATAATTATTGAAGAAAAGGAAAGTGGTCGAATCAAATGAAAACTCTAATTTAACTGGATTTCATACATTTAAGGATTTTTAAAATATGGATGAAAAAGATAGGGCGAGGAATGACCCACAAACCTCAAGAATTCTACCATTGTTGCCACTACCACTGTTGCCAATACCACTATTACCCAAGTGGTAGTGGCAACACTGGTAGCAGACAAAGCGTTCAAAGTTTAGAGCTGTTATACTCATTAAACGAATTAGAAATATAGCTGACCTAGTATTTTGATTTCGTGAGGTTTTGAATCATTCAGTTCCGTCATGCCCTTGACTCCAGAGAAAGTAACGAGGTCTCCTGAGTCCAGTTGCCTTACGTTCTCTGTACATGTCACCACGCCCTCTTTTTCCTGAATCAAAACTTTATTGTCAAGATTGCCTGCTTTCAGCAGCAGACACATTGAAATGTTCAGAAAAAATGTCTAGTGTTTTGATGGTGGCCGGAGTTATACTTGTTGTTTGGTATTAAGCATAAGCTAGAGCACTCCATTGATCAATAGTTTACTATAATGTTACAGGTTAACTACATGTAGACATTAATTTTATAATTGCAGATTAAAGTTTAGAATGTGCTTGCTGGATAATATTAATATGCTAGTTAAGTGTTTGAAGTTCTGAGTTTATTGTAGGTTTATATTCATAATTCTATAAGTAATTTTCTTATAGTTTTCTCCATGCACAGCATATTTGCTTCTCATGTTCTTGTAGCATTGCTATATGTGTAAGATTCATGTATGGGCTATTGTGCCAGAAATAAGCAATAAATAAAAAATTAAAAATTAATATAACTCATAAAACTAACTTAAGTTAAATAGAATATAGTATACGCTAGGTGTGACCAGCTTAACCTCCTGCTCTGTTAGCTTAACTTATGTCTGATATACAAATGTACATGTAGTAGCAATTACTTTACGATATCTAAAATTTACGCATACTTAAATATTGAGAAATTATACAAATTCTCAACATTTAATAGGCCTGATCGACTCTTCACCTTAAGATTCATATTAATTATTAACAGTTCAAAGCACCGTATATTATTTTCAGTCAGAATACGCAGTAACTACAATAATGTATGCAGAACCTTTGAAATCGATTGTATTTGAAGTTCAGCAGGATCGCCACCGAATGGTTCAGTGACTGTAAAATTGTCTCCGAAATCACAGAATACCTGACTAACAGCATCAATTCACACATTTCACACATTTCGAATAAGTAAAAGTAAAAGTTAATAAAGCAGAACGTCAGGACTGAAAAATTGAGAATATATTCAAATACAGAAAAAATTCATCCACGATGTGTGTCCACCCATCTGACCAAATCGAATTCCAAATACTTATCAATAGCATCATGCTTAGTGTAGAAAACGTTAGTCAAAACGTTATTGCAACTATTAAATAGTCATTAGAACCCAAAAAAAATTAATCCCAACTTTATATGTACATATTATGTACGCATAGTATAAAGATCTATTTTGAGAACTAGACAAAATTGATTTAAAAGCGAGATATTTGGCACTTACAATAGCCGCTCACAAGAATAAAGATGCACAAATAATAACTGTCATCAAACGAGGGTTTGAACTATAAATATTCACTGCAGCTAAAGCTAAAAATGCCGCTGAGGGCTTTCGAGAGAGGACCTGACGTTATATCTTAGAATACGCTTTAGTCAATGACCGTTATTTAGGTCTGTGCGGATTTATTACAGGGGTAGAGATTTTTTAACTTAACTTTTGTGTAACTAAATCAATACCAATTACTAAAAAATTAACTTTTGCAGTCATGGAATAATGTAAATGCAGTAATTATTTTGTATATCGCCTTAATAGTTGCTTCAAGTAATATAGACATTAAACTATTGCAGTGCATCCTACTTTTCTTTATTTGGATGTCACTATTTTTGTTTCATAGTGTATGGAATGTATGCCTATTACGCTTATAAAAGTTTTATTCGATGCTCATCTTATAACTTTAATTTTAAGCGCAAATTTAAGCTGTTTCTTTTTCAATTTCATTGGATTTCATCTTATGCTTACACTTCCTAACTCTAATCTCTTGTAACATTTCTAAGAATTCTTATTTATAGCATGTCTATAGTATAGTCCATTAAATAACTTTATAGTCTGTATAATAACTTTAAGTTTATATTTTATTACACTTCATTCGTCATTCAAAGCTTCATTTTAGCACAGCCTCAATTTAATCTCAAGATCGAGGCATCCTACAGTTCTGCCACACTTTCCAAATAGATTAGTCGTGTTTTAATACATTCAAGTATTTTAGAGAAACAAAGACAAAAATTCTAGATTTTATTGAATGAATGGGCTATATAAAATCGCAAGACAATATTCTAAATAAAATGTAACAAAAAGTGAAATCTATGCTACGACCCACCCGAAAACTCCTTTAGTGTCAGCCAAGATGAAATGTATTTCATTTTTTCTGCACACTTCAGAGACGCACAGCATTTCCTTGTGGTCGCTGTTAGTGAGAACCACCACCTACAAATATTATGAATCAAAGGAAGTCGTCACAATGAATAGAATTCCTCTAAATTATCCGTGTTCTGCTCTGCAGAATGGATTTCACGCAAACTGAGCGCGTTACACGAGACGACTAAACAGAAGCAGAAAGGCAATTAAAAACCCTTCTAAACCCTTCCCAGCTTTGAACTACAGTCAGGCTGAATGAGGACGTACTTACTTGTGTTGGAATTTAACACGACGGCCCGTAGAGTGATCCTTAACGAAGTAGTAATATCTACAGTAAGGAAGGAACAGCAATTTACCAACACTGACATTTATACACGAGAGAGGAAGTAGCAGACTGATATATTTCGCGAAGATATTTTGACCATTGTAAGATATTTAGTCAGCTATGCTAAAGTATACAAGCAAACACTGGTCACATATTTTATATGCAGTTACAAAGTATAATATATAAACAAGAACAGTAACAACCATAGTACCGAGCATGTCCATAAAACGTTAACATCAAAACTCACCATTGGTAACTTTCAGATAATTTCTATTCAGATATAAAGTCAAAACTGGAAAATAATTGATAGTAAAATGATAGAAGTAACCTTAAATTTTCTTAGAAATTCATCCGTAAGAGGGCCTGTGTAACAATCCACTTTGACATAACTGTTGAGGTCAGACAGTGGCGCTACTGACGCCTCAGCGCGGTTCCTGCCTATGTCGTCCTCAGTCAGGTAAAACTAAAATTAAAACAATGCGACGTCTAATATTAAACCATTTATAATAGTTCAATCAATGATACGATTTTATATAAACACATTTATATGTCTAAAGAAACAATTGAATTCATGAATCAAATACAGGACTTAGTAAGCTATATATTATATCACAATACTTAATGGTTTACGATTTTCAAGTCATATAGCTGCTACGCTCTTTCAAACAACTGTGACGTTTTTACAGAAAGGCACCAAATTGATGTAGGAGTCTTAGATAAACCTAATTAGGCCTAAGATAATTTCACTGTATTGTACTGTATGGTAACGTAACCTTAATTGCAGGTATCGCGTTTCAAGTATATTTTTACGTTATGTTAGGACGTTATCTACACATTATGGGACAGTGTAGTGAGTGAACTGCTTAAGTTATGATATGTACCTTTCGTTGGGCATCCGTCGAATATTCGGGAAATGGTAACAAACACCCATATGTTAAAAATGTTTTGACAATTATATAATTGAAATATATTAAATTATCTTCACTGCTAAGATTTTATACCGTTAAAAAAGACTCATAAGTTCTCTGGTAGCATTACAAGGAATCTGTAGCTGAGTGTGCTTTAAATTCTATTTTTAGAACTCCTATGGTTCAAAGATCATAAAAGCAATTTAGCAAAATAGCTATATTAAATTAAGAATTGATCAAGGCACGATACTGAAATTATATTTTTTTAAATTATACTATTTTTAGAAGTGCCTGAACAGAATTTTTACTATAGTTAATAGAAAGCTGGTAAAGCTAATGAAAACGTCAGTTTCCTCACTCGAAAGCGATATCAGTGACGGAAAAGCCCAGGATTTGAACCCGCACACATTGATCCGCTGTCGAATATCTCACCGACATAGTCACTGGCTCGAGCCAGTGGCGATGATATAGCAAGATTGAAGTATATTTCTTAGGATATTTTTATTCAAAACTGTTTAAAGTTTATAGGAATTGCGTAAAATGTAATAACTGTGCAAACACAAAGGAAAATTCATTGTATCTGAAAATCATACCATCAGAAATATTAAGCAAATATCTACAATGAAATCAAAATTAATTTATTCCAACCGATTTATGAAACAAGATGAATCAGAGTGAGTTTCAGGTTCGCTTGATCAATGAGCCTGAGCTGAACATGCTCTATTCTCTATCGTAGCACCTTAGATATGTGAATATATTTTGCATGTACCTGTTTTGATCCCGCTGATTATTGATTATTTTCCCTGTTTTGATCTCGCTTTCTCTGGTGGTCTCTGTGTACTCAGTCGTCATCGTGTGGTGCTTTGGCGCCTGTTTGTGTAGAGTCTGCAAGAGACGTCCCTGACATTGCCTTATGGTGAGGAACCGGACGTTAAATTTTTATTGTTTGATTGATGTATTGCTCATTTATAACGGGATCATCACTCATTCTAGTCTGACTGCTGCTTTGGTTGATCAGTTATTTGAATCAACTACGACGATTGTCAGATCTCGATGACCACTTGCAGAGAAGCCCATCGGGGCCCCTGATCTTGGAGTTAAACCAATAAAACAAGCTGGATAATTAACTCCTATTCTCTGGCATTCAATAAAATCTCTAACAATAGCATCTCTAAAAATGCTGAGAAGTAAAGCTTCTAAATATTGCAATAAATTACTAATATTATTTAACTAACAAAACTTATAACGTTTTGCACTCTGACACTAAACATGGCAGGAGCAATGAGGAAGGTAACTGACCTGAGACGAGAGGTCCGACCATTCAGCTGAACCAGAATCATGGATAGTCACTGCCCGGACTCCACCCAGTATGACATTCTTAGCAATCTCCACACCAAGTCCTCTCATGCCTGACACCAGGATCTCCGCCCGTCCCAACTTCTGCATAGCTGCCTGACCGAGCACGTACCTAATTTACACGAATCGCAGAGTAATGCAAGATCAGCATTTCAGCAGCTTTTTAGTTTCGAATTTATTGATAACGCTTTTGTCTACTTCTATCGACAGCCCTAATTAATAATTCTCAAAGCGCAGAACTAGTTAATTATCCGTATATGAGTGAGGGCAACAATGCGCTAGTACTTTGGAGACTACGGCGGCTGTAAACTAGCCGCGTCAACGGAGGCGGCGAAGTAGGGATCTACCCTAAATGCGTTCACAAAAGCAGATATGTGATTGTTATCGCTAGACAATACAGTTGGCTACTTTATTTTGTATTCATAGAGTATAACTTGGCAGAAAACTCATTTAAATTCTTCTCAGATCTGTTTATCAGACTCTTGTAAATATGCTAGCTAAATGACTAGCAATGCTTTATATCATCCTTCCATGTTTAATCTGCATAATTATGTGCTTTCTGCTAATCAACTTTAAAATCCTCATGATACTGTAATTAATTTCTCATTTAATAGATTTAATTTAAAAAATTTTATGAGTAATTTGAATAAAAAGATATTTTAAAATTAACCATTTTGTTAAAGCTCCCGCTCTCTGTGTCAATAGAGTCACAAACGCCATAGATGTATATACAGTAAGCATATATATATATATATATATATATATATATATATATATATATATAATATACATATATATATATACATATACATATTATATATATATATATATATATATATATATATATATATATACATATATAGTGCACTGCCTACTAGCAGGTCCATTGTATTTAACACCTCCACTCTTCTCTGCCTTCCGTTTTCTCTTCACGTCTACATATGAGTGGAACTTTAAATCCTCCAGCAATAGACTCCTCATTTCTGTTGTTATATGCCATTTTTTGGGGGATTCCGCTTAGGATGAGGTGGTTCCCCTATGCCTTCCTCAGCGCTATATATATATATATATATATATATATATATATAAATATATATATATATATATATATACATTACATATATATATATATATATATATATATATATATATATATATATATATATATATATATATATTATAGTGGAATGAAAGCATTATGGTCTTTCATTCACTATTATTAATGGTTATTTCCTGTCCTATATCTCGTTATCCTTTGACTAGTTTAATCCACTCTTATTTACCTTTCCTACTCTACAGTTAATTAATGACACTTAAACCTTGTATCTTTCTTCACTGGAATGAATATCAATTATATGCGGCATTGGCATGTAGTTGTTCGTGGATTAAAATCCTGTTCAGTACGCATGCGTCGCGCTTCTTCTTGTAGGATACTATATAAACGGGGTCCAAACTTTTACAGATCTTTTTATAGCTCTATATCTTAGCTCTTCTCGTCTCTCTACTCTCTATCTCTATCATTCTATCTCTGGTATGCTGAGTTCTTAGTTAGTAGTAAGATAGAAAGATTAGTCATGTCTGTAGATGCAAACTGAGTTTTACTTAGTCTTTTCTATCGGGTTGTTCTTCGTGGACGGCCCGTTCTATGTGGGTCATGTGGTCTAGTTATATTCTACGTATTAACGTTTAGAAGTTACATTTTATTAAATGCACGGTATCTAAAAGCATTAATGATTAGAGGACAGTGTAGGTAGGCATGTTGAATGTTGTTATTTAATATGCAGTATTAAGGTCTGGGTCTAACAGTATAGAAGTAACCTCAGCCCTACTTCCCGCCTCAGCCGGGACACCCAGCCACATAATTGTGGAAAGTTAAGGCCTTCGCGTCCGTTTCGCGGCTATTGTCCAATCCCCTTACAACAGCCTAATTTCCTATTAAGCAGGGCAACACTACCGTTGAATAACTATATATACAGTATATATATATTATATATATATACATGTATATATATATATATATACATACATGTATGTATATTCTAACGGTATTGTATATATGTATTCTATATATATATATATATATATATATATATATATATATATATATATATATATAAGACATTACAGTAGCTTAGATCTGAAGGCATTGATATGCCATAAGGATACATGTACATGTATATATATATATATATATATATATATATATATATATATATATATATATATATATATAGTACTAGTAGGCTATATACTCAGAGTTGTGTAATTCTAAATCATGATAATTAGGAATTAGAAACAGTGATCAAAGAATTCAAAGCCGAGGAGGTACACGAGGCGACCTTAACAACAATAGGAATGACTCACAGCTGACGAGAATAGAGACTCTCGTCTACGTTATCCATCTTTCCTCCTTATATTCACACCGCTGACGTTATATAGACAGCCGTTCTCTTCAAGTCTAAAATACTATATCACACAACATAACACACAATCAATATATTACAGAAACATATCTTAGTTTTTACTAAAAAGAAGAAAGATCTAAATTAGGAATTCAGCAAAAGACTGTTTGCTTAGTGTATATTTCCAACAGTACTCTTTGCTCAGCATTATCCGGATTTCAAAACACAAAGTGTCCATCAAATACTTAAGGGATAGGTTATTTTAGATTTTTAGACGTTAACAAGGAGCTTACAAACTGAACTATTGGACCATTAAAAAATTATTCAACTAATTTGAGATACTTTGTATACGTGTATTTTACTTTTTAGATACTTCTCACGTAAAAATGTGCGATTAGTTTACACATTAACGCCCGATGTAAAACTACATTATGATTATGAATGTACAAATGTATGGATTCTCGATGATGTCAACATGCTGTAACACAATCTCAACAAATAAAATCAATCAATAACAACAATCTCAATGTCTACACTTCTACTAATCAATCTCAACTAGTCTATAAATTTGTGTGCAAAATTGTTTTCAGTTAGTTTCATTTTACAGCTACATGTACATGTAGTTTCACTATAGGCTCAATAGTTTCCTTCCGAAACTAAAATAGGGTATGACCAAAGAAAACTTAATAGAAATCAGATTCAGCTATATTTCCCTCAAGTCAGCTTGCTACCATATAGCCTACAAGCAATATTTTAAAAAGTGAAATCAGACACAAAGGTCTGAGGGCACTGACATATGCCATAAAGCTACATGTACATGTATATATTGTATAGTCTTCTTCTTCAGTGCACTGCCAAGTGGCAGTGCATATAATTGAAGGTACATATTCATACTCAACGTCTGCTTTCTAGCTTCATAACAGCACTCCTTAGATCAACAAGTTAATCCCTCCACAAAGTCTATGCCTTATGTAGCCTATAGCTTGGGAAAAGTATGGCTTCTGAGGTGGTTTCCCGTTGCCTTCCTCAGTTGGATGGATTAATTACCATTTAATCCTGGGAGAAATATTTCATGGTGAGGTGGGTCCCCTTTTGCCATCCTCAGCTCCTGCCATAGTCGCCTCTTACGTACACGCAGCAGATTGCGGTTGCCCTATTCTGCAGTGGTCCAACCACACCCGAGCACAGCACGGGGTAATTGTCTAGTATATCAGCTTAATTTACATGTTCATTTAGGAGCGCTTAAACATAATTAGTTGTAGGCTATTCGCCATTACTTATTTCATCCACAGAAAATTGGATGAAGCAACATAATTAAAACATTCTAATAATAAGAGATAAAAGATTAATAAGTATCATTCGGTATTATCTAGTGAGTAAAACAACAATATTTTGAAGGAAGTTGCTATAAATGTCACTATTATAAATTAGAATCTTTACTCTCGGGTACGTAAATACGACTAGACTTAGAATATAAACCTGGCCTCATGCGCAATAGGCGACGTGTACTTCACGACGCATTGCATAAAACGAAAGTTAAAGATATAAATATAAATTAAGATCAAGTACATGATAATCGTCAGACAGCTGATTAAAATGTATATAGAATAAAGAAACATAAATATAATATCAGACACTGTCCTGTATTGAGTTTCAAAACCTGAGGAGTGACTTAACAGATACTATGCTTATTTCACAAAAAACAACTAATTCAAGCTTGTAAATAGGAGACAACCGTTACTAATCCACCTTATATATTCGTTATACGTTTTTCTTTTTTATATGCAGTAGTTTCACTGAGCAAATGGCTGCAATTATGCACTAGACACGACAAAAATACAAACCTACAGTAAATTGAAAATAATAACTATATATAGGCATTTACCTAATAACTCTAAAGCAAAGTAAAAGTACAGTAGATCTGCTTTAAGTTGAAGCAGGTAGGACACTACATGCATACCAGCACTAGCCTATGCAGCTCGTACTAACATGTACATGTACAGTATATCAGTTCAAGCCTAATGCAGCACGCACATGCACAACAAACAAGGATCGATAGCTTTCGCTTGCGCTTTTGCGAATGCAACGGCTCATTCAAGCTCCGCCCACTCGCCCATAGGCTACTAAAGCAACTGAGCGAAAGTCTGGGGAAATCCAGACATTTTACACAGGCCAGCAGCCGCCAGCAGATGTCAAAACAGTTTTACCAAGTGTTTGAAGCTTTTATCGACATTTTAAAATGACTGCTCCTACTGTTCTTGCAAGGGGAACTGCTGAAAATTTTAAGCTATAAAAGTGACCATTATAAATTGTTCTCTACATTTTAGGTCTATATGTGTTTAGTGTATTGTAACTGCAACGGATTGGTTTTTCAAACTAGTTTCACTTCAGAAGAAGTTTAAATTGGTCTATATGGAGTTATAGACCACTTGGTTAGACGGAATACATTAAATGGCATCCAAAATCTATAAAAAATCTATCTAGTAATCCTATAGGCCTAATTTCTAACCGAAATTCATCCTTCATTTGCGCAGATAATATCTCGACAAAATTTATTCATGGCGATGAGATTAATGGCGGCGCCATATATGGGATTGGTAGGCTTGGCAACCTATCCAGTGTAGTAAAACGTTCAGGTTAATAAGGATTTCTTGCAATGGGTATGGCAATTTATTTCCCATGGAACAGCTGGGTTATGCGTATAAAGCTAATAAATTTACTCCTGCGAATTGTCTCCGCAATTAAACGCTGTATATAGTCTGTATACAAATAATATTCTTAGGTCTTGATCATATAGCTAACAATCTAAAAGACAGATTGTGGGGAATATATGGCATACGTACACGAGGGCTAAATCCTGACACAGGCTATGATCGTACGGCAGATCGAGGAGCTCAGAGTTCTAAAAACGAAACCGAAACTAAAGAAAATTTATCTCAAAAGTTATGAGGTCAGTACTTTTGCTTTGTCACAAAACCTCGACACACATACCTGTACATGGATTTATGGATTATTACTGTATATCATGAAAAAATGTGAAATCTGCATATTTGAATCATTATGACGATATTTGTCTGTGTTCAGATAGATATGGCGTAAGATAGGACTATATACAGTATAGCAGGGCTGCAGGAGGTTATGATCCACATAAGTTCGAATCAATTTTCACAAATATAATATCCACAAACTCATACATAACATAACGGCTCACTGGGCCAGGAATCACAGATACTTGTTTAAGACCCAGTTCCTCCTTCCTCTCCATGGTTATTAGTAATCGTTGCCTTTTGATGGCGCATCAATTGCAGCCGGCGCGGGTTTAAGAATAATCTTCCATCACCCTGGGATTTTTTCTTTCAAAGCTGTCAACACTCGGTCTTCCAAAGTGGTCGCCCACAAAGTACTAACAGAGGCCGATACAGCTTAACTTCGATTATTGACGCGCAACTAAACCAAGTGCGCTAACCCCGCCGTCTAAACTCGTCTGAACTCCCTGGGGCTTATAGTAAATATAATTATTTGTCTTCTTATACATCGCTCATTCTAAATGAATCGCACCTTTCAGAGAGTAGGCAAAAGACAGCATTGTCAGATTT
Organism: Enchytraeus crypticus; assembly: GCA_905160935.1. Lineage (NCBI taxonomy): Eukaryota > Metazoa > Annelida > Clitellata > Enchytraeida > Enchytraeidae > Enchytraeus > Enchytraeus crypticus. The sequence goes on along the minus strand of CAJHZI010000197.1, from coordinate 2,053,281 downwards.
CACACAAAACTTTTTATTTTTTCTGCGTTCTTTACCAATAGTGCTACTGAATTTACCAACAGTGCTACTGAAAACTTTAAGTGTAATGTGTGACCCTACAGTTAAATCCATTCGCATATTTACACAAAGCACATTCAGTTAACTCCATTCGCACATTTTTACAGTTAAATGCAATATTCTCTAATAGAAAATAGACAAAGACCTACACTTTAAATTACAAAAAAACCTTCTTGCGAAATAAAATCAAACGTTGGCGTAAAATATTTCAAAGATTTAAGAGAGTTTTATACATTCTGTGGCTTCTCATTAGTCATTACGATAAATATTGAAACCCACAGCAACAAATATTAAAAATTTCAAATTAATACTTACATTTTGCCTGAAACAGATGAGTCGGCTTTTTAATAGAAATATATTTGATTTATTTACAGACATGGCCATTGGCGATGTCGGAAGATACTCGACCGCGGATCAGTATATGCGTGGTTCAAATCCTGGGCTCGCCCGTCACTGACATCGCTTTCGAATGAGGAAACTGACATTAGCTTTACCAGCTTTTTTATTTGTTCACAGCGGTGTATTTTGTTCCGGGTGTGCTACTGAAGAGCAAACTAAACCTAAAATACGCGTCCTAAAAGGAGACTGAGCAATAGAGGAAGGCGAATGAAACCACCTCAAGCTATAATTTTTCCAAGCCAAAAATAAATTACAGTAAGGTACGGCAAAGCTTTTGTGAAAGAATTAATTTACTGATAGATCGAGTGCTCTTTATGGAGCGTGAAGACACACAGTAGGAATATGTATCATGGACCTGACACTGGAAGAATCCTAAAGAGAAAAAACAGTGTAGTCTATACGGTGAAGCAAAGTCGACAATTTCTATTTAAGATTAATCTAATGGGCTAAGATTTAATTTGATTTAATCTAAAGAAGGAAGACTAAAACAAATCATAGCCTCATAAAGTAATTATAATTCCGTAATCATAAAAAGGGTACTCTTCATTGAATGTTTAGTAATGTTAAGTAGAATCTATTTCGCAAGCAAATAAAATCTGTTAAATTAAATAAATAATTATAACACTATGCAATTTGCATTCTAATTAGAAAGTAATAAATAATTTGTTCACTCTTTTGCAGTGCGCAGTCTAACACCTGTTATACAGTTTGTTAATCTTTAATGCTGAGCTATTTACCTAACATGAACTAAATTTCGGTAAGTAAATAATGATAGTAGGCCTATAATACAAATATAAATAATAACACAGGCAGCAGCATCAATATCAATAGTAATAATAATAAAAATCATACAACTATAATAATAACAATAATAATAGTAAAGAAGTTTAACGTCTGCTCCTTCAACTGAGAATTCAGTTAGCGACGACTCTGTCTCACAATGTGAATTAGTACACAACTCTAAGAGTTTTGATAAACATATCAAAGAATTTATTGCAATTAGCACAGGTTGCTCATCAAAGGTACGTAGTTACTGTAATTACATTTCAATATACAAGGTGCAAATCTATTTACAAAATATAATTTTTATTTAGCTAGTCTCTCAGTTAGTGCACAGCCTATTGGCAGGCTTCAGGCACATAATTCTATCCTCGGCTTTTCTATTCATATCAACATAACAATTATATATCAAATCGTCCAGCATCCCAAGCCTCGGTCTTCCTCTAATCTTTTTCATTCCGTTCTTCCTTCAATTAACTCTTTTAGTAAAACAATCCCTCACAGGACATCCATTTCTTCTTTCTCTTCCTTATGATAATTATCGATAATATTGTCTACTTATGTCAACCCTATTTAGCACCTCTTCGTTTGTAATTTTGTCAATACATTAGATCTTCTCCATTCTTCTCCATAGCCACATTTCGAAATGCTTTCAGTTTTCTGATATCCTCTTAACGTCCATGTTTCATAGCATTACAAGAGCGTGGTCAACAATAAGATCTTTACAACCTTTATCTTCGTGGCTTTCTTCAAACTTTTTATAATAGTTCGCTCCTATTACTGAAGGCCTCCTTTGCTTGAGCAATTCTACATTTTATTTCTGTACCACATTTACCATCATCTGTTATCGTGTATCCTAAATATTTAAACTCAAATTTCTTGCCGGTTCAAACTATATCGACTCCTTCATTTCTAGACACTCTCTTGAGCTTCAGTTATCCTCGTCGTCGTCGCCATCAACATCATCATCATCATCATCATCATCATCATCTCTAGAATCCCAGTTTACCTAGGATCTGGATAGGAATGGAGTTCTTTTCCACTCCTCACTGTCCCACACCCACACCACCAGTCATTCCCCCAATTTCATTCGTTTTAGAATCTTTAAGCGATATTTAGAGTCTAGACGCTCACTAATCGAATGCCCTGACGTTGGTCTCTAGCTAGAGTAGCAAACTTTATATTAAAACAAAGCTGAAGACTAAATTAGGCACTAAATACAAATTCTCTATATTAATAATAATAATTTATATTATTAATTAATAATATAAATTCTATAAATACAATTCTCGTCGGAGTCACTGAATTTCAACAAAAAGAATAGTTATCAAAATTTTCGTAATAATAATCCATACCACAGTGAAGGAATCACGATTAATAAATAATTAATTTACATAAACAAACTGCTAATATCAACTAGTAAATAATTTTCTTTTATAATCATCATCATCATCATCATCGTCATCATCAGCATCATAATTACAGGCTGGCGCAACATACACATCATGGAGAGTTCTTCACGTGTTAAGTGACCTCCGGGTCTACAGCATATGTGGCACTTCAAAAAGCTAAGGTTAACGTCAGTTTCCTCACTCGAAAGCGATGTCAGTGACGGGCGAGCCCAGGATTTGAACCACGCACATACTGATACGCGGTCGAGTATCTTACCGACGTCGCCACCGGCTCCAGTCAAAAACACGTACAAGTGGAGCACTAAGAACGACCAGTAGTGAACAATTAATAAATAAACTAAATCTACAAACTAAATAAGTAAACTACGCAGAGGGCACATCAAGAACAGACAATAAATATAGGTAAAATTATGTAATTGTAATTACTAAATTTCAATAATAAAATAAATATCCATCAGAAAATAATTGTGAATGAACTTTCAGTGGTAATGAAATCTGGCTATTAATAAATTTACAATATTATATTCTCAACGTCATCATCATCATCATTTTCCCTTTACTCCCAGTTTAACTAGTGTCGGGATAGGAATGGACCTTCTCCACTCCTCTCTGTCCATGCCATATCAAAATCTCTTCCATTCGTTTTAGAAAATTGTGTAGCAATTTCTAGAGTCGAATGCCCTTTCTGAAGTTGGTTTTGATCTTCGTGCTTTAGTCGTCTTCTACGATACGGGCAGTCACCGGTTGGTCTATTCTTCAAACAACTCGGACGCAACAAGGGGAAATAGTATGCCTATAGTCTCAATAGTAAATTAAAATTTAAATCATTATGAGATATAATTTTCTCTGCTATAGAACTACGAGTCTGATACTACCTACATTATGAATGCTTACAACTAAGGCAATATTTAATAAATTTGCTTATACATCATTATTTTAGCCTCATTCCCAGTAAAATCTGAATCCTTATAAGCCTTAAGTACAACTTCGATATCGTCAGGACTACATGTATGCGTGCTATTTGTGGTCTTACTGGCTAGTTATCAATATCCTACTATGTATTGCAATAGAATTATAATTTTTAATTTTGTAAAGAATTAATAGAGGTTAATTGAAATGGCCTACTCTATTAATCAATAATTATTACACTAATAATGGCCGTAATTACTAGTGAGATAATCAAGTGTTTAAATATCAACAGTTGCATAAAGTTTGTTCACCATCCAGATCACTGCAAGCTTGAATTGATGTGTAAAGTAATTTTTTTGTACTAATGGTACTGTGGTCGGTCACCGAGCTCTGACGGACGATTTGCTATTGGCTTAAAGCGTTTGTTCACTATCCAGACCACTAAGAAGATAATAATTGAGTCTTACAGATGCCAAATACCAGTTTAACTTATGCCTATGTTACAGGGTACACGCGCATCGACAAAGGAGTAAATCATCTACAGTTTAGTCTTTCTTTTTAACACTAGTATGAGAATTCTAATTTTAACTTTCAATCTTTTAATAAGCTTATAATTATTAGGCCTAAAAACAGAGATTTAAAAAGTGCGTCGTTTTAAATTGGTTTAGCCTGTTACAATGATTGCCTTAAAAGAACCTATGTATTGAAGCTGTAACTAGACTTATTCATGGGAAGAAGATATTTGCGCATAAGTCAGAGCGACCTTGCCCATTGCAGAAGATGCCATGAATTTATATGCCACTGGATACAAGGAAATTGTTGCACTGTGTTAAACAACAAGGAAAATGTTCATCTAGGAACACTTCCACAAGTTGCAGTAGCTGAAAGGTATTTGCTATTAGAAACGACTGTTCTCAGAATAAGTGCAATTACATGCAATGAACGGTATTATTCGCGGCCAAAGCTAAAAAAGATAATATTAACGTCAGTTTCCTCACACGAGAGCGATGTCAGTGACGGGCGAGCCCAGGATTTGAACCCCACACATACTGATCCGCGGTCGAAAATCTTACCGACATCGCCACTGGCCAGCAGCAATAAGTTTAGCATCACAATTATAGTGCAAAGATGCACTAATTACAATTATAAGTGAATTTATACTCCTTCTACTTGTAAACGTAGTGAATATTGGCCTTACTTAAATCTCTAAATTCATTAAATTCACTGCTAGAATATATAAGTTACAATTATTTAAAAGACAGTGTTTCTATTAGTTGGTCTATTTTTAAGACAATTTAATGTATTAGATTAGCACTCAAATATGGTGTCATCATACAGCCTCGAACACCAAACATATAGCCATAAAGTAATCTAAATAGCACACAGGTACGCAGTATATATTCCAGAGCCAATTTCATGCTCATTCCGAAATTAAGAGCTTACCAGCAAAACAATGCAACTGCAAAAAACCGAAAGTCATCACGGACATAGCAAACATCAAACCAAAAGCATTTATGCTGCGGTATTTTATGCAAAAAAACCGCAGGAAATGCCTTTCAAGAATTTTACTTTTAAAAGTTAGAATTTTTCGCAATTCCCTAACTTTACAATTGCTAACATTTACCATTTGTAATCAGATTATTAATAAGTCAGATATTTAAAACCGGTAATCTCGAATTTTACATAAACTTAGAGTTGCAACCTCCCAAAGGCACAAATAGGTAAGGTGTAGAATTCAACATCACCGACACTCGCAAGCATAAGTTATACTAGAAAGTTTGAGTAGAAATGGCTGCACAAAACCAAATGACGAGCAATTAACATTTTGATGATGATGATAGTTTACCTAAGCGATCGATAACTTCGAATAATTGATCAGTTTAGGTAGTCATTAAAACAGTCGCTAGTAGCATCAATACCCAACTCAATATGTCCGTCGTCAGCACCTACAATGAACTCCTGACCAATGTCCATGAGGTCGAGGTTAGCGGGCAACTGAACGTCAGCATCTATGTGCTGATTGGCCGGAGATGTTGTGGGGTAGAGTAACGGGTCGTTATGCAACATAGCGTTACTCTCACCTAACTCAGACAACAAATACTCTGATACAACCACCTGTTGCTGCTGCTGAGGATGCTGCTGATGTATTATTATGTGCTGCTGGGGCAACACTTGCTGCTCCTGGCTCAAAAGATTCTGAGAGCCCTGACTCTGTGACAACTGCTGCTGTAGCTGTAATAGAAGCAGCCGCTGCTGCTCCTTCTGCTGCTGCTGCTGAAGCTGTTGTTTGTATGATTCCTGTTGCTTCTGCATGTTAATCTGCAGAGTCTATACCGCAGATATCAATAACAGCAACATGCGTCACAACAACAACAACATAGCATGTTGATCTTCAGCGTCTGTACCACAGATTTCAATAACAGAAACATATGTTACAACAACAACGCTATTTTGAACCAAAATATTAATATGATCCTGCTCATACGATGATCCAGTGATTACAAAGGTTTTAATTATGGGCTCAACAGGCACTGGTGTAAATGCTGGGTTCTAATCATAGGCTCACCAGGCACTGACGTAAATGATGGGTTTCGAGAAATGAAATCAATGTTCACATTGGCTTAAACCTTTGTAAACTTTCTGGATGTTTCGCTTCATTTCTGACACTTCATCTTCAATGTAATTATATTTTAATACTTTTCATAAAGAAACAATTGGAAATTTTTGAGAATAGTCCAATTAATTATATACTGTACATTTCTTAGAGTTAACTAAAGCAGATAACAAAAATATAAAAAAATTACCTCAAATACACAATTTAAAAGTATATAGGAAACATTACATGAGCTTAATGTATCTAAAAGCTTCTAAATGACATCAACTAATTGGGAGTGTATGGCTCATGGCCCAAAGAACAAATTTGAACACAGTATAATGAATGATTCTAATATTTGATATATTTTTCACAGTATATTTGTCACAAAAATATATTTTTGTATTTTCTATCAAGAGCAAAATTACATTACATGGCTTACTTATGATAACGTTTTGCTATTTAACAAAAAAAGAAATAACTTGAAATAAATTTAATATTTCTAGACTTTGTCACCTGCATCTGTAACTGTAATTGCCTGTTTCTACGTTCTAAAACTCTCTGTTCTTCTTCCATCTTCTTCACTTTTTCTCGATCGCGCTGTAATTTCTTAATATAGTCAACTGAAGCTTGAAGAATGGTTCCTTTCTTGTTTTGAAGATCTCTACATCCAAAACAATCATTTAATTTTAAGAAAACAGTCTACAAAAAGCCCACAGAATCAATAAGAGGAAAGAAAAGAGAAAGAAAAAAAAAGATTAAAAACAATTATTATAAACATGAACAATATCAAAATGCTTAATCAAATTGAGTATCCATAATCACAACTTATATAACAGAGTATCCCACAGGCACTAAATATTTCGTTATCATTAACACGGTACTCACAAGTCATAAGAAGCAGGAAGTAGAGTGGCCAGCTCCTGGATATGATCATTTATCTTCTCTCGGCGACGTTTCTCAACTAATGTCAATACCACATTAAATATTAACAAGTATTTTACATATATAATGCTTCTACAGAGCGGGACTTCATAAATTACCATTTCGCAATATCAACAGTTTCGACAGGACTCTATATTGCATATCAGAATATTCTTAGGGCTTTATCTTACAAGACTGTTTGATTAAAAAACTTTGAAATTGCAGATCCAAAAGGGTACAATACTGGTATAATCAGTAATGTTTTAAATGCCTCTCAATGTACATATTGAGCTGTCCCGTCACCTCATCTATCGCTCGAAAGAGAAGAATTGATGAATATTAACTAGTAACTTTATTGCTCATCAATTAATGGGCAGGTAATTTGTTTATGCAGTATTTATTTAAATTATAAATAAGGAGTGAGAGGTATAGGCCTCCTTTTAGAATTTGCACCAGTATCCTTTTCAAAAACTCTTAATTTTAAAGCAATTAAATCAATTTTTTATCAATGAAATTTCCAACATTAAGCATTAAGATGTAGATATTTTAAATCATAGGCAGGATTTAGGATATCCAAAGCTAAATAATGTCTGAGTCGATTAGTATTTGGAATTGCGCACACCTCTGAATACCAAGGGCCAACTACGCTGAGTATAGTTGGCCCTTGGTATTACACCAACTACACCTATGATGTCCAAAAAATATTCTAATTCTGCAATCCACACTATCAAAAGGCAAAGTAAAAATTACTAACGGCCATGAAGATAATGAAAACTCCAGACAATGATTATAAATTAGTCATGATCATGGCTGTAGGTGGAAATAATAAAAACTACAGATAGCAAATAAAATTCAGTTATTCCTAACATATTATTCTACTGTGAACCATGATCTAACTCTTCAAATATCATAAAGAGCAACAGGGTATCGATGCACTACATCATTCAAATATTGCTTGACTTTGATTAATAAATATTGTAAATTCTTTAAATAGTAATTAAAGCAACTTCCAGATTGAGATAGTATAGTCATATAGTGACAATGGCAGAGATGGATGATGTAGTGAAGAGAGTTTGGAGAGGTGATATGGAGGCAAAAATTAGAGAGGGAGACCACAACAGATGGGGAATGTAGTGATTAAGAGAGATATGAAACATAAGGGATGATATGGTATGAAACAGAGAGGATTGCAAAAGATCTATTCGTATCCCAACCCTATCTTAACTGGGAATCAAGGGAATATGATGATGATGCGTAATTAAAGCAAATATCTACCCTCATATGTCAGAGTGTCTTCTTAAGTGATAATGGTAATCGAAACAATACTTACTATCGTTGTGAGTATCTTTCTTGAATCTGTCCCTCTCGTACATCATCTTATCCTCCTCAGTGAGGAGGGGTGGAGGATCCTCCTTCCTCCGCCCCCCCTTGTACACCTTCGTGCCCTGCTGGAGCCTCATGGCGGGCTGGAGGGGAATCATCGGAATGACAGGACAAGAGTTTGACATAGTCAGCGCTCTGTGCGCGTCTGCATAACTCGATGCATCAAAAAGCTAAAATATAAACAAATTGTAACTCATAAAATGGTGGCTATTCAACATCTAGCCAGGTTGAATTTTCGCACAAATTGGATTGTTTAGATATAAATGCTAAGTAAAAAGCATTGCTGATATCATGAATGATTTTACTATTTAAGTTATTGCTAATTGCAAGAATTATTTTCAAATGAGCAATAGTAGCATTTACAGTCTTGAAAGTAGTTATTATTCAATAGCATCCATTCCTTCTGAGGTTTATGAGATCCAGTTATAAAATTAAAGTAAGATCATTATTATGTTAGATTACGCTAATAAAAATAATTAAATAATTTCAGATTGATATATTAAAACTCAATTGGGTTTCGTCAGCAATCACTCCCAGCCATCAGTGCTCAACAATTGCATAAAAATTAAAGTTTAAATTTTACCACATCTTTGGACAATACTTAATTCGGTAACAAAAATCAATTATCACCGATCTCCATTTCTGCCCTGCCAATTAACAACAGCAGCTTGTCAGAATCAAGCTACTGTTCCAAAAACACGAGATTATTAAAACTTTATCGCACAAGCACACAGCAGTTTAGCGTAGAACAGTGTATGGAGACACTAGTCAACTGCTTCATCGGCTCTATGTTAATACCTCATGCATACCTCATAGATAGATGAGCTTAGCATAGCCTGAACATGACTACAATTCAGTACCGCAATTGATCACAGCCTATGTAGATGACTCAATCGCGGCATTTTACAAGCCTCAATAGACTCAAGTAAAGACAAAGGTTAAAACAGACATCTCTACAATAGTACTGATTGAATAGATCTAAACTTATTATACTAGCTATCCAGTGAACACCCCAATTAGATTTTATTTCAAGCTGGATATAACTTTGATATCCTCCAGTAAGAAATCAGATGATAAAACCCTATTATTATTACTTATTTATAATAATTTTATTGTTAAGTTCATATGTTTTTAAATTATTAGTCCATTACGTTAATGACGTAAGGTTGAGCTCACAATGTTGGGTAAAGATGGGGTGATTTCTTCACTCTCCATTTCTGCAATACAGTTTATATCATTAAGTAGATCTTCATACTGAAAACACATACAAAACATAAAAATTATACAGATAGTAATACTAATACTCTCTTCAATCACAAAAAACACCGCACAATTGATAGCTCCTACATCATACATCAAATTCTTAGATTATTATGATTTACTCATTTCAAAACTACTCTACCATTAGTGAAAGTATACCTTTTGTAAACTTTTAAGTTATTCTGATCAAAAAATAAATTGAACCATTTATAGTTCAAATAAAATACAATGCACTTCAACGAAAATAAAGTTACTTTTCTAGTCTCATAACTTCATATGTAGTAGAGTAATTAATTCCTCTAGTCAAATTTAATATTTATTTTAAATTACATGTTCACTTAAGAGCCTATTAATTTAAGTCTCACACAAAATTGTATGCAAAGACACACTTAAAAATCATATTATATGACCACAATCTGTCACACACTTAAATATACAAACTTCTGTAAGCTGCTTGCAGTACTTGCAGTGCCAATCTTTACACACTAACACTCACACGCAAAACACAGGTACACCGTACTAAATCGCACACACATACCGTTAACACACAGACACATGCAGATACACACACACACTATCATATGGACACATCTCAATCACACACATACACACATACATTTAGCCATACACATACATGCATCAGTAACACACATACACACATAGACACATCTCAGTACCCAGAGGAGATACATCTCAGACAGATCTCTGACAAACAGGCAGACACAGAGAGAGAGGGAGAGAGAGAGAGAGATAGACAGACCCCAACACACAGACAAACCACAGACAGACAAACCACAGACAGACAGACAGAAAGATTTCAGACAGACAGAGAAACAGAGACAGACAGACCTCGGACACGCTGGTAGCGGCACTGCTCAGAGCCACGGAGAGAGGGCTCCTCACTTCAAAGTTGAGCCCTTCAAAGTCTGTGGGAGCCGACAGAGCAGCACCATGATGAGCCACAGCCTCAGTGCTGGGAATACTCAAGTGTACTGGCAGAGTTGTGCCAAACTTCGGTTGATCTAATGACGATGCCATAGCTGACAACATCGCTGACCGAGCAGCGCTCGTTGGTTTACCACGCTTAGGTGCTCTCTGAACATCAGACACATAGTAGGCATTCAGTATCATAGTATTAAAAATATACTTTTTCTGAGGTGAATAATTCCATCATGTCGGCACTAAATTCAACGATGCTGGAGTCAAAATATTGCGAAGAAATTGTACTAGAAACTCTGTATAATAATATCTGGTCTGGCCTGCACCTGAAAGTTGACTGGCTATACCTCAATAGTTGCACTGGTCTATATCTCAAAGTTTTGTACAGGCCGGTACTTCACAATTGACTGGCCCATATCACAGAGTTGCACCGACCTGTACCTCAAAGTTGACTGGTCTGTACCTCAGAGTTTTACTCGCCAAATGCTTAGAGTTGATTCCCAGATTATACCTTTGTTACAGAAGTTTAGTCAGCAAGTGCAAATTTGAAATATTGCAGGAATTGTTATATTTCTCACGATCTCTTACAAAAGTATCTTAAAGTCTAGTGCCTTAACATATTTTTGTAATATTCGTTATATGCATCAAAGAACCATTTATTTATTTATTTAATGGTAACGACTATATGTCTAAACGCCATATAGCAGCACATATGTCTTTAATAAGTTCTAGAAATGTTACAGATTTTAAAATAACACTGAATAGGATAATAGGACAACTACATAGCTTAAAGTGTAGAAAAGACGTATGGTGATAAGTTTCTTGCATATTTTATAAAAGTAAGCTCATTAATTAGGAAAATGGCTGACTGAACATTTCAATTCTTACCCTGGACCAATTATATCAAGAGTCACTCAGTGACTTGGCTGATTTAGGAACAAGATACATGAATTAAAAATCCCACATTTCCAAAAAGAATTCAAATAAATATTAATATATAATAAATCTGAATAGAATCCTGTATTCATGAAACAGAGATCTCTTGGAAGCGACGGAGCTGCGTGGAGTTTATTCCAAAGATGTCCAACAACGGTAAAATTCACCAGAAGCATGGTGAGTTTTTAATTTAAACAAGACACGTGCTAGATATGAACAAGATGATGGAAGAGAACCAAATGGCATTCACATTTCTATCCATTTCATTGAGAATAACTTCAAAATTTATATAAAAAAATTAATTAGGAAAACTAACTAGCATATTTAAAAACACCTCTGCCATATTTTGAGTGTGGGTTATCAAAATAATGAGACTACTTCCTACCTGATCTAAGCCGATTGGATAAGCAACGACTTGTTCAATTTCTTTGCCGGCCTGCTGCTGTTGTTGTTGCTGGTTTTTCTGCGTTAGCTGTTCCTTTAATCGCTGTAAGTGCAGCTGGTGAGTCTCCGATGGTTGCTCGCTCTGCTGCTTCATCAGTGCCAGCTTCTGATTGGATCGCAGGTTCTTAGACCCCGCCTGCATTCTACACAGCATTATACAACAACGACTGATTACAGTAAGCGTTTTAGACCTTGCAAGAATCCATAATATAACATAATATAATCTACATAATATAACTAAATTTTTAACATTTGTGATCGATAATTTTATCGAAACTTTACACACATTCTCTTAACATGAGTAATATTACTGAAGCATGCATGATAATTAAGTGAACCAGATACAGCTTGGTGAACAAATTTATGCAATGATTTAGATTAGTATGAGAGGCATGACTATAACAAAGGTGGTAAATCCAACAATTACTATGATACTAAGGTATGTATCATAATTGTTGATAAAGGTAGTAGGTCCAAAAATGACTTATGATACTGTTCTTTGCTATGAATATTAGATCAGTAGAATAATGTATGATCTAGATACTGAGTGTTCATAGCAGATTCAGTTTCCTAGTTTCCTTCTTCCTTTGCCACATTGAAGCAAAAAATGTCAGTCAGCAATAGATCAGTTCGGTAATTGAAAACATATTTTGTTGTATGGTAACACTGGTTTGTTTATGTTGACATCTGATACATAAATTTACATGTAAATGTAATGGGTCTATATTATAACTTCGTTATAATGCATGCATACCGTTATAATGGGTGAAAGAGTTAAACTATAATTGTTAAGTTATTCTTTAATTAATATACGCATAGTAGATTGTAAAGTAAATAACATGTCTAAAGAAAACTTGTATTAGAAATTTTATGTGGAACTAGTACATTTCAATAATATTCTATGCGGTGATTACTTTTTCTAGTCCACTGTTTATATTTGGTGTCCACGATGTTCTATTTATAACTATTACCGAAAACATCTATTGTGCAAGCTTTTCCTTGAAGTATTGTGCCATCAGTGATTTCTGGACAACTATGGATATGGCATTTGCAAACCTTACGCTAAAACTAGCATCACATTTTTCATAAGTTAATTTTACAAGTTCAATTTCAAATAACACTAATTCGCTTAAGATATGCACTAAAATGTCAATGGACAACTTTATGGTATTGGAAACCTCCTAAAGAATCTCTTTGTAGAATGAGGTTACACAAGCCTGATCACATTTATACTGAAAAAGTGTATCCTACTAGTACTACAAACAGAAGCACATTTCCCACTAATGTCCAATATTATAAGGGAAAGATATATATGTCACTCCGCGCGATATCATCGCAGAAAGTCACTTTTGCAATTTATTAACAAATTTTCGCCAGATATCTCAGCTGATTTCAGATACTATAACGGGGTAGATATCTCTGAAATTCGAGCATTATCTGCACGCGTGAATAAAACAAAGTTTTCACTCGGCCACTGAGTTTCATACAGCCCAGGTGGCTCTAGCCAATAGGAGAATGTGAAATCCCTGCAAATGTTTAGAATTCTTGGAAATGACATTACAAACTCAAGTTAAAGTTAAGGATATAAAAGCTTCATAAAATGCAAAAAGCCGATTTTGAGTTATCCCGCGGATAAAGTCAAATTCCGTTAATTGATATCGCAGATATCTTGCCGTTTACAAGATCGGGCTTAAGTTATTATGTACATTAAAATGACTGAAATTAAATAGTAAGCAAATATATCACCAAGTTCTCAGAAATAACGAAAGATGTGTATGAAGTTTTCCACTACGCAAACTAGCTCCTTCTAAAAATATAAATTGCATTTAACTAAATGCTCAAACTTTGTAACTCCAGCAATAATCGCTCAGCAGGGTCCACCAACCTGCCTCTTGTTGGTGTCACAGATTTATCAGGCTGTCGAACATTGTCTAGAGAACCAATCGTAACAACACTTTCATCATAAGATGCATCGCTTCCTGATCCGAGCATCACTCTCGGCTACCTATGACATTTGAAGACACGATATCGCCCAGTCCGGCAGTGAAGACAGAATTAGACAGAGATAAGAGAAATAATTTATTATTTTTGGTCTCGTGCGTAAGTAAACAAAGCCCATCTGATAAGCGAAATCCGAATATCTTGCAAGAAACACAATAAACGATCCATAATCTTAAATTTTTAATTTTAAAAAGTTTATTTTACTAAATTTTGTATGGCTACTTCGATAAGGATCGTTGATTTTCAAAACCTCTTCGGGGTATTGACAATCTAAAGAGCATTTCGTGTACATGCCTAACTCATTTTCTAATTCAACTATAAATCTAACACATTTACTTTACTTAAGCTTTTCTTAAGCCTTCCTTACTTAACATTTTAAACGTGTAATTTATTACATTATAGACATGAAAACTGGTATGAGTAAGATATTTTTCAATGCATTGTTTATGTATTTATGTACTTTTTATTATAGAGGCATACCACAATTAATTTTGGAGACAATAGTTTTCGCAATAATTTTTGTCTCAAAGACGTACTTCTTAACATTATTTAAACAATCAATGAAAGATTTTCTTTCACCTTAAAGTACTTTTGAAGCAATAAAATGATAAATTAATTTATGAATTTCTTTTAATCTACTATTTAATTATCTTTAAAGCTGCTTAATTATAAATTTATCAATATATTTTTGCACTTTTTGAATGTCTTAAATTCTTAATAGCGTACGTAGGGGTAACCTCACGAAGTTTTAAATCACAGATCCTGGGTGAATTGAACCCTTGTGGGTTCGAATTGCATCCGCGCTAATCAGAGAGTAAAATCTCATGCAATCACTGGACTAATTATACGGAAAATGGTCAAAATTGCCTAGCAGTTTAAACATGTTGTATTAAAAGTGATAAATGTCAATATAGTTGATCATTTCACTATAATGAGTGTTTACTTTTTCGCTTGAAATCTTGCTATGACCAGAAATCAAAGTCTTTCTTTTTAACGATCAAATTATTTTTAAAGAAAATTTCACTGAACATTGGTATAGAAAATTAAAAGAATATTTTAGTAACTCATACTACAAAATGATCCATCGAGTTTTCATCAATACTTCCGCAATACGTCTTTCGATTTCAAAAAAGGGAATTTTTGTGAAACTAAAATTAGAAAAAAATGCGTCATTTTCAGACGATTATCAGAGATTTGAAGATTTATGTTGTAGTGCAGTGAGACTTATTCATCCTTGCGTGCTAAATACTCTTTCCTCTCGGAAGGCTAGGACCATCTGACATTTCAAGGTGTTTAAATGACATTATAAATGTTTATTGGCTTTATTCATTCTGTTTTATTTTGCTACCATAACTACAGCGTCTGTTAAATGACGCAAAAGTTATGAAGACCAGAGTAATTAAGTTTTTGCATGGGGAGGGAGGAAATATATATAGACCTAGTGGGCGAGAAGAGATAACAGAGAGAGGGATAAGGAGAGGGAGAGAAAGAGAGAGACAGACAGAGAGAGAGGGGGGGGGAGAGCGAGCGAATAATAAAACAAAAAATTCAGTTTATTAATTAAGGCAGCATTGCAATATAGGCCTTTCTTACCCTCAAACCCCGATTTCGTATTTATTGTAGGCCTAAGTATAATGATGTCAAAATGTAAATAGCCATATTCCATCTCCTCTCAGTTCCTCTTAGTCCAATTATAGCCTATAAATAATTTATGTGTAGGCCTACGGCATAAAAAAGTTAACACGCATTAGGCCTATAGTGAAATGATCAACTTAAATTAGTTGATATCTGTCAACTTTAGGTTTCAACACCATACAATTAAATCGTTAGGCACTACATATTAGCTGCTCTTAGTCGTATGAAGTCCTGCTATATAAAATGCGTTAAATCATTTTTTAACTTCTCAAAATATAGTAGTGTCACTGAATGTTTTTATCTACTGGGTTGAAGGTATTTGACACAGTGTTACGTAACTCTCGGTTTAGTTTGTTAAAACGTGTCCAAGAGTCTCATAATGCTCTTATTTCCTCCATGTCAAGGTTCTGTCTAAGCTGATCACTGTTTTATGTTTAGCTTTTTTAGCTTTTCATGTTGGATTACGTAATTCTCTGTCTTTTTCTCTTGTATCTGTCATTGTATCGTGCAATGTCTTATGGACTGTTGTCTGAAATAAACGAGTGATGATGATGATGATGATGATGATATATATACATGCATATATATATATATATATATATATATATATATATATATATATATATATATATATATAGGCCTAGAGCCTATATAATATGATTTATAATATAATATAATATATACAGAGGTCCATGGCCTATCACTCTTTCTGTGGATCAGCATAGGTATAGTAGCATGGCCTATCACTTTTTCTGTGGATCAGTAGGCCTAGGTATAGACCTACTATAGTAATACAGTGATTACCACGTGACTCATACTATCGACACAAGAAACGGGCGTTAAGCTGCTGGTTTTAGCCTTTAAAATTGTCGACAAATATTGAAAATATTGTTTATTTTGAAATAAAAATATTTTTACTCTCAAGATCCACTCATTCTTTATGTTCAACAACAGTTACAACACCACATTGTAAGACATCGTGCACAGTTAGAGTGCTATCGTCGTTCCTGACAACACATCGAACATTAGAGCGTCAAAGACCGCTAACCAATTACCAAAAGATTTGGTCTATCTATCAAATAACTAAGTATATTTAATTAAATAATCAGGATGACTCTGGTTGAAGTAGAGGCTTTATACCAAGGAATTATAAGGTTCGTAGGTCAAAATGTTTTGGTCACAGACTTCTGTAATAGGCCCCTATGGATACAAATACTTAAATATATTTAATCCTCATTGAGACGTGAGATATATAATTATTAAGTTTGTAAGCCATATTCAAGTGCTTATAATTACTATGAAATTATTTCTAGAGCAGCTAATCCAGTCTCGTATGAAGAATGGAAGAAATTGAATGACTATTCAAAAATTTCAGATCTGCATGTAGCGTAATGTGCATGTATTAGGAAAAGCTACAGTAGTGCTAACTTCGAATGAGTGCCAATCAGATACCACATCACCAGTCAATCCTCTATTTGAGACTTTTCATTGATTTAAATTTTTGTAGCAATTTCAGTTGCATAGGCGCTCACCAACCGAATGCCCTTTCTGACATTGACATTGGTATGGATCTTAGTGCTTTAGTCGCCTTCTGCGACACGTGCAGTCAACAGTTGGTCAATTCTTTAAAAAAACGGACACAACACGAGGAATTAACTATATTAGAAGAGCAAATATACAGCATTAACTTACTTAAATGTAGACTATATTTTTATGCAATCGATTATAGGGCCTATTATATAGTTAAGCTCTTACTTTTATGCTGCTAGTAATTTGAGAGTAATTAACGATTTCAAAGATGATCAGATACGACGACTATATACGACGATATACGACAAGGAGATAAATAAAGCAAATAGTGAAATCTCACTTAAAGATACACAGTATCGCATTCCTCAATTAATTCATTGGTCTCTGCGACAGTCTCAGAACTTAAGGTGATGGAAGATTGATGGCTGTCGTTTGTTTATATCCGCTTAGACAGCTGGTGTAGAGCAATTGAGCGTTAAAACCTTCGCCCGCTGGTATTCGATGTTCTATGATCGATCGAACCCCGAGCTCTCGCTTTCAGGCGCCGATCTTAATCCTCCAAGCTATTGATCACGTCAGTTAGCAGGATTGACGGGATTAGGAGGTGCACTTGATTATATAGTGTGGTGTAGTTTGCGCATCACAGCTTTCTCCTTAAGGCTCTCCTAAAAGAGACCTATATGCTCAATTAGATTAGGCCTATATTGAATACATCTGTCTCGTTAGAGTTTTTGTTTTTATCAAGTCTCTCTCTCTCTCTCTTAGTGCACTGCCTAACGGCAGGTCCATGGAATATAACGCTTCTACTCATCTCTATCTTCCGTCTCTCTTAATGTCCACATACGAGTGGATCTTTAAATCACCTGTAACGTTCCTTTGATATACCACCATTTTTGGAGGATTCTGCTTACGACGAGGTGGGCCCCGTATGCCTTCCTCAGCTTCAGCTAACATTTACATTTTATTTTATCAAATATAATTTGAAATTAATATAAAAAATACTAAAGAAAGTATTTTTTAAATTACTTTTGGGCTATATAAAATATAATTGCTATTTTAATTTGTTCTGAAAATACTAAATATTACGGAAAATTAGTGTATTTTGAAAATAAACGCAATATAAATATTGATTCTGAGATGGTATCCTATTAATTGCCTTCGTCAGTTTCTACGTAGTACCTCTTATGACACGTTATTTTGTAGTTGCTCTACTTTATGACTCAGACCTAACACGGGAGGAATTAGGAATTAAATATTGCATTCATACCATGGCTTTATTTGCTGTGGAGTTGGGGATTCTACCTCCACTTAGGTCTTACTGCCAATTACTAATTCCGCTTAAAAACATCCTGAGGTGTTCGAGACAACCTGGTAGCTTAACTTTTGACAGAAATGGACTTTACGTAGAAGCGGTGTCAGGCCCTATAGAAACAGTTCATCCCTGAGGGGCGGCGTGCAATCTGCGCTTCAAGTCTGGTTTTGACTGTCGAAGGGGGCACGCGAGATGAGTCTGGAGGAAATCTGGGCAAGGGACTTGAAGATTTAAAGATAGTAAACAAAACCTAATGTTAACGTCAGTTTCCTCACTCGAAAGCGATGTCAGTGACGGGCGAAACCAGGATTTGAACCCCGCACATACTGATCAGCGGTCGAATATCTTACCGACATCGCCTCTGGCTCCAGCCATTTAGAGAGAATCATTCCCATTATTCACTTTATACTAGCCATATAAATGTACAATGGCAGCAATATTAGAGGATATTACAAAAGCATTTCATTGTGGCACAATACCAGTAATTCATTTAATTGATCTATTTGTGTTTCCTCCGCGTGCATACCATTTGTTTTTATTATTAGCCTATTACTGTTACTAGCCTAAGCCAGTAACGTATATCAGTATGATATTTAGCAGCGAATCAGTAGATGCAGAGTTCAAGTCCAGGGCCCTAACCCTCACTGGCATGCTTTTGAGGCAGGGAACTGACGTTAAAACTTTGTTTTCTCAAATTATCGTAAACTAGGCTGCTAGTAATATAACCAGATAATATGTCTGTGACGCTAATTGTTGCGTACTTGTTTTTCTAAATAATATCAACATGAATTATATTTAACAGAAAATATGTCATCTGAATACGCCGATCAAAGCATGAACACATGACGCGCCATATGCGCCGTATTGTGTTTATAATGTGTCACATAAGAATACATATTGTGCCACAATCAACACATCATTTGCAGTAATGAATACATAATTTGCCTAATCCATTGTCCTACTCCAAATTGTAAGGAGCTGTCGCTCGATATTGCTAATTTCATTTTAGAGCGACAAAATCTGAAATAAACAAGAACGATAAATGTATTTCATGACGTCTATTAGGCAACTAGCAGGAACAATTTTTATCATATTTATTCGACAGTATTAAGTGAAGTAGTATATGACGAATGACTGGATACGAAGCTCGGACTGAAGTCATCAGCGTTAAACCTGCGTGCAGCGCCTCTGTCGAGTGAGGACGATAACGAGAGCCTTCAGCCTTGATTCCTCGCCAGGCGCCGCTAGAAATGCTTTCATGAAGATTGACCTAAAACAAGACCCGTGGCGATATTATTTTGGGTCTATCTATCCGCATCATTTCGCTGATCCGCATACGCCACCCCTTGTATCTTTCCCAAATGCGCAAATGCTGACTTCTGTATAATTGCTTTGAAATTTTTCATCAAGCCAAAGAAAATAATAAATAAAATAATTCTTAGCTAAACCGTCACAATATTTAGCCTAAATAAATTTTAGAACTCTATCGTTGAATCTACCTAACTAAGAAATATAGGCTAATAGGCAATTAAAGTTTACTTAAAATATGATTTATAGTAAAAAATACTAGTCTTGGTCTTCCATAAAACAATATAAGCCAATGTTAACATCAGCTTCATCTCTCAACAGCGGTGTAAGTGACGGCAGAGTCCAGGATTTGATACCCCAAACATACAGATCCGAGGTTTGATGTCAGAGTACCATATCGACATATCCACTGGCTCCAGCCAGTTGCAATGTCGATAAGACACTCTTGAGCATAGTCGCATAGGCTATAGCAAGAGTAACACATCATTAACTAGCATAAATGATATTCGCAAAAGAAATAGTATGAATTTTGAAATTGGAAGAACAGTAGAAATGGCTAAGCTATATATTGGTAAACATAGTCGATTGTAGCGGGGATAACTGCCTTCATTTTAGTATTCCGTGAGACGATAAGTTCATTAGAATGATTTCAAACTATCTCTGATTGGCACAGGGATCAGATTTTTATGTGAGCTTAGATACTTAAAATAATTTAACTGCGACGCATTTCATTTAATTTTTTAATCGATGAATTGGAGGTCTGTAGATTTTGGCTGATAAAACAATCTCAATGCTCTTTTTCTTAAAGACTAGTGACTGTGACTTTAGTACTCTATTATTCTCATTATACTGTATGCATAGAATTGTTAGAAAGGGCATTGAGTTACTATACGTGGCCTACTGGTGGTGTGAATGGATGCACTTTTGAGCCTGTAATAGAGACAAAATCATTTCCGAGAGATTGAATAATTAAAACATCAATTATTCCAACAGATGCTGCAATAATTAATTAAGAATATTACCTAACGATTGACTGACTCATGTTAGTGCTTCAGCTGCAACAAAGTACCATCTTCTAATGGAATAGAAATACTTAAGCATTACTTTAGATGAAAGAAAGACAGTGTCTATTGAATCAGTCCGAGTCTGTTCGAAGTCATCTATAACTCAGGCTGTTCCAGTACTTGTCAATCAATAGCGGCTAATTATATATTATCAGTTAGAATTGCAATAACAGCGATGATTATCAGAATTTTAACAGAATTTATCAGAGGTCCAGAACCGCTATTATTACATGCATATATTTATGTATCAGGTACGGGGAAGAAAAAATGAAACTTGTTTCAATCCCCGCTCAAACATAATTACATTTAATAACATCTCATTAACAACGTCCTCAGTCAAATAATTCTATAAATTAACCACTCTGTGAGGAAACGAAAATTTACCCATGTCTCAATTAGCTTACAACTGTCGTCAAAGATGACATGGAGTACCATAAATCCAGAGCCAAACCAACGAGCATGAATATTAATAAGTATCAATCAAAAATTCTTAGTGGAGAGTAAGAATAAGAATCATCGCATCTTCATCATCATCTTCTTCCCTTGAATCCAAGTTTATGTAGGGTCTGGAATCTCTGGATACGAATAGATCTCCTCCAATCCTCTTTCACCCAATCTTTACCAATCATTTTAGAAAATTTTGCAGTAATGTCTGGATCCTAGCCGCTCACCAACCGAATGCTCTTTCTGGCGTAGGTTTGGATCCTAGTACTTTGCCGCCTTTTACGACAGTTTGCGGTCCACGGTTGTTCGATACTTCAGCAACCCGGACAAAACACGGGTACACGGACACAACACGGATAGGAAGAGTAAGAAATTACAGTGCAAAATTTATGGAATGGAATACAAGCATGCAGTATAATGGACAAATCTTTTCTTCTTGACGAATGGACTGTGACAGTCTCATGTGAACTTTCTAGAGTCCACTCGTATTTGTTTTCCTAGAACCTCTAGATGAATTAAATGCTAACATCACCAGACAGCGAATTCTAAATTTAGATTTTCAAATTCAACCAGCAGAATGCTACAGCCAATAGCAATCTCTGCTGCTTTTCGTTTAATGTTTCTTATATTTTGCAATGTTTCAAGTATAATTTGAAAATAAATAATTTAATACATGCATATATTACTCAATATGACTAGATATACTGTGCATGCATGCATGAAGTAAATAATATCTGCTTAATCATAATACAACAATTTTAAAGAAATTTTAAACAGCTTAGATAGCTGACAAAATTATGTAATAGAAAATCACATATTTACCTCTTATTACTTCTAGTATTTGAATGTATCATTCTAGAGAATTACAAAAATACTAAATTATAATTATTAGTAGTATTAATATTTATCACATATTTATTTCTAATGTTAGAATATATCATAATACAATACTATTATTCCGTTTAGTTATATCAATAAATTGGTAGTTAAGACTTTTCATTGGCAAAGGCTATCAATGACCTTGCAAAGATTTAATGCAGTCTGCTTTTATTTTTAGCACTACTTTTAAACAACTGGATGACCTCTAGTAGCTGGGCGGCGATTCAGCACGTATTACTGGAATTAAACTTTGTCAAACCCCGGGTGTTTTACACCTGAGGAACAATTAATTCAAAATAACGATATATTTGTATGATATTTTCATGTAATAGAACCTTTTTGCAGAAGAGCAAGAATAAGAGGGTCATAAGTTTGCAGAAATACAGCTATACAATCATGGAAGAAAACGGGAGCAAATTAACTGTTCATATGTATTTTTATTCATATGCAAAAGCTCCGATAACAATTTAGTGAAGTCATTGTGGACATTCGTGGGAGAATAACGTTCTTTCAGTGGAGTGAGCCAGTGATGGGCAAAATAGTATCTTCAAGATACAAAAGTAGGCCTATCTTCAAGATACAATATACTATCTTATCTTATATCTTCAAGATACTTCTAGAAAGTATAGATACTTTTCAAGATATTTATTGAAATAGAATTTTGACAATATTTTTTAATATACTCTGTTAGCAATTGTAGCACTAAATTACTATTAGGACCTGCTTAGAAAATATCCGAACATAATTAAGAAGCTGACTAAAATTGAAACTGAAGTCTTTGACGCTTGTATTTGCTTGCCAAATCATGTGGCTGAAGCAGAATCGGTAAATGCTTTCAAAATGCCTATGGTAAGCATAAAAATCTCTGTTGATGTATGCTTAAATGTTTGACATGGTTGGGCTCTTTAGGTTCTGTAAGCGCTCTGTAATATATACATGTAGTTAGTAATTATTACTGCCACGCAAAGAGATTTTATTGCATTTTCAATTGAAGTTTCTGTGCATACAGTATTCTACTTGTGCATACATTGTGTATGTTAGTTAAGCCGGTTAAATTTATACTCAAAGTAATGCGGTTATTGGTGATGTGTGTAACTTGGAGTATTTCCATTACATGGATGTTGAAGAAACACCTGATGCTTCATAATCCACTTGTGACAATGTTTGTTATGTTAAGTTATTTGCAAGAGTCACAAATATACACAACTGTAACAGCATTATTATTGTTCATTCTTTAGGACTATGTATATTTTATCCTAAAAATGCAAAAATAACTGCAATTAGTTGAACGATTAATTTATGCCAACTGCTAATTAGAGCTATAGGCTTACAAGTCAGACCTTTATTTAGATCTATGTAAATCATATTTTACTGATATGTACTATATATAATCTTTATTTCACCAAATTCATGTCAGTAGACAAAAACGAAAACAGAAAACAAACAAGTATCACTTAAAGATACAACATAAAGATATTCCTAGTGATCAAAAATTATGACTGGTAATTGATCAGAGAGTTTGTCAAAATCATTAATAGTAATTAACGAACGTACAAATTTCATATTAATATTGCTGACAAGAAAAAGATCAATTTATGAATAGTCTAAGCATTAGGTTTCTCCATGGCGAAAGTATATTTAACTTCACTAGGAATCTCAAGCTGTGCATTGCACAACTCAAAACCTAGGCTATTAAATCTAGCATTAATATTTGTGGATTGACTATTCGTCTTCAGCAAATTGCAAGTCATGTCACCTCCTGTTATTGCCCAGCTATAGTTATTTCCTGCAATATCGGACTCTAACCTACTAAACGTTAACTCCAACTCGTCACGCTCCAGTGCAGATTTACAAGTAGGAAGATACATATTAACTAATAATAACTTATCCAATGCCACAGTCATATAACGATCCTCACATGTAGTGAAGATACTGAATTAAATAAACTACATAATTTAATATCTAACAGAACGGCCAGACCTTTAATGGACGACCACGTAAAATATTATTCTTCAAAATGTATCTCATAAAAGAAGAACTGAACACCAAATATTTATCATCCAAATAATTAAAATTATTTAACTGATCAGGAGTCAACCAGTGTTCCTGCAGAAAAATGACATCAGCCTTATAATTATTGTATATTGATTTTAACATAGTTATGCCTTGATTAAAACCATGCATATTGTAACTTATTGACTTTAAGATATTATCATCTAATTGAGTAGCATGTGTAGACATCCTATACAACTAAAAGTTTTGGCTGAGGTTTAAATACCCATTCTCTTAGAATCAGATGTGGGCCGCATTCAGAGATGAATTTATTAACATCATCAGCATCAATGTTGACCCTGAATGCATTCGAATTTTCGTATCGTGTTTTAGCTGTAAATACATTGTGGACTTTAATATTAAAATTTTTTAAACCAGCTTTCAAATGCTTCACAGCCTATACAATAGTGTTTGATTGTACAAATAATTTAATCTGCACAATTCTATCAATAGGCAAGTGATATTTACTTTTCCAAATTGTTGTCATTAATTCTATACACACGTTTATACTACAAAATTTCGGAGAATACGAATGTTACAGTAAAATATGTGTAGGCCTACCGTTTATAATCTATAATTTTACTACGCTATCAAGTTTTAACACCTAAATGTGTATAAGATTATATTTATATCACCCATGTCGTATACTATACACAGAAAGTTTCTTTAAAAAGTATATTGAAATGTATCTTGAAGATATTATCTAATTATTATATCTTCAAGATAGTTTTGGAAAGTAACTGTATCTTGAATCGTCAAGATACTTTTTGAAAGTATCTTGCCTAACACTGGAGCGAGCCTAGTAATAAATTGTGTGTAGAAATATGGCCAATGGATCAGCAATTTGTCAGAAAAATCAATCGAGATTGGCAGCTACATTTAAATGATCTTTTTAAAATGATCATTTAAAGTGCTTATTTAAAAATGATCATTGAAACTAGGCCATAAGACTGTCATGACTGTTGCATATCTTATTACACATCTTCATCGGAACGTTCTTATCGCGTTACAGATCAAGGAGAGAGTAAGCATGCATAGATGATTAATTTGAGATACATACTGTAAGGGTAAAATACTGACCCAATCAGGAGATAATTAGCTTAATAAATATTTATATACAAAGTTACATTATATACATGAATATATTATATTAGTCTGCTGAACTTATCATCGGCGTACGGGCTTAGTCGGGATTTGCGAAGGGAAAGGGCGAGGGGGGTTCTACGATTGACAGGGAGACACATCGTTTATCATGGCCTCAAACTTAAATAAGAGGCATTGCAATTTTCCATGTTATCATTTTTTTCAAATTTTTTGCATTCAAGATTTCTTTTTAATAATAAAGAATTAAAACTGGTTTATCAAGACCAACCATAAATTTT
This sequence comes from Enchytraeus crypticus, assembly GCA_905160935.1. Taxonomy (NCBI): domain Eukaryota; kingdom Metazoa; phylum Annelida; class Clitellata; order Enchytraeida; family Enchytraeidae; genus Enchytraeus; species Enchytraeus crypticus. The sequence continues at coordinate 2,027,638 of CAJHZI010000197.1, read as the reverse complement.
GTCCGTACAGTCTATCAAGAATACCTAACTAAAAATAATCCATCGATTAAATTTAGATTGAATTCAAGTTTGAAGTTCATTTCTTGTAACTAATATGCGTTTATAGACATGCTAAGTTATCATCATATCCAATAATAAATTGCAGTTTTTAATTTTTTACACAGACTCTTTACCATGGACCTGCCAGTAGGTACTAAGATAGAGAGACACCGACCTAATGGAGGGGTTTAGCATTCAACTTCCCCCCCTCTTCCTTGGCTCTTACCACCAATGACATTGATCTCTCTGTATAGATTGATTCATATATATATATATATATATATATATATATATATATATATATATATATACATATATATACGTATATACAGTATATATATATATATATATATATATTTATATATTTTTCTTATATATATATATAATTATATATAAAAATTATGTATATAAGCTATATATATATATATATATATATATATATATATATATATATATATATATATATATATATATATATATATGAGTGTGTGTATGTATTTGAATAAAATCCATATATATAGTATAATATGGAGCTTTTTATAAGATATTTTACTACTATCATTTCTCTTTCACAATGTATGGCCGACTGGCAGGTACATGGTATAAACGACTCCATTCTTCTCCGTTTTCCATTTTCCTCTTCTTGTCCACATATCAATGTATCTTTAAATTATATAATATTCTTAATCTCAGTCTGCTTCAGCTTCTCTTTCCTTCCATTCTTCCTACGATGACCTCTTTTACTTTTAGTTATCTATCTACCATGGAATGTGGCCTATACAGTGCGTTCTCCTTTTTCTTAATGCAATTATCAACTGTCTATCTGTACCTACTCTCTACAGAACTTCTTCTTTGTTAACTTCTTGGGTCCAGCTAATCTTTCTTGTTCTTCTCCTTATTCACAATGTTAACGCTAACGCTACCTTTGATTAAATCAATGATATTGCAAATAAGTAGGACTTACTGTAAAACTGAGCATATTATAAAATAGGCCTAACTGTAACCATTTGTTGGTCAGTTACTCATTTTTCTGAATGCAATTTAAACCAGCACTTCCATTATCAAGAAGGTAGCTACTTTTAACTTGCTGGAGTTGGGTTAAGTGTCCATGTAATGTGTGGATCATTTCTTTGCATGCACTAAGGGACCTAATCCTAATCGCGTTGTGCCCCTACAGGATGACCGGATAGCGAACATAAAGCATTTAGTACTGTTATATTTTCTTCACTTAACCTGGATGCCGATAATTTTCCACTTTCAGCAATAAATGCTAATGCACTACACACATTACGAAGCCTCACAATAAAATTCATCCCTTGTCGATATTCCATGTAATATTCGTTAAACTGAGATTTTCTATCTATTATTTAGCGAATATTCTAAGAACTGAATAGTAAGTGCAAGTAAGTACTTGCATGTATTTGTACAACAATTACTTTAAATTTTTAAATTTTCAATTAAAATTGTATTTCTGGTTGAATAAAAATTAAATATCACGGAATATGATAGCTATTTTTCATTTGGCCCAGACTCAATGAGCGATAGCCACTACATAAACTTTAGTCTTAATTGATTAATAGCTTCACTCCATGGTAAATGTGCTTTATTAAAGACAATAATAATAATAATAATAAAATAAAATCTTTCTTTTATCTTATTTTTAGCCCAGGGCCCAATACAGCCCCGGGCATAAAAAACAAATTTAAAAAATGATTATAATCACGAGCTGGAGAGGGTGACCATTACTAGAGATCAACCAGTGCCATTACTAGAGATCAACGTCAAAAGACTTTTCTTTGGTAGCGACTGCCTACAGCTCTTCAGCTATCAATGCAGTCTGTTTCAGTGTCATTTTGACTAATGCGGCTTCACAGAGTGTAGAGGATTTATTTTAACCCCTTTAGTTTTTAACTTTTAATTAAATAAAGTCTCCTTTTATCTTTTTTATTAGCCCAGGGCCCTATACAGCCCAGGGCGTTAAAATAAAATAAACAAATAATGATGATTATAATAATAATAAAAAGAAGAAGTAGAAAAAGAAGAAGAAAAAGAAGAAAATGAAGAAGAATCCCGATGGAGTTGCCTTCGTTAATAGCATAGGCACACTTATTGCAGAACAAACCTGCGATAAGCGAGAGACATTTTTTCTTTGGCAAAAGATTTATGACTTTTTAAAGAATAATGCAGTCTGCTTCAGCAATTCTTTTAAGTCTCGAGATGACCTTGAGTATCTGGGCGGCTATTCAGCACTTATTGCTCGAATTGTTTTTATCAAACCTTGGGTTCCTTACTCCCGGGGTAAAAAAATAACAACAATAATCAGTGAATTTATATGAACGCTGCTCTATGGAATTAGCCACAGTAGCGCTAAAGCAGTTAATTGTATGAACTATTGAACAAAACTCCCTTAAGCATCTTCTGAAAGCTCAGAAGAGATAGATCTGACTGTCTAGGAGTAGCGGGTAGACTGTTCCAAGCAGCCCATCTTCGTTCTGATTTACAGCGAATGTAGAGTATCCCACCACCAGTAAATCGAAGTGGGTTAGAAAATGTAGATCGCGTAAGAGTAATATCAATGTGTCCTAGTACTAGATATGAGTTTTGCTGCAGCATTCTGAATCTGTTGTAATGTGTTCATTTTACCCTGTTCAGCACCGTACAGAAGACTGTTACAGTAGTCAAATCTACTGAATACGAAAGTTTTCTTCAGAATGTGGACTGCTTCTTGGGTGAGACAGAGTTTAATTAGACGAGTCTGACGTAAATGAAACAGACACGACTTACTTACTGAGATTATATGATCACAAATTGTTAGGTTTAAGTCTATTTTCTGACCTATGGGTTTTTAACTGATTTATATACCGAAATGAGAATACCAGAAACACGTACATCATTAATTTTGACATCAGCCACAATCATTCTCCTGTCAATCCAAAACTGAATTCTAATTTAGAGTTGTGTTTTTATTCTGTTGTACACGTTTTGCAATTATTTTGTAATTTATTATAATTGGTTTTATTCTTGTTGCTCTTATTAACTTATGTTTTAAATTTTGTTTTAAATTCCTCACATTTTATCCACTGTGTTAATGTTAGACTTACTTGAAAAATTAGATGTAAACTGACTTAAGCAGTCAGTATAAAATATATTGCATAACGTTTAGTTTTACTAGTAAGATCTAATGTTTTCAAGTTAACAGTCCACTTCGTTAAATTAATAGAAACTTTAAAAGAATAATGGAGAAGTAATGCCGCCAAAACCATAATACCCTAAATAAGATTGAATAACCAGATGTGTAAATATTATTAGAAAGTTACAAGAAATATCAACTCAGGAGATTTCAGTTTGACTACAAGTTTACTCCATGATGTTCGTGATTTTCTTAATGCAGGCAGCTGCTACGTCAAGCTGCACCGTTCTGAATGTGTTACTGCAACAAGAATTATTTTCATCAACCTGGAATCGTGTGGCGAATATGGGCCATTATGTACTGAAACACCTTGAAATCGCTTTCTGTGTGCGACAGAAACAATATCCGACATATTAGAAATAATTTCTTCCAGATAATTAACTTAATACTTCTAGAATACAAGTTACAATTATAAGTATTTTATTTAACTTATTGGGATCATTCAACAATTTTATAACAATATTATAACTGATTCTAATCAAAATAGCGTGTTTAAGATCTTGCACTTATCAATTACACTTATCAGTTACTTTAACTAATCGAACTAGTTAGATTAACAATGATGAGGTAGCGAAATACCGCTGAACACTGATAGTAAAGCTACATATAAGCCACGTATACATGTAGATGTATATGCCATGTATGGGACAAACGCACATGTAGGTTTATCTGTCCGTTTTGACAGTTGGTTTTAAGTACCTTCGTCTTGATCTTGATCTCTGTCCTTCATCTTCTGTTTGATTTCACTAATAACACAGTTATCTCTCGCTTTGATCAAGTCTCTCGTTTTGACGAAACCTTTTGATCAATTCTATTTCATTTGATGAAATCAAATCAAACGGTAGCTGTATTCTTGCTTAGAACAAATTAAATGAAATTACTATTTAACGTAGACACTTACTAGTTATGTTTATATCATTGAATAAGATCAAAACTATTAGTAGAGATCAGAGTAGAAATCTAAAGAACAAGACTAAGATCAAGGCCACAGTCGGTGCATATAGCTATTTTTAAATTTTGTTTATAGTTATCAATTAAATTTAGTTATGTAGTTAGATTCTCTCTCTCTCTTTCTTGCACTCTCTCTCTTTCTCCCTATTCCTCCATCCCTCCTTCCCTCCCTCTCTCATCATCATCATCATCATCTTCCCTTAAATCCCAGTTTAACTAGGGTCGGGATACGAATAGACCTTCTCCAATCATAAAGACTTTTGAAGTTTTTCCATTCGTTTAAATTGTGTAGCAATTTCTGGACCCAAGGCGCTATCCAACCGAATACCCTTTCTGACGTTGGTTTGGATTTAGTTTTTATGTCGCCTTCTACGACACGTGCATATTTACACGGTTGGTCTACTCTTTAAGCAACCCGGACACAACACGGGAAAACAAAACACGGGCACACAACACCTTCCCTCCCTCTCTCTCTCGATAAATTCTCTAAACGGTATGAATCCTCTCTTATTTGTAACTTTTCTAGTACAGTGTGACAACGCTTTAGCAATTCGTTAATCCATACTTTAATCTGCCTTAAATCTTTATCATTATTATTTAATTCTATTCCTATTCATTCTTCCTTCTGTTACCCTTTTCAGTAACTCATTGCCACTGTGGATCACTATTCTTATATTTCATATCTGGCTCATACCCTTGATTCTAAATTAGATCTAACCGAACGTAGCATCATATAAATAGAAAAAGTGATAAGATAAACAATCCGTAAACAAGCATCTGTGCTTCCTGACCCAGTGTACCATTAGGTTATATTAAAGATCTTCTATATCTTATCACATTTGTTATTTGAGTGCTGCATCAGGTCTATTTAGAATCACTGCTGAGAGCGGCTGATGAGCCTGTAGTTGTTGCTCTGTGGCACATCAGAGCTACCTCTCTACGCGCAGCATCAGTTAACTCCAACAGTCGTCACTTGGATACAGAAATAATTATCTCTCGGCGACTCATTTCTCCTACTATAGCATCGATTTTCTATCAAGATAAGATACGGCAAAAGTCAGTTATTAGTTTGCACAGCGCGAGAATAAATAAATTAAGCGTTCGCAATGAGCACTTGCCTGAAGGACTGCAACATAATTTAGTAGATTAATTGTTTCTCTCTCTGCTGCAGGGCAATAGGTTGGTTCTTAATGTTGTCATTGATGACTGTAGCACTCTAATTGTTACTGTTATTATTATTTATTAATTATAGAAATAATTTTAATTCTATAAAGATTAAGACCAAGAACCGGAAAATTTCTTGCAGTTTTAGATGCCCGAGCCTTTAATAGATCAGCTATAGAATCTTCAAACTCTGATCATGGAGTTAGTGATTTGAGGCCAAACTAGTAACTAGTGAAACCCGCTACGTAATATACTAATGATTTATTGATAAGCTTACCACTAACAATAATCCTTCTCTGTTTCTGTGTTAATAAAGATAGTTAATTTCTGTCGCACAAATTAATTGAGCCGTAGATTAATAGTTAAGAAGTAGGGGGCCTACGGTAAATGAACTAAATGGATCAACAACGGCTTATGTACAGCAAATTATAGCTATGCATTAGTAAATTAAACCAGAGATCAGTATGTTAATCAAAGGAAGAACGACATAAAAAATATTATTTAATGTTGCTGTTGTCAATTGAAGGACGTTAGTATTAGCGTAGTAGGGCAATAGTGACAAAAGTAGAATAGGTTTATTCATCGGAAACTATCAAGCACTGGTTTTATTGATTGACGGTACCTCTGATACCTGTAAAGTATCAGCAGTAGTACCTGCAAACTATGGAAATACATCGGCTAACTAATCAATACCAGTCGGCTTAGTATAGGCAACATACTGGCTACATCTAAACGCCAAAGGCTGTAGCCTGGTTTAATGTCAGTTTTCTGTCTGAAAAGAATGCTACTGGCAGGCCAGCAATTTATTTTTACCTTGTACCTATTAATACACAGTCGAAAAATTTACTGACATACTAATGCCGGAGCCATAAAGATTGCTTGGCTTTGCTTAAAATCATTGTTGAATTTTAAAATTGTATCGATTGTACGAGCATTGAAGGTAGATTACAAAGTCAATCAAAAGATTTACATTTTGATTGAATTAATCAACCTTAGTTAGTTAATCATACATGTATATTTCAGATATATATTTATCATTAAAGATTCGTAGAAAAGCAAAGTTAGACAGAGGTGTCTGCTATGCAGAAGACCTGAGTTCATTCCACCTAGATCATCGTTTCGAGATCTGACGTTTCTGATATTTTCACTGCATTCTTGTCCTTACAAAACAGACGTTAACTTTGTTAAAGCGATAATAACTAGAGTGAAGAGTTTGAGAGTTAGTTAAAGCCCGCGCATTACCGAATTGCTTTTAGAAAAACCGGAGAACAAACCAATCAAAATTCAACGTATCTTGAAATAACCTAATAATGGAAGTCGCTGTTGAGATAGGTAATCGAGAACCAGCAGCTTCCAAAGGCTATTAAGACACGCTGTAGGTTTACTGAGTGATTTGCTGTGTAACAGAATCAATTTGTTGGTCTATTGAGTGTACATTTGAGACAGCTACAGCGAACTTTGAATATAGCAGAAATATATACATTAAAATTTGTCATTAAATTAAACACAGAGGGAGAGAGTGAGTGAGTGAGTGAGTGAATGAGAGAGAGAGAGAGGCGGAGAAAGAGCTATAATTTGATGATGAATAAAATTATTAAAATACTGATTGGCAGCTAAAAAAATAATACTGAAATATTATGCAGGCATATTTTAGGAATTGATTTAGCTCTTCTGAATGATAAATGTCCTATCTAGAAAGTTGTTGTAAATAGATGAGATTAACTAAGTAGACAGTAAAGCCTGGTGGTGAAGTAGTTCTAATTAATCGCTTCCGGCATTTTGTTGTCAGTTGCCGTCAATGAAATGATATTTATAACAGGATAAAGTTTTCTCCACTGACCAATTTGTACGGGTAAGTGAATTAACTGCTAATACATTAATCCACTATACATTAGTCTAATTAAGTTGCAATTTTAATAATGTCCATTTAGATAATATTCTAATTGTTGTTGTATTATTCATATATCATAGTCAGCCTCAATTCTTATCTAAATGACCGTCATGCTTTGTTATACGTTAAACATGGACATTAATATGCATTATAATTAAACTAAATGACAAAGTCAGAATGGATTTATCAAATAGATATGGTGATGGATAAAAAGTTTAGACTTCATGGAAAATTAAATGCCGATGACGTTTATGATAGCTGCATCTAAGTTATTCTTTAGAATTAGACAAAATTGATAAGTTAATCTTTAGTTTGTTTTGGATTAGGAAAAGGTATTTGAAACAGCATGAATAAAGGAAAATCTAAGACATTTGCAATTCACCATAAAAGTGGCCACACACGATCAAATTTATCTGAACAGATATCTGTTCAGATAAATTTGAATCGCCCACACACGGTCAAATTTAACTGTTCAGATATCTGATCAGTTATGCTAATTAGCTGTCAATCATTCTCAGCCTGCAGCGCGCGAGTTTGGCGTTGTTAGGGTTGGCATAACCCTAACCCTAACCCTAATCAATCAACATCTTTTTGTGCAATGCAAACTACTAATTTGAGAGCTGATTGATGGTGGCTGTCCATTTGACTGAAGTATCATTTAATAGGTTCAATTCTATTTATTTATTTTTAAATCCCAATTGAAAATTTATACCCCTGCCTATTGTGCATGCACAAGTTCATCTATTATCAATGGATTTAAGAATAACCCTCCATCACCCTGGGAGTTTTTCCTTCCTAAGCTGTCAACAAATAGTCGTCCAAGATGGCCACCCAAAAAGTACTAACCGAGGTCGATGTAGCCTAACTTCGATAATTGACGCGCAACTAAATCAAGTGCGCTAAATCCCGCCAAACGTTTGTGAAGTGTTCATTATTGAGGGAGATTATAGAACACTATATAAATTGCGCATGCCATTTTTAGTTGAGAAATATAATGGAAATTGACCTTAGATAAAATTGTTATTCATTGCTTATAAAATTTATTTTTGTTTAGCAAAGGTGTTTAATATTGAATTTTTAAATAAATCCGTTTAGCGGCCCGTATATCCCTATTCGAGGTCGAAACGAAAGGGTCTATATAGGAAATGGAACATTAAGGTCGCGTATAATATTATATTTTGCACCGTTTTTTTGGCTTGATTTTGTCTCAATAGTGCTCGATGTTGTCATTGATGACTGTAGCACTCTAACTGTTGTTATTATTATATCGATTTGTCACCACCACGTTTGCACGACTATGTTTTTATTTTTGCACGTCTTAGCGCAGTCCCGAACTCGCGACCTCTCGTTCTAGAGGCGAGCACTATATCACTGCGTCACGAGTCATTCAATTTATATATAAAAATCAATATTGAAATTTAATAATGATATTTAATTCGGTAACGCTTATCGCTGTATGTCAAAAGCACCGTTGTGATTTCTAATACTTTTATTTTAATTATTCATTTATGAAATTAATCTCAATCTATAGAACACTCAAATTAAAATATGTTTACGCCGACAAGTGCGCAAAGTCTTTGTGGGCGGGACTAGTCGTCAGATCTGAAAACTGATGCGGCCACACACGATCAAATTTATCTGAACAGATATCTGTTCAGATAAGTTTGTTCAGTTAAATTTGATCGTGTGTGGAGAAACTAGGTCATCAGTACTCTCGTCAGTTTTTAAATCTGACGCGGCCACACACGATCAAATTTATCTGTTCAGATATCTGAACAGATATCTGAACAGATGAGTTTGATGGCAAAACTGATCATGTGTGGCCACTGTAAGTGAATTAATTCAGGCTTTGATTGAGAGCAGAAAAATCTATTTACTACAGCTATTTCATTGGCTTAAAATTCCAAAAAGAATATAATTTAAATCTTGACTGACTTTATTCAAATATCTGAATAAAAATACTTACAGTCTGTTGACTCATGAAAATTTACTGTTCCTAAATAATGAACTGTCTCTTATGGCGACAAATCATTCCTGTAGTAGGTCCCAAAATATAAAAAGAACTTGCATCTTTCGTAAGACATCTTGATTCACCTTGTAGCTTTAAAAATCTTTAAGCGCATATTTTACACGATCCTCTTGAAATTATGTGCTCTGATCTATTTCAAATATCTATCAGATTTTGATATTATAGATTTTGTGATGCTTGATATTTGTGTACTTTATTGTATAATATTGTTTGTTTTATGGTATTTAATTATTGTAAAGTATATATAGAGATGCTCTTGAATGATATGCTCAATTAAACGTTAAACATTAAAGTCATAAAAGACAACATTTTATCAGATGTGATGACTATAATATGTCTGAGGTTTGGTGTTGAGATCTTTTCAGTTTCTCATGCGTTGATGATGTGTTATAAAATCAACACGTAACTATTACAGTAAATGTAGATAGTAATTTTTCTTTCCAGTTTAAGAAATTATTTGGATGATACTGGTTGGAACCAGTGGCGATGTCGGTAAAATATTCTACCGCGGATTAGTGTGTGCGAGGTTCAAATCCTGGGCTCGACCGTTATCGATTCGATGATGCTGATACTAATACTGATATTCTGATGATAATTATACTAGTCCTGATATTCTATTGTACGGTCTGGTGTCCAGGTTAGTGGCACATTTTTCTGATAAGTAAGAGGCTGGTTTGAAAAACGTTTCCTCGTTCCCCGTCGGACAGTATAAACCACAATTTGGAACCACAGTAGACAGAAAACTCTCTCTGACACTATGCTTGAGGACGAAAAAAACTTTAAACAAAGCATTTAATACCCTTTATCATTGGTGATAAAATTGAAGACCTAAAATAGTATCAATTAACTTTGTGACAAGGTAGGTTTGTTTGAGGGACATGCTTTTGAGGGTTATGCCTAATTTAGGTTTATAGTTTATAGTGTAGTATTGTTACGAATGAAATAAAAAATCCCAACCAACGTCAGAAAGGGCAGGGCATTCGATTGGTGAGCGCCTAGGCTCCAGAAATTGATGCTACATTTTCTAATCCCGTTAATTAATCCCGTTATAATTTTCTAATATCCAATCCCATTTTCTAATTTTTCTAATCTAGTTAAACTGGGATTCATGAGCAGATGATGATATTCTGCGAAAAAAGTGCACCTATAAATGTGTTGACCTATACTATACAGTATTGGTAACGTAGCATTATAATCAACGATGATGATGATGATGATGATGATGATGATGAAATTCACCATTTGGAATCTACAAGTGCAATTAGGCAATTATAATTAATGTAATATGATTAATATGATATACAAGTCGTAAAGCAGAATCCATTCAGATCGAGTACCCCAACTCGAGAGTATGAGCTGATTAATAGCCATTGTCGATTTCTATCCTCTCGACCCTGGCTGACGCAACAGACTGATGAAGGGTGTTAGAGTCTGACGAGCGAGTTGATCGAAGATTTACTGGTAAAGAACCTCAGTGACTGATGTTCTTCACTGGAGACGTGCCATCAAATACGTAGCAAGCTGAGAATAAGCCACCGATATATTATTTGCTAATCAATCAATCTTTTATTTTTCAATCAGAGATATGAACTTTAGCAAATGAATTTAGTAAGAATTGAAAATGATGTTAAGGCTATTGAACATGATGTGTTCGTAGCAGGCGATTACCGCATAAATTGCAGAAGAACATAACTTGACTACTATCTGCACACGTCTTTTTAAAGTGACGTTAAGTTAAAGTTTTAATTTGTTAAGTTTTGTGTGTTTAAAACATAAACATATAGCAAACGACTTCGTAACAGACCTAACATACATTAATAGAATATACATAAGATAAATGTGTTTATGTGAGAAGATCATGCCATACAGAATATTTCCTTATGCACACCAGATTATCTCTTTCGCCTTTGTTCAAGATAGATTTGTAAGACTTTCTTGTAGTTGGTTTTTACTTAAACTTCTTATGCACTAATTAATGGCTGCTTCAGCTAAACTTAACCTGTGTCTGTTCGTAGGTTATACGTGTCACGTGATTATATGACAACGACTGACATTGCCTTGTGGCGAGGAACCGGACGTTAAATATTTATTGATTAATTGACTGATGGAAGAATATGTAGCTTGAAATCACAGAATACCTCTAAATATTGAGAGACACTCTATCTCCAGTGCACTGACAAATTGCAGCATCCAAGGCATATATTCATACGTAGAGTCTGTTTTTACGCTCCATAGAGACCAATCAGCAAGCCAAATATCAAGAAGTTATTACATTCACAAAAGGCTAATTTTTTCATATAGGCCTACTTTAGGCAGCCTATTTTTGCCAAATAACATGGCTTCTGAGGTGATTTTCGATTGACGTCCTCATTTTTTGCATGTCGCCATTTACGATAAGTGCGGTTTATGGCTGGTCTATTATTCAGTGTCACGGACACAACACGGTAAATTAGGAGATTAAACTTTCATCATTTGCAGTACTTGATTGATCAAGTACTGCCATTCAAGCGTTAGATCATGCGTTTACAAATATTTGAGCTAATGCTAAATAAAATGTGTGAGTTACATTTAACAGCTAGGCTACTATTAAACAGAAAAACAGCCTCTGTAAGAAACTTAGCAAAATACCGTAGAATTAATTCAAATAACCTGATATAAATGATCGCACAAATTCATTTAAAGTCAAGCATTACATGACTAAAATCTATTGTAGCTTATACCGAACATAATAACAATTAATTATGCAAAACGTATTTATAAATATTCGCGTGTTCGTCGAACGTTGACTAAACAAAAAATTCAAGCTAAAACTATATTCGCAAAATATCAAACGTTGGCCTATATACGATATTTTCAGCTCTATTTCGTGCATGCCATGACATTTCTTCTCATCCTTCTAATGCACGTTTTTCGTGTTTCGCGATTACTTTCCTGCAAGAAATGTTTGCATGATTACTATGCGCATATGTTGATGGAGTATGATAGAACGCCTCCTGTATCTTATTCAATCCATCATCGTTTCACTTGGCTTTTCTAAAGTACTTCTAGGTTCAAGTCACTTGTTCTAATGCTTCTGTGTTCACTTTGACATTCTTCAATCATTTGCAACTGAAAGAAACAAACTTTTCTAACTGCCTTCACTCTAATATACGAAATTATTAGTTTGTTGTAGGAAATTTGTGAGAGACAGAGAGGTGCATTTAGATTTCATGTAAAAAATTTAGAATGTCTTATTAGCGTAGGGGCAACGTCAAGAAATTTTAAATGACAGATGCTGAGGTGAATTGAACCCTCGTGGTTCAATTCACCTCAGCAGCTGTCGAATCCCAGCCGCGCCGATCTGAGAGTAAAATCTCGGACACTCACTTGTCCGGTTATATCGAATATAATCTAAATTGCCTAACGATTTAAACATGCGGTATTAAAAGTGATAGATATCACCTTAATTGCTCGCTTCAAATAATGCGTATTGACTTTTTTTTGATTTTTAGATTTCGTGAGTCAGAATCATGTCACTTTGTCTAAGAAAAAGTCTTCATGGTAAATTATTCTATTAATGTTTACGATATAGTATAATGTGTGATTTGCAATTTAAATTTCTTCATGGTTAGGATTTATATTTAGAAAAGAGAGTCTTAAAATCACACTGTTTAATGTAAGAGTTAAAGCAAATAATAATGTCTTGAAGGAAGGCAAGTTACTTGCAGTTTTAGAAGCAGACATTTTCAAGTACTTGTAAAAGAAAAGTATCTTTTAAAATGTTGGCATTAAGGTCTATATTTATTTCTTGCCAAACGAATCTCATTCGTTCTATATTTACTCCTCCAGTTTAAATTACTCTTAAATGTCAGAGACTACTTCGTTGCTCTGAGAAGCATACAGAGTATATATGAAACCTTACACATACGTGACCGAGGTAGCTGCCGCGCGTATCGTCTGTCAGAGCAAAGCATGGCTTCCAGCTTCCGTGCACGAACGTGTTAGACCTTTTCAAAGAAACTTATCAAAGTGAAACATCTTTAAAACAAAGATTAACATTTTAGTGGCATAGATATTGAACGAATTAAAACATGAAAACTGACTGTGAAGAGGAATATATGTGCTGTATCTAACATTACTCAAATCTAGAAAGAGAGAGAAAGGATAAAAGTATGGATGCTTTTTCAGGAAGATATAAATGTTTAAAAAGGAATTCTAAGCGACTGCTTCTTTCAAGATGCCAAACCAATGTCGTTCTATAAAAATAAAGTATTTGCAAATTGTGGTATTTCGGCATTTTGTATTAAATAAAACTACACTATAACTATTTAACTACATTCCAGCTGAGCGGATGTAATATTTTCTCGTTCTTTCTATTTTCTCAACTTTATTCTTCAAAAACCCGAGTCCAGGAATTTTCGAGGCCATGTTTCATTTACTGAGTCGAATTAAAACTCGTACAAGCGGTTGACGAAGCCCCGCGTGACTTTTCTTACAACTCCGTCACTATTTCCTCCATGCGTCTCTAAGTCGAGCACAGTTGTGTGACCTCGCGACGTCGTGGCATAGAAATGAGTTGACGAGTTGTAAAGAAGGACTGATTAGCGGTTAGTTCCCGCTCAAACCTCCAGGGATCCAACAGCTTAGCTCGCTCACCACCCGTCATCCACTCCTCTCTATCGAACTAAATCCTCGAACTATTGCGAGCATTTGAAAACCAAGCGACGCGTGGTGAGTGACGAGAGAGCTTGAGTAGCGGAATGCTTTCAGGTCCCAGAGGACCGGACTTCGATTAGCGATACATCCACTCTGGTCAGTAGACTGGATCGCTAACGAACTAGCTTCTTTTAGCTATATATACTGTATATCCGTTCTTCATCCGGGGAATAATTCTAAAATAGTTCAGATAATAGCATCACTTGCTTCATAGAGTGCCACTCAGAAACAACATGGGAAACAACGAGTAGCCAAATCAGAAACCAAAATTATGTTTGAGAAATAAGAAAGTTAAACTAATGAATTGAGTTTTTGTACATTATTTAATGTACAACTTGTTTTTGTGTATAGTTCTTGTGTACATTTATTTTTGCCTAATAACATTAAAACAGCATCAACGCTGACCAAACAGGACTGCTATGACTTTATTTATGTATCCAATGGCATTATCAATACTTAAATTATCACACACTATCTTCAGCTCTATTTCAGTATTCATTCTGGCATGAACAGCTATTATTACCTGATTTTCGAAACTAGCAAAACCAATTTCACTTTAAAATTTTGAATCTGATTTATTTAACGACATCATGCACGCAATATACAGACGGCCCAGCACTCATTGATCTTGCTGCCTGGATGCAATATTACTTCCCCACTAGATTTCTGTGAATAGCACATTGCTGTCCTCATTACACAGCTGATTAACCGGTCGTTGCAAGGTTTTTCTGACTTCCTCAAAACATGCTTTTGATTCTTCATTGCTAAATTTGTGGTCACCTAGTGAGAAGTGATCGTTTGATCTCAGGTGTGACATAGTGATATCGTCAGTCTTTAAAAGCTAGGCTAGCTGTTTTATTTAATCAATTTGAATAATTAAATTAATGAATAAGAAGTTTGGTGTTGACTTGAATGATTGATGGTATTTAAATGTCTGACGCATTTATGTTCATTGACATGATGTTTGCATGATGTGTCTGTGTACTGCGATTTATCTTATATTTTTTTACTTTGGTTCTAATAAACTTCAATTTGTCCTGCTGCTCCGCTTTAAGAATCTATTTATAAAAAGTTCACTACACTGAAAACAGTCATATACTGAAACTATTAAGATCTAAGCAGATCATGATCGGTCAAACAGATTTCAACTCGAGTGCTCCGCGGTTTTGATTTTTAACTCCATTATTCGTATATTTTTTTAAAATTGACAAAACTCTGTTTTATCATTGATCTTTTATTTTTACAAATTTACTAAAATTATGTTTTATATTTGTGTGGCAACGAAGGCTTTAACTCACTATCCGATCTGTTTTTATTATATATTCTCGACAAAAACACAGCAACATTAAAAAGCAAATATAGTAAAAGAGAGAAATTATGCAATAGCAAAAAATACTAATGGGTATAGTAGATACATTGTTATCAAACAAGTCAAATATATTAATAGAATAGTTAACTAGAATGACACGAGAATGATATATGATTCTATAAAACAGTTTAAAAAATCAGTGTGTATGCATCATAGAAAAATTGACTTATTCAAATGTTTTTCTCAAAAGGAAATATAATACGATGAAATATCAAAAATGTTTATGTTTCTACGATTGTGAGATGCCTATCAGATTTTAGAGAAATTAGCAAATTACGAATATCTGACAATAGTTTATATTTATATCTGAATCTAAATAAGAGAAAAGAAATGCATTGATTACTAATTTTCAGCAGCATTAGAATTTTAAAAAATCTTTCATTGAAAAATGGAACGTTCTATCACTGCGTCACAATGTTTTGTGATTTTTACTATCTAAACAATGTCTCCATAAAGTTTCATCTCCATGCTGTGATATTCAATTGCATATCTCCTGTCTAGCTTGGCTTTATCAGCACATAAATCAACTCTCATCATGCATCTCCTAGGTACTGATCCAATAAAGACAATCAAATCACCCAAAAGCATAATATTTTCTAAATATCATAAATCGACAAAAATAAAGAGATCATTTTATAGTACAGCACTCTTGCTCTAACCACCACACACAGCAAAAAAAGTTACAGTTTAAATTTGATTAAAGTTTTGCACTTGTTTCATTGCATACGTTTCTTTAAGACAAATGCATTAGTTAATATGCATAAATTCAAACATGAACTTTATCAATTCAATAGTCCATTTAAAAGCATCTCAATTATTTTATATAGGAAATATATATTCTCGTAATTTTCCCTCTTCAATCATTTGGCTACGAAAATGTCTAAATTCATATTTATAGTAACAATAATAATATTTATTATTATTATTATTATTATTACTATAATTATTATAAGCTCAAGTAGATTGATTCTCCATCAAAATTTCAATTATATAATTTGGCGAGGACCTTAGCGAGCGGGACCAAGCGGGTTGTCCAGGTTAGAATGCAAGCCCCTTGACGGCATGAAGTCGTAACGGCGCCTTGAAGGAATGGTACAATGTCGTATGGTGACGTCAGTGTCATTGACACTAGGGCGAACTCTTATCTGAATACAATTTTAGTTACTGTGGTCGGAGCTGCTGAACTAGTCGCATCTAAGAAATTGAATAAATACCATAATCTATACTTTGTTCCGATGTCAGTTGAAGCTATGGGCCACATATGAATCCGATGGAGTTGACTTGAAGTCATTAATGGAATAGGCAGACTTATTGCAGAGCAAATAGATAATAAGCGAGAAACCTCTTTCTTTGGCAAAAGCTTTTTAAGACTCTGCAGAGATTTAGTCTGCTTTAGCAATTCTTTTAAACAGCTAGATGAACTCGAGTAATAGGGCGGCGTTTCAACACGTTTTGCTTGAGTCGTTTTTATCAAATCCCGGGTTCCCTACACCCGGGGTAAAAAAATTAAAAATAACTATTATTATTGTTTTTATTAATTGTAGTATTATTATCATTATAGCGATAATAATAATAATTGTAAGACACTGCTATAGTTATTAGAATACTAGTACTCACGGATAGCATAACTCACACTAATTATAGAATTCATTAGTTTGTTGAACTTCTACACTCAGCTCATTTTTCTACTTCGCTTTCCATTCTTCGGGCACGACTTCGGCGAATATTCGGCATTTAAAGAGGCGGTCCTGATAGAACGTGAAATTTCTGAGAAACAATGAATAGATGGAAACTCTTCCAGCGATACAATCGATTTTATGTTCAGTGTAATTATAAACGTAACATGTAAAAGAATAATGACAACGGAATACGCACTGTAGTTTGTGTCTTTAAGATTTCGCTGACTTGTTTATCAGCTGCTTAGAGCAGCTTGCTCTTTCAATCAAATGAAATTTGTTGCCATATCTCTCTCTCTCCAGTTATTTTGCTAAGGTTAATGTCCAAGGTACATATTCATACTTAGAGCCTGATTTCACGCTCCATTAAGAGCACTCCAAAGTTCAAAGTTTGTCGTTTTACAAAGCGCTCTGAGTTAATCATCACTTTTGCCGCTTATAGCATGGAAAAAGTGACTTCTATGGTGATTTACCGTGACCTTACTCAATTTTTACTTTGTCGCCTCTTACGGCACGTGTAACTAGCGGGTCGGTCCATTATTCTGTTCCGGACACAGCACGAGCATTTCGGTATCTATAATAAAAATATAACCATGTAGACTGGTTGAAGCAGCAATATATCACAGTAAATCAGTCCTGAAAATGAGCACACCATGATTAATGAAAAGGTTAGCCTACTCTCAATAGAGAAATGGCCTTAAACTGTTGGTTTTTGTATAATGTGATTTGGTAATGTGTTTTCAATTAATTAAGTGATTTATTTCTATAGTTTTAATTTGCGAAATTTGCTATCTGTCCTCTTTTCTCAATCATTTACATCAAAAGCGACAAAATTTAATAATGTATACAAAATTGATTAACTGTATTCAAAATATATTTATAGCATTTAACGAAAAACCTGCAATTCAATCAAATATTCTCTAAATTTCAATAGTGTTCGTTTTAAATATGTATTACTTAGTTAACTTTTGAATCTAAATTAAAATCAAAGGAGTTTAGTTCATCTAGACTATTGTAAGTAAACAAAATAAAATCTCTTTGAAGGGCTAAAAAACAACGGAATATAAAGGTATATCTTACTGTCGTAGACTTCTAAATTTCTTATTAGAAAATTATAAATCTATCCACATTTCTCTCGCATAGAAATTTAAGGTTAATGGTTGCTAAACTATTTGATCGCATCCGTATTATATTATTAGTATATTGTGATAATTTAAATAATTTGTGTAACGACGATTCATAAAAATATTAATTACTTCATCGATTATTCGAATGAGTAATTGATTAACTCATAGATTTACTGATTAATAGTTGAATAGTTGTTGCATTAAAGAATATGCAGATAAATACATTTATTAATTGACTGATTAAATAACCTTTGTTGATATATATCTTATAGATTGTATTTAATTAAATAAACCAAATTTTTAAACGGAACTAGTCAACAATATAAATGAACATCTAGTGTTACATTTAAGGCGTTGGTAAGGCACAGCCTTTTGTGAATCGATTAACTCGTTAATCGATGGAGTGCTCAATTAATCGCTAATGCAGAATATGAGTAGGGACTAGGGATATGCACCCTGGACCTGTCACTTGGCAGAACACTAGACAGAGAGACTGCTATTATCATATTGTATTTTGCCACGCACTGTACAATGCATGTTCATGTATGTGTCCATTGCTGTATATAGTGAATTCATATTTTTGAATTTTACCATATCTTTATCTTATGATTGCAACTCAAAACTGTATTCTCTATACCCTTTTATTCGTTTCGTTATCCACAAATTTTTTTATGTATGAAGAGTTAGTAATCATTTTTGAAGTCAGCATTTTCATATTGAAAGAGTTCTCATTGCACTGAACTAGTAAAAGAGAGATGCATTCAAGAATAAAATATAAATTATTTATAAATACATGTAGATATAGCAGCGTGAATTCTTCTTTCAAATGGTGTCGACTATTAATTAAGCTCTTAATTACAATTTTTCCTTGAAAAGGAATATTAAGACATCCTGGACAGATATCGTCGTGTGCCGCTGCGTGTTGCTAGCTGCTGTCAATAATTATAACTCGTGAATCAGCCGAAAAGCCTATCTTAAGAGGTTCAGGTGCGAATACTCTCCAGCGAGAGATCTAGGACTGACTGAATAAGACGGGAGTTTATCTTTAAGAGCCATATCTGCGATTAAATAGGTAAAGTTAATGCCGATTACCACCTCATTGCACCTGCTAAATCAAGCTAACGAACTCTTGGTTCACCGTTTGAACGCTTGGATCACTGTTCACACATATCCGTCATTTACAGTGGCAGACTCTTAGAACGTGACTGCATTTCCTTCTCCTTCCCACTCAATCAACTTATCGTTACAGCTTCTTATCCTTTTATCTCGTAAATTCTTAGCGTTGTCGTAACACGCAGGCAAAATTTACTACGGGTTCGCTCTTACTTAGTATTGTATTTTCTCTTCAGGACATCGCGTCTATAAACAATTTATAATTCCTTAATCAGAGTTGAACGCACTACAATCTCATTTATATAATGTACACTCTAAAAGTATAGGCTACGTACAATACTGGCCGAAAGGCCGAATGAATAGCATGATTACCTGCGAAACCTGAGGCCAGCTCTTCGAATATTAGACGGATAGTTTTGTTACAGCAACCCATTGACACGGAAACAGATGTCAAACGTAACTACATGTACATGTACGTTAGACCCAATGTATTGCAACTCTATTTACTTATTTCTTTGCTGCGTCATATTTTTACTGTATTTTCTGCAATTGTACCTTTACTGTCACAATTTGGCTAAGCGTTTTGCTGTTCTTCGTGTCTTGCCATATACGCGCATCTACGTCCATTTTCACGTGTTCACCATTTTCACAATTTTGCCTCTATTCTTTTCGCATAACTTTATTCGACTTTTTTGAAATATAATTTCTACTATATCTTTTTTATTATATTTTCTATTCTACTTCTATTTGAGCTACACTATTTCAAGAAGTTTCATTTTCACTGTAAGCGCTAATTGAAGTCGTTAAATTTCATGCTTAATGATTTTAGCATAAATTAATTATTGTTAATAAATTGTAGACGACTTATATTTATGTACATTCCATCTTCATGCAGTTTTGAAGATGTAAATAGCAATTTTACTTCATCATTCTATCACACTTTCATGTCATATTTTGAAATGTGATGTCAACGCTCGTGGTTCTTGCCTAGGAGCTTGAAATATGATCCTATACATATTTCAATCTTCTCTGAAATCCAAACATAAAGAAGTAAAAATCTGAGTATCCTTTAAAATTTAATTCAATGGCATCATTATTATCTTTTTGAATTGTTTATAATAAGAATAATTATGTAATGCTATAAACTAAGAAACTGAAAGTAGAATTACAGTATAGTATACAGTATACAGCCAAAAGCATGCAGCCTTAAAGTATACAGCCAAAGCCACGTTTAACGTCAATTTCTTGCTCGATAGCATGTCAGTGACGGGGAGAGCTCTGCACATAATCTACATGTACTACATCGACTGCCGGCTTGCTAAAATGCACCGGCTCAGCCTTGTGCAATTCTTACCTTTCTGTGCAGTGAAGTCTGTGCAGTGAAGTCTATGCAGTGAAGTCTGTGCAGTGATGTTAAGTTAGAAATAGACTAAATTAGAAATAGCATGAGAAGTACAAATCAGATTTATATAATTGACAGGCCATGCTTTTTCTGCCTCAGTGAAGAAATTGATCAGGCGAGTATGATGCAGTTGACGTCTAATTGTAACCAAGGAAGGCAAAGAGCAATAAATTTCTTAAACGCTAAAGGCTTTATAAAAGGTCTATAAAAGTATAATCTACTTAATTGCTTGTAGATGCAATGCTAGGTAGGTGTAAAATCAAGCTTGCTACATGTACGTTTAGAAATATGTATCTGGTGCTTGAAATTTTGTAATAACCCAACAATAGTTGCAACACCGACAAACTTTAAATAGAAACTGAAAATGATGACAGAGACACAAGGACAATTTCTTATGGAGCCAAATTTCGAATGCTGCAAAATACAAAATTACTACAACGTAATAAAAGTGCATAGTATAATTTCCAACTCATTAGAAATCTGACACCTCAAAAATGTTTTCTAACAATATATCATCAGTTTTAGTTTTTATTATGATTGTAGTAGTTGTAGTGAATCCCAATTGTACTACATCATGAGTATTAGATAAATGATGAAGATTAAGTAATTTCATTTGAAGTTTCAATATAATGACATTACATTCAATTCTATAAAACTGAGGCAAAAGCGAGATTTTCTCAAATCAATTGTTTCTTCTTTACTAGAGCTGACAATGAACGAAGGTAACGATAAAGGAAAACACTTCAATGTAACATCACATAAAATCTGTTTTGTTTGAGAGTAGGAATAAGTAAGAGGATCTTAGCATTGTATCTACATATACATGTATAATAAATGTAGGCGAGTTCAATGTTTAATACTTGTCTTTAAATGGTGATGATAATTTCGACACAACTGCTACTCCTCTAGTTTGCTTAATTTCAAACTCAGATGAAATTAAGATAATGTAGTCAAATTGTAAAGCATAACCGGACAACAAAGCCTACTCTCCTATTTACCTGTTAAACAGGATCCCGAGTGTTCGGTATCAAAACAGATTCATTTCATTGAAATATTATAAGTAGACTGTATCCTGTTTTTCACTAAAATATGATAACACATAGAAGTACCCAGTAATAAACAGTGAAGTTCATCGAAATTAAACCTATGCGATATAGAACACGAAAAGAAAAAACATGAAAATTGATAAAACGTGTACCAGAGAAATCATAGGAAAAAGAGTTCTCCCTCTTTCTTAGTACACCGAATTCTGAGAGGTCTATGGTATATAACGCCTCCACACTTTTCTGTCTTGTGTTTTCCTTTTCATTTCCACGTAAGAGTGGATATTTAAATCATCTAACATTCATAATCTCAGTCTGCCTCTGTTTCTCCTTTCTTCAATTCTATCTTCTATGGCATCATTTTGTAAACTATCTCCCATTAGAATATGTCAAATTCTTCATCTTATTATAGCATTTTTCAATGACAAAGCGCTACAACAGACAAATATATCAAAGTAGAGAAAAGGATTTTTCTTTAACTACCTTTAATGCGCAAATAAAAATTCCTATTTACTTTTCAGAGCCCCGTTGCATTACTTTTTTGTTGTTTGTATAGTTACACACATGACATACAGCATGTGCTACATAGTTCCCTTTCTTAATTGGTTGCTGTTTTTGTAATTTTCGTTATTTCCTCCTTTTCCTCTCCACGGTTATTAGTAATCGTTGCCTTTTGTTGGCGCATCAATTGCAGCCAGCGCGGATTTAAGAATAACTTTCTAATATCCTCGGGATTTATTTCTTTCAAAGCTGTCAACACTCGGTCTTCCAAGGTGGTCACCCATAAAGTACAAACCGGGCGCGATGAAGCTTATCTTCGTTCTATAGACGCGCAGCTTAACCGAGCGCGCTAAAGCCCTAATTTCTACTGTATAATCAAGAATATCAGTACTACCAATTGATCTTTGATTAGGTATGAAATTCAAACTTTTGTTTGCAATTTTTAGTTACTCTACAATTGTTCCGTATAGTGTTAACTTTTGCGCTATAATATTTCTATCAAGCGTATGACAAATCTTACAATAAATTCATTTGTAAGTATTATAGTGCTGCGGAGCAAAGACCTATACTGATCAGCACTATATAAGCTTTTACTGTTGATGTTTTTACAGTTGCTATATACAGTTGCTGTTGATGTTGATTTTTCATGGGCGCGCATTATGATCAGTCAGTGAAAATTGGCACCTCTGGTGAAGAAGTTTTACAACATACATCTAACGAGCATCTTAATTGATCTCAAGTAGCTACCAATTTATCTTTCAATATATCGACGTTTGATCATAAAACCACTACTAAGAGACAGGATTTAACCTTAACTTGTTAACTTCAATTACAAGCTAGACAGACAAAGAACACAAAATTCAGGTAATTTTTAGTCGTAGTTTTATAATCTACTTGCTTGGAAACGTTTTACATTTAGAAGAAATCTAAATATACAGCGAATGAAGGCCTGATGCTCTAAGCTCAAGAACAATGCTGCGACAAACCGTTCTGCACCTGAAGAACCTTGCGCTTAATATCATTGGCGTATACGCTTTCTTTTCGGCAGCAGATAAGACGGAAGGTTTCAGAGAACATTATCTGTTTCTCAGTCCTTCTCTTTATAGTTGTCTACCAATGCCCGATTCATCAAGCCATCTTTAATTTACAGTATTCTCTATTTTCATAGGTGAAAAGTCTAAATTGGCTAATCAACTGATATACGATATGAGAACAGCTTCATAGCTCTAATGCAATCTACATTTGAAAGAATATTTGTGTCTTATGTATTTTGCAAATTAAATCATCGTCGGGATAACTCGAATGAGCAACAAGATTCTAGTCTAAGTTTATTCTTCTTTAATCTTCAAGTATAATATACATGTACACGTAGATTATAGAAGGCTGAAACTTAATTAAAAGGATAGCGGGATAAGGGTAAAAGGATAATCATTGGAAATCCCTTATTATTGGTCACACAGATCGTATTCTAGAATTAGATCATATTAATTTTGATTAAAATATCTCCAGAGCATTTAAATGTAAAAAGTTAGTTATTTTGGTTTAAATTTGCTCTACAAATGTATGCGTCCCTGCAAAACAATTAGACTTGGCTAAGCTACTGACACAGAAGCGATATTAAGTTTGATAGAATAACATCTCAATGTATACATGCAGAAACTCTATATTGAGCTGAATAAAGTAAACTATTAATTTTGAAGAAGCAACAAATAACAATTTATTTAAAATTAATTTTGAAGAGTTAGAAAAAATTTGAGTCAGCCATTATACATAAATATATTAACTACACGTGTGCAAAACAAGCATTATTATCAGTAATTGATATGTTTGCTTATTACTTATTCACAATTAATTTTCTAGAGGATTGCAGATAAATTTAGCACCGACAGTGTATACACTCTAATAGGATATTAAAGCACAATGTCTTGAACAGCGCACAGCCAATACCCATAAACACATAAATATACATGTAATAATTGTTGTTTAAACCTGAAAGAGTCCCATTTTACTAATTCATACAGATTCACTCTAATCCCCTTGATATTACTTTAGAAATTTTCAGTTTGTATATTTATTTTCTTTAGCATTATCCTATTGGGTATTTTTCATTTGGTTTCTTCTGTCGTAATCCTCTTTATAGCTACTTTCGCCGCTGTTGAGATGTTTTCAATGGATTCACACTGAAGGAGGAAATAGCTGGGCGTGAGCCTGTAATTACCGACATTCGAACATTTCCAACATAAAATTGCTGCTTCACGATTCCAGCGGTTCACTCCCCCGTCCACTTGACGCTGCTTGTCTGTGACAACTACAAATAATTACGTTTCCCACTTCATAGGAATAAACGCGTAATTGAACTTCAATGCATGCTTAGTTCTTATTTTTCCATGTTATCTCAAAGTAGTTTTAAACGTATCGTGACTATTAAAAGATGACTAAAACTATGATATTTATAACAGACATGCTTTCAAGAGCAATAGTATGATCATAATGTGGTATTGAGAAATAAATTTTTAAAATGCCAACAGTGAGTGCTATTTTAAGCTTATGAGTTCTCGAATACACGTACCAGTGCCAATTACTGTATATATTCTTTCTTTAAAATAATCGGTCACGCGCAAGGTTCTTCTTCGACACTATTTTTGAAAGAGAACGGTCATTAATTCTTTTCGTAATACAAAAACATACTCTTAGACATATTATGCTGCAGCGAGTTGTATCAACTGGTTGGTTAACAAGTTTGCGATGTTTCTGATACGTCAGATGTTGATGCTAGATCGAACTATACCGTGTATTATGTCAATATTACAACATCATAGTGGTAGAAATATTATGAAAGAAAATATAAAAGTATAAAAGGAAAGTCGGAGCAGATGATCTACGTCACTAACCACTTTCAGTAAGTTATCATACTAGAGTGTATTAGCTGGGCTCTTCCTGATAGCAAATGCAGTTTTATTGGGGCCAGTGGCTTAACCAAAAGAATTGTGCTTGGACCTCCTTTTAAAGCTGGTAAAGCTAAGGTTAACGTCAGTTTCCTCACTCGAAAGCGATGTCAGTGTCGGGCAAGCTCAGAATTTGAACCCCGCACTTTTAGTTTAGTATATTGGGCCTCCTCACTTTTTGTGGAGCATTTAACTATTTAGCCAACCTTAACATTTTGTTAAATGATTAACATAGCTCAGAAGGACCAAATACGTTTTCAACCAAATTAATGTGCACTGACAATAAAGTAACTATATAAATGAACATTGTCGGATGAATTTTTTAATTATTGAATGCAGACCTTGAGCAGAATTTGGATATTTATACTGGTGACCAATAGCTGCACCAATAGCTGCACGAGAGGCAAAGATATCCCTCTCTTTGTGAAAACTGCCTACTGACAAGTCCATGGCATATACATCCTTCACATATTTCTATCCTTTGCTTTTCTTGAAAAAACACATAAAATGACATGTACACATGCCATTGACATCCAATAATTTTGACGTGTATTGATCTATGGAGTACTCTATATGGAAGCAGACTCTGAATTTGAATAGGTACCTTGGACCTGCCCTTGGGCAGATCACTAGAGGATAGAGTAACAGAGTGAAACATTTTAGTGCAGTGTGTTAGTTGACCATAGCATATTCGTAAGGATGGAATAATTTTGGCTTTGGTATAATATTTTTTCACGATACTAAATCGTAAATTTGCCATTATTGTCTATATGGAAGCATTATAGCAGTTTATGAATGAGGAGTACACTAGAACCTGGTTCAATTATAAGGTCAATCAATACACCATGCCATACTGTACATTGCATCTTACACAAACTACGAGCAACTACTACTAACCGTTGAGAAAAAGCAATAAAACTTATCAAGATAAATTTGTAAGTATTGTGTGAGAGTGTTCACTTTTATTCTTTCAGATAAGCATGGCATCTGTTGCAGCCTGGCTACCACTAGTCCGAGCGGCTGCCATTGGTTGGGTTCCCATAGCCCACAGTCCGGTCCCGCCCTCTCCCATACCACGTGATCGCACTTGCTCTGATGACGTCAAGCTGCGAATCAACGTCAGCGGTCACGTGTTCGAAACCTGGCGTCATACCCTGGAGAAATACCCGGATACGCTTCTGGGATCAGACGAGAAAGAGTTTTTCTACGACGAGAAATGTGATGAGTATTTCTTTGACAGAGATCCGGAAGTGTTTCGCTGCATACTCAGTTATTACAGGTACGTCATTAGCTCAGCTATTACAGGTACGTCATTGACTCGAGTGGTCTACTCGACTAGCGACTGGTTGCTTAAAATCAAATAACTGCTTAGAAAAGTGTAGCTTGCAGTAGACGCCGTACAATTAACTGTCAACAACTGGCACAATATTTCTACAGCACATGGCTATAACAAAAGCTAAAAACTTTTATCCTGTTAAATCTATGCCTTTTTATGATCCTAGGTCAACGGATAGTAGATATAAAAATGCTTCGTCATTCACTGAATTAATTTCTAATAATTTGGCAAAAAAGTCAGCAAATTTGTGATTGCCTTAGTATTGAGTTCTTAGACACTTTGGTTGTGGTTATGAAACGCGATTTTAACATTAGTAGCGAAAGTTACAACATTCTTTGTAGCACTAAAACCGGTTGATTAAACTGATTTAAAATACACTTGAATATTTCGGTCAATTTTACCATAGTTTTGCAGCTGCAACACAGTAATGTTAAATTAATTAGCTCGACCATTGATTCATCACATTGTTTAACACTTCAGGGTGTTTAAAAACTCATGTTTGAAATGATGTGTCTATAGTAAAAGACTCTAAAATCGCTATTATCAGCATGGTATCGCATTTATAGGCACACGCAGACAGCTTGTTTGTGAGCTCAATGAACATACTGTAGACAAAATGTAAGCTTAAAAACCATGCATAGAAGCAGCTTAGCCAGCTGCTCTTCTGAAAGTACTGTAGCTTAGCTAAAAGTTAAGCTTATCTTCTAGCGGTAACATATATCAATGGAGCAGTTACATTAATTAATTCACTTGTTATAAAACGAGACTTTTATTTCATAGCACAGAATTAGTTCCAAACTTTCTATAAAGTTTTAAAACCATCCCTACCAGTTTTGTAGTGTGAGTTTATAACCATGTACAAAATTCATTTCTCAACTATAATGACTGCAGTGTAGCTCAATTAAAATCTCTAAATTGCTATTGTATACTGATAAATGTGTACAGCGATATATCTAAATTATTAATGATTATAATGAAGTGGAATATTCGGACTATAAAACAATAAGCTTATCTAGTGTGTCAAAAATCTTACTAAATAATAAACGAACTCATTCAATCAAAGGCTGAAAATATATTAAGTAAACCACAATAGGGATTTAGAGAATGAAGCGGTACAAGAGAAGAATCAGGTAAATAGTTTCAGATATTTATGGCACACATGTAACAGATGATAGGAAATGTGGAACAAAAATAAAATGTAGGGGTAATGCGAGTCATACGTGAATACATGTAGCTTAGAACAGGAAAATGAGGTTTTTATATGCCTGGAAGATTTTTAGGCAGTTTTTGAAATAGCTTTTGACAGGGTAAACTGGTTGAAGATGTTAATAATTTTGAGAGAAATTTGGAGTGGAATGAAGAGATAGAAGAGTAATCATGAATCTTTACACGAATCAAAAGGCATTTATCAATGTTCAACAGGAGTTAACAGAAAATGGAAGCAAAGAAAGGGACTGACAAAATAACTAAGGAAGGAATGCTAAATAGGGTTGATTATAAATAGACTATTAATAAATATCTTAATGAATAAAATGAAGAACTGATTGGGTCATGTTCTGAGAAGGAATTGCTTACTAGAAGAGGCAATGCAAGGAAGAGTGAAAGGATAAAAGGTTGAAGGAAACCGAGACTTAGGATGCTGGATGATTTTATAACTATTTCGTACAATATGAAGTGAAAAGCAGAGGATAGAAAAACGTGGAGGAGTTATATGCCATGGATCTGCCAATGGGCTATACATTAATAGATATTATATATATATATATATATATATATATATATATATATATATATATATTCGTAATTAAAATTATGTATCCACTCAATTTTAATTAGTCATATTATAGTGTACCTTTAATTTTCAGTATTTCGCAATTTTAAATATGTATCAATTAAGCGTATATCAATACAAAATTCCCATTGAATATTTGATATTAACTTATGAACAACACTTACTGCAGAGTCACTGATATTTTTAGAACAGATTGATCTATTTTTGTGTGTTTGTAGAACGGGTAAGCTGCATTATCCGAAGCAGGAGTGCATTGTCTCATTTGACGACGAGATGGCGTTCTTTGGCCTGATGCCTGACGTCATAGGCGACTGCTGTTATGAAGACTATCGTGATAAGAAGAGAGAAAATTCAGAGAGACTTGCTGACGATCAGGTTTCGCTTATTATCGCTCACTTCCGGCCTTCATGTTTAGTCTTATGCTCCAGGTTTCACCGGAAATGTTCTTTCAGAGCAGTGATTGCATTACAAGTCGATATATTAACTGCCGCTTTAGGGCTATTTCTCATCACGTTAACTAATTGAACGGGTTTATTCGAGAACTGTAGAATACTTAAAAAACAATAGGTACCTTCGTTCTTTACAAAAAGTTCGTTACAGATGTAACGAACTTTTTATTTGAAGTTACTTGTATTTCTAACAATATTGATGGTTCTTAATTGAAGTCCTGTATGACACTTCTTCAAATATTTGCCATTGCAGCAGATAATATTTCTGATGTCGGCAATTTCATAGTGGACTTACTCACGCTCGGCTTCTGCCAAGCGGCAAGTCCAAGGTACATATTCCTACTCACATGCTGCTTTTTCACTCTCCATAAAGAGCATATCATCATCGATAATTGAGTTAATCCCTTCACCAATGGCCATGCCATATCCACACCTTAATGTAGCCTATGGCTTGGAAATAATATGGCGTCTGAGGTGGTTTCCCGTTGCCTTCCTCATTTATGTAATATATTAACTGCCATTTACTCCTGATGGAAAATTTCACGCTTAGGTGGGTTCCCTCTGCCTTCCTCAGCTCCTGCCGTAGTCGCCTCTTACGTACACGCGGCTGCTTGTTTGCGGTTGCCCTATTCTGCAGAGGTCCCAACCACACCCGGGCTCAACACGGAGACATAGTGGACTATGTACATTGAAATCATAATTGACAGTGTATAATGAATATTGTTGATAAACTTTTAACAAATGCCCATTAACTGGTATGTCTAAGTAGCTCAATTTTCAAACGATTTGTGGAATGCCATGAATTGGAAATGGCTGATGTAATCAACAACAGTTTATATCCTAATGCAAAAGCCGAAAAAATTAAATTAATAAAATTAGCTAGTAAAATTAGTACATTATCTAACAATTTTGTTGAACGATTTTGAAAGTGACACAAGTTATTGAATATGTATATCATATATTCATATTCGATATATATATATATATATATATATATATATATATATACGTGTATATATATATATACATATATAAAACGTATAACAGTGTGAATATATACAAGTACGTATATATATATATATATATATATATATATATATATATATATATATATATTATTTTACCTGAGTTGGCTATTTCAAACATAAAAAGACTTCCTAACCTTAAACAAAATGTTAATGTATTATGAATAGATTTATAATTGCTCTATCTGCGCATTAACTGAGGAAAACAAAAGGAAACCACCTCAGATGCCGTGTTTTCCAATCTGGATTGGCAAGATTAGGGTGCGGAAATAGCATAAGCTTTTGTGAATGAATTAACTCTCTAGTTGACAGAGTGCTTTTTAATTAGAGCGAAAGCAGAATGCGAGTAGGGTATGCGCCTTTTACCTGCCCCTTTCTAGAACAGTAGAAAGAGCTATCTGTAGCAACCGAACTGATCGCTTCTTGAAACGGATCTTTTACTCTATCTCTCTTTCTCTCGCTCTCTCTCTCTCTCTCTTTCCCTCTCTCTCTCTATTTCTCTCTCTCTCTCCTTCGCTCTCTCTTTCTCTCTCTCTCTCTCTCTCTCGCTCGCTCGCTCTAATGGTCTCCTAAAAGGCAGATTCAAGCTAAATAATCCTACTGAAATTTTTTTTGCTTTACATTGGAGGTTTATTGTAAGATTATACTTTATCGACAAACAAATTGATTTTCTCACAAAGGCTAAGCATAAACCAAAAGCTAGTGTACTATTTATCAGAAAGACATGGCTTCTGAAGTGATTTTCATCACTGGCATGAGCTTTAATTTCGGTTTTCCACATTTTTCGGTTTCTGTTTAGTTTCTGTAGTGAATTAAGCAAGCAGGTTATGCCATTGATGAAATGCAAAATACGAATAATACAATGCAGAATCATGATTGGTTTTTGCACTAGGATTGGACTTGAAATATGAGCTAGTATCTATTGACGCACTTCGGTATCTGAGGAATTACTTTGCAATTCGAAGCTTTTGCAGCTACAGTCATTGCGCAGTCATGTGCCAAATTAATAGCGGAATCCTCAGTAAAGGCTAATGGAAGGAAACCTTATAATTCTTTTATAATTCTTTGATTAATGTTCTCCTTGAATTTCAAAGCTCTAATTCTGGTATAACCTTTTATTTTCGTGCCTTCAACAGATTTTAGATTTTTATAAATTTCTTTATTGGCTAATCCACTGCAACCTGGATTTAGTTGCTGAAATAGAAATTATTTTATTATACCCATTTTACCTTTAAAGCTTAATTTACTGCAGAGCATCTTCCGCAGATTTATAAGGAGTAGTACACCAAAAACCGAGACTTGCTTGAATTTTTGTTATGGTATAAATTATAATTTTTAACAGCTTAATGTACAGAAAAAGAGGGCAGTTTTGTAAAACCTAAATTATGTCTAAAAGCCTCGTTGGTATAATGGTACTATGTAAGATTTTCATTCTTGATGACCGTGTTCTATTTTCGGACTGCGCATATTTTGGGTTTATACATTGATATAGTGTGCGCTTCGGAAATGTGAGGTTTGATTTCAAATTGCCTGTAAGTCAAAAAAGAATAAACCACGGAGTATTGGAGGATTATTCTTAAACTGCTCCAACTGCAATGAGCGCTCTCAATAAATAACCATGTATAATAATCTTGATGCGATTAAAAGAATAAAAAATTGAAACAACGAAACTTTGTACTCGCATACGCTATGCCACATGTAATTGGATGAATTGAACTATGTAACTAGACCTCAAAATCTAAATATTTTTCATTACTTCCCATTCTATTATTCTTATATTTTTCTGCATTACCCTATTCTATTATCACTACTATTTTTTCATTATTTATCTTGCAAAAAAGTATTCTCTTATGCCTATGTTTCTTATGCAGTACCCTATTCTATAATGTTTATTATACTTCTCCTATAGTACCCTATGCTTTTTACCAATATTTCTCCTTCAGTACCCTATACTATTATCACTATATTTCTCCTGTAACACCCTATTCTCTTATGCCTGTATTTCTTCTGCAGTAACCTATTCTACTACGCTTATTATACTTCTCCTTTAGCACCTTATTCAATTATACCAATATTTCTCCTGCAGTACCTTATTCTATTATGCCTACATTCTTCAGTAGCCTATTCTATTATAGCAATATTTTGCCTACATGACCTTATTGTGTTTTGCCTGTATTTCTTGTGCAGCACCCGATTCCATTATCCCTATATTTCTCCTTCAATACCCTATACTATTATGCCTATATTTCTCATGCAGGACCCAGATGAAATAGATCGCCACCCAGCAACAACAACACGGGAAAAAATCTGGAGAGCATTCGAGAACCCGCACACGAGCACGGCTGGCCTCGTCTTCTACTACGTCACCGGCTTCTTCATCGCCGTGTCAGTCATGACCAATGTCATCGAGACCGTGCCCTGTGGAGTCCTGCCTGGCACTGGACGAAACCCCGCCTGTGGGGAAAGATATGAGGTAATCAGCTAGATCATTCCTTGATTTCATTTCTCTCGATATTTTAAATCTCTAAATACTGTCGCGGTAACTCTATTGCCGTATACTGTACCACTAATATACTGTATCTTTGATAAAGCGGGATTTTGAACCCATGGCCTATTGCTTTTCATGCAAGCCAGCGTGATACCATCTCTAAAACAAGCTAGTACAAATGTTATTTTTTGTTTGTTAATAATTTGGGGGACTGGATTTCTAAGTAATCTAATTAACCTAATAATATAAAGGTCCTCGCTCATAAATATTAGGTTAGTAGAAGCTTAAAATCATTTTCATTAATTAATTAACAAATTTATTAAAAGTCACTTTTATATATTACAATTAACAAACATGAATAATAATAATGAGCTTGCATACAACGATATGAAGTTAATATAATAACAATTAAAATAATAGAGGCACAATGCCGTTATGGAATCAATGTCTTCGTTTTGTAGATATCGTATATACTACATCTTGAATTATCATAAAACTCCATTTAATATTATATTTCTAAGCATAATTTTTCTCTTTAAACTCTCCAAAACGTGAATCTCTTAATCACTCTCTTACAGCACTACTTGTGTTTCTTCAATCTCCAGAACATACACACTTCGACGTCTCAACTCAACCACATGTATATCTATGCACTTCCACTCGCTGGGTTAGCTGGTCACAGCTGTAAACCCACGCATTTGACATTATCTTGTCCTATCCTTTAACACTATATTATTGTTTGGCAGAATTTCATTAGAATATGACAACTACGTATAGTTATACGTAGTTGTCATATCCTAACGAACTTCTATCAAACAATACATGTAGTATAATAATTTATAATAAGTAAATTACAACGGTCACTGGATTCGAGACGTCATAGCCTCAACAACTGGACTGAAGACCGGAAGCTGGGATTCATAAAAAGAATATATGGGTTCCAGACCTATTTTATTGAACTGTCGTTCCACAGAGTTTTAATATGTGTTTTACATATCTTAAAAATGCATTTTCTAGGGGAACTGCATTTCTAGGTACTCTAATTAGCCTAATAATATAAAGGTCTTCGCTCAAAAGTAGCGTTGAATCTACTTTTGAGATTTTATGACATTTAGGAGGTCCGCGACAGAATAGTATTATGAAAAAATTACGTTTAAACTCTGATATTTACACTACTATTATCTATTAAAAATAGCAGAGACCTAAATAGCTATAATTCACTTTATATTGTGATTTGATTAACTTGAGTTCAATGACTTCAATTATAAAGATGAATTGAGATGCAGTTGAAGAGGTTGACATTTTTATAAAGGAAAGTCACGAGCATTATAAAATCACGAATATTCAAAAGCTTGCTTTAGCTATTCCTGGGTATCCTTTCAACTGAATGAATTAAGTAAATAATTTTAGCCTAAAGCATAATGTATAAGCATTTGGAACACCTTTTCTTCCAACGGTAATATTGAATTCCAAATTCTAAGGAAGATTTCATTGAGGGCGATTACTACGAGTTAGTTACTTTCAGTGATTCTATTATAGAATTATAGTATTGTATAACATGAACATATATGCACATGCTTATATTGTGCATTATACATCCTACATAAACGAAAATTAGCCATCAATTGCAAACTTAATCTTTAGCATACGCGTAATTGAAGATACATTAATTCTTGGCTATTTAATATGTACATTTATAAGTACAGAAATAGTTGTACTCAGTCCTGTACGTACAGAGTGAACCTTGTCTGTAACCTAAAAGTGCTTACTTATTGACTCTTACACTGGATAATGGACTTGGACTGTTTTGTTCGGAACTCTCTTTCGCTTCGATGTTTGCAAGTGCAACAATATTCATATGATAATGTCTGCATCTGATAGTGTCGTCATCTGATAATGTCTGCATCTGATAGTGTCGTCATCTGATAATGTCTTCATGCGATCATGTCGTCATCTGATAGTGTCGTCATCTGATAGTGTCTTCATGTGATAGTGTCTTCATTTGATAAAGTTTTCATGCGATCATGTCGCCATCTGATAGTATCTTTATGTGATAGTGTTTTCATGTAATAGTGTCTTCATGTGATAATATCTTCATGCGAAAATATCTTCAAGCCTAATGTGTTCATGTGATAATGTTTCATAGTCGTAAAAATCAAGATATTCCTGTCGTATTCTTCACATGATGAATCTCACTGCAAATATTCATTGAGAGAATAAGTAGTTGATGAAGGGAGTGCACTGGATTTCTGATATCAATAAGTTAAGTAGTTAAGGATTTAGAGATAGTGGCTCATAAAACAGTTAATGTCGCTGGAGCTTATACTGTAAATGAAGACAAAATCACAGTACTGGCGACAGATCAAATGACTTTAATAAGGTATAATTAATGAAAGATTTTCGCCCGGCAGCAAGGCGGAATATCTTTAGATTATGATATCTTCTTACAATCATTTAACCAGGAATGTAAAGAATTTGTTCGAGGCAAGCTGATTTAACTTTCTGAAGGTTGGATATATAACTTCAAACGATTTGAGAAAATATTTCTGGACTTTTCGTCTCTCTTTCATAGTCCAATATAACATTTTGATTACACAGTCAGCATACAGACGCCAAAACTTAACGCAAAGAAAATATCTGTCAAATTTTAAAGAACAAATATCTAAAACTGTCTGAACAGTAGAGGACAGAAGATATAACGCTTCGTTTAGGGAATATGGTTACAGTTTCTTTCGTAATCTCCTCGTCATCTAGAAGAAAAAGGGCATTGTTAACATCAGTTTCCTCACTCGAAAGCAATAAGTCAGTGACGACGGGTAGCCCAGGATTTGAACCCCGCACATACTGATTAGCAGTCGAGTATCTAACCGACATCGCCACTGGTTCCATACAGTGGCGATGTCGGCAAGGCACAACATGGACCCTTTGATATGTCTTCTGGTTGGCAAATCTTGTCGTAACAACCATTAATATACCAGATTACGATGAAATGTTTTAGGTGGAGTTGTTTTGCTTGGACACGGCCTGCGTTATGTTGTTTACCGGAGAGTACATGCTGCGTCTCTACGCCGCGCCGGTGAGGTGTAAATATTTGCGCAGCGTGATGTCCATCATCGACGTCGTGGCAATTCTCCCCTACTACATAGGTCTCGGTATCACGGACAACAAAGACTTGAGCGGCGCCTTTGTAACACTTCGCGTGTTCCGCGTGTTCAGAATCTTCAAGTTCTCTCGACATTCCCAAGGATTACGGATACTAGGATACACACTCAAGAGCTGTGCCAGTGAGCTAGGGTTCCTTCTCTTCTCTCTCACAATGGCCATCATAATCTTCGCCACCGTCATGTTCTACGCCGAAAAGGGAGTTCAGGACACCGACTTCACCAGTATCCCTGAAGCTTTCTGGTACACCATCGTTACAATGACGACTCTCGGGTAAGATTTATGGAGATTTCATTCAAACGTGCATGTGTTTAATCTTTTAAAATTTTTCTCGGGCCGTGTCATGTACTATGTCACAGGCTGTGTCACGGACTGTCACGGGCTGCGTCACAGGTTGTATCACAGGCTGTGCCACAGGTTGTATCACAGGCTGTGTCAAGGACTGTGTCATGGGTTGTGTCACGGACTGTGTCACTGACTGTATCACGGGGTGTGTCACAGGCTGTGTCACGGACTGCGTCATGGGTTGTGTCAGGGACTGTATCAAGGGTTATGTCACGAGCTGTGTCATGGATTGTGTCACAGGTTGTGTTGTAGGCTGTGTCACGGACTGTGTCACAGGTTGTGTCACGGACTGTGTCATGGGTTGTGTAACAGGTTATGTTATAGGCTGTGTCACGGATTATGTCACAGGCTGTGTCACGGACTGTCACGGGCTGTGCCATGGATTGTTTCACAGGCTGTTTTTGACATCAGGATCCATAGATTTCTTTGTCGAGTTAATTGCCACACGAAATCTAAATTAACTCTATCTCTAACTGCATTGCATGAAAGTAGATTAACTCCGAAAATATTATTTAAAATAAAATATTAGAATAATAAAAATGCATTGTGTTGTTCGCGGAATGGAAGCTTTTAGGTCTGGCGGTATCTTTAAATAGCTTTACGTAACAAACAGCAATGTTATCAGCCGAGAGATTAGAAACTTGTCGAGCACAGAAAGCTGCATTAAGCACTCCGCAGTGTCTAGGAATAGCCTTTTTACAGCAACAACTTAACAGCGTTACATACAATTTTGTGTATTTTCCACAAGTTCTAGCTTTAAACAGTTGAGTTTGTTTCATCGCTGGACAAATGTTCTTCATTTAATACATTTGAAGCAGCATGCATACAAGTCAACTTTGAAACCTTATGAAATGTTTAATAAATGTAAATAATAATTCCGGATAATATTATGATAATAATATTTAAAAAATCATGAATTATGACGAATATGCCTAAAAAGAAGAAAACGGCCTCAGAACCATGTGTTTTCTCCAAGTATAGGCTACATTAAATTGTGGCTACTGCATAGCCTAAACGTTTTGAAGGGATGAACAGTATTGAGTAACAGTATGAATATGTACCATGTACCTTGGACCTGCAACTTGACATATATATATATAGATAGATAGATATATATATACACGTCTGCCAAGTTGCAGATCCAAGGTAAATATATATATATATATATATATATATATATATATATATGTATATATATATATGTATATATATATGTATGAATGTACACATACATACATACATACATACATATATATTTACATATATATCTAAATAATTATAGTATTAAGTATATTGGAAATTATTATATAATATGCTATTATATGCATGCACTCTTTGCAATATACATGTATACATACTATTATAATATTATTATTTTATTATTATGCAAGTATACATAATAATGTATATTAATATTAATGTATATTAATAATAATGTATATTAATATTACATATAATTTATGTATGCATGTGTGAATATATACATTTATGTGTATATACAGTAAATACTGTATGTGGATATGTGAATACACATACAGTTTATGTATATGTTTATGTAAACATTATGCATATAGTATAAATATAGCTATGTATATGAGTACTGGATATATTTGTCTTTGAGCATATGTGCATTAAAGTGTGTATATCCTTGCATAACGCTAGGCTCTAAAATATTCTAAAAATAATCTGTAGGGCTTTAACTTTTGACGTCATCTTATATGCCTATTCAACGGTAATGAACCACTGAGAATATGTTAAATGCAACAGCTACTCCAGAAATCATTATATTAGGCAAACTACTTCCGCTAACGCAATACAAATAGCAAATTTTCATTGTTTTTAAGTGCAACCATTGTCCTGATTGTCTATCTGGGCTATGCTTGACCTATATATTGTTCCTTGCTTTGTTCTCGCGGCCTCATTGCGGCATATGTTTTAAGACCGCCTACAGACGCCTTGTCGGAAAATGGCGATTATTAGATGTAAACAATAGAGACTTGGGAAAACAGTGAATGCAAGAGACAATGCACATATAAGATTTCATTTCACATGTGTTCTGAACGCTCATAGAACTCTATCTCTTAATCTAGCATGGGTTTCAGTTATTTGACCTAATTTCCTCCGTTGAAGATTTAGTACAGAAGCAGCACTTTGCATATTTTCGTAATACAACATTTGCCATCTTATTTAGCTGTAAAAAAGTTATTGAGGATCCAATTGTTTAATAAATATTGTCAATGTGTCAGTATGTTACATTTAGTGCCAATGCTGAGTAGTATATTTAATTAAATAATGGGCTAATTAACTAATTAATTCTTCGAAATTATTTATTATCATATCTGTATTATAGTGCAATTTCTTCACAGTACAAATTAACTCAGCACTTAATTTAGCAAAACACAACTATAAAAAAATTTACACGATCGTTTAAAGCTCCCTTCTCTAAACATGCTTTTTAATGGACTAAGTAGTCAACATTAAAATGTGTCTAATATTTGTAAACCGGCTTACATTCTGACTATATGATATATTTGATAGCGCATTTACATGTATTATACAGCGTCTTTGTTTGCGCTTAAATGCTTTTTCTTAACAACGTGTATAGACCTAATCAACTATTAGGTATGATTAACTGCTATGGCAGCTTCATTCAGCTCTTCGTATAGCCTACTCAGAAGATGGTATTTCGTATCTACGAGTCTGTTTCTATCACACTCTATATTTCTATCACACTCTATGTTTCTATCACACTCTATGTTTCTATCACACTCTATGTTTCTATCACACTCTATGTTTCTATCACACTCTATGTTTCCATCACACTCTATGTTTCTATCACACTCTATGTTTCTATCACACTCTATGTTTCTATCACATTCATAGTTGGTGTGGATGCACACTGAATGCTGTGCGTTGTTTGTAAAATCGTTATCAGAAATGGCAGAGTTTTCTTCGCTCTATAATAATCGCAGTCGAGCCGGCGATACGTGGTTCATGCATGAAGCGAGAGATACAATAATAGCGGATATTACAAACACATGTTCTTCAAGATGAGATACGGGATATGAACCGGCTGTACCTCTAACTGAGTATAGCAGCTAAGTTCAGTTAGTTTATGTATTTGATAAGAGTTACGCCTCGTCATCTTAACCTCTATCTGTCTTTATATTTCTTACTCATCTTCTAACTACTTATTCCTCTTGATCTTCTCCTCTAGTTAGCTTTCTCTTTTTATTTTCTTTTTTCTATTCCCATAATAATTTAACTACTCTAATAACAAATTTAATCTTGAATCATATTCACTAATAGTCATTTCATCAACCTACTGCTGAGACAAATCTGTCAACCACGACAAATTATTTCTCCATTTAAGAAAAGTTTAGCCTTTCTGAAGCAAAAACTATGACTGACATATTTTAAACCCAAGAAATTATTGCAATTTGTATTCTATATCCACTTTTCTATCTCTTCAAAAAATTTAGAGATATAAACGAATCGAATTGTTAAATTATCAATAATATTCCACAGCCAAATTGGAAAACTATAAATAGTAATATTAGCTAATTTAGAATAACAATAATATAATATTTAATACAATAATTGCTACTCCCGTTGCATCATGACGCTGAAATCCATGACGGCATGCCACCGCAAGAAGTAGGTCTGCTGGCTGATATGTCTAGGACGAGTGAATTAATGGAATCATTAGTATGTTTAAGCATATGCCAAATTTTCACAAGTTTCCTCAAACTGATTCCAATGAAGGTTTACCGGGAGATGTAATATGCGAGTGCTAAACACAATGTTTTTACTACAGTTTCTCTATGAAACACTGAAGTCAATGATATCTTTTTGCTCAATAATCAACAGGTCGGCTGAGATGTCTCGAACAAATGCAAGGATGTAGTGAATAGCCTTGGTTAAGTTTGGTGGAAGTCCATTTTACAATAGTATTCAATTGTATACCGTTGAAGTAAGTAAATGTACATTAAAACATATCGTTGTAATACAGTAAACTATTCTTTTACACTTTTAACACTGTATAAAGGATTTGATTAAATTTATCCTTCAATTTGTTTACTTATTTTTTTCAAATATAACGATAAAGCTGTATTGGATAAATTAACAGTTACAAGTAACTGAGGCCTGTTTTTGAGTATTTTCTGCAATTAGGCGGTATTTATATTGTTGCAATGCAGCGTTAAATCTATGCCTCTGGCGATTCATTCTATCGCAAAAGATGTTACATTTTTAAAAGCAAATCTTATCGGCGAGTTAACGGAATGAAACAGTGCAGTCGCCTGGTGAGATCCAGCCAATATGCGCTGATCTACTTAGTGGAGCGCCCAGCGTCGCTTCGGGCTACAATTACAGGCACTGTTTTAGCCCCAGGCCTACGCGCTTAAATCTCAAGCTGAATAAATTAAAGAAATTAACTCGAGATGATAAAGATGATAGCGCAGCACAGCGAATATTTTATCGTCAGATATAATTGTTTACTAGAAAGTCTGAGGCCAAGTGGATTATTGCCTTTCATATAATATGTGTATCTGCAAATTGTTTGGATTAAATTGCTAGTAGTGGCTTTAGATGCAAGGATATTCTTGGCATCATCCTTTGGTAGTGGCCTTTGATGAAGGGGTATCTCTGACATCATCTTTTAATATAACGGCCTCTCTAAAATTCTCTTTAAATGAGAAAAGATGCGTTAAACTTTCGTCGTTATTATTATTTAGTTATTTCTTATTACTCCATGTTCTCCATATTTTTGTAGATCGATCAAACACGATAAGCGTTCTGAATGAATTTATCGTATTTTATTAATTTTGGCTTAATATTTCTTCAGTTGCAACTGAGAATGCGCAGTTACACTGAGCTTCGTAAAGGAACGATTGAAAATTGCGTGCGTCCTTGATATTAATGATTATACTAATGAAATGCATAATATCGCGACCACTCTTACCCACTGCACATTATCTGATGTCTTTGATATTAATAAAGTTAGTGGCAAATAATTATCTTTAATGTCATTATATGCGTCAAATCAGATATGTTCATAAGCAATTTAATTAATTTATATAGCATTTACGAGTAGTGCAATTCTACCAATTCTCGTTGCTGTTTCGAAAAACAACCCAAGTCATCTTGGCTTTCTTTGGAAACAAGCATCATTGGAATATGAGTATGAAAGTAGAAGAACCCATTTTACTTTACTCATTTTCAATAACTGTCTCTTTTCTAGATACATAGGCTTATATGATTTTCTCTGGATACTCTGATTTTCTTGAGATATTATGATTCTCTCTGCTGTAATTTTCTAATGGCAGTTTTCTTTGAGCTCATATTCTTTATTAATTGTTATATTCTCATTTTCTCGGTCAATTTGCGTTATAATTTCCTCCAGTTTCTCTCCTCTCCTCTTTTCTACTCTCTCGTTTTATCCGCTCCCACTCATCGTACTAAGTTTTCTTAATTATTTTTGTCGTCCACTGAAATTCCTTCTTTTACTTCTCCACTTGCCTTCTCATTCCATCTAGTTTGTTCAAGCTCAGTTCATTGATGTAACCTAATTAGCTAAAGTACGTGAGATAAAAATAGCACTTTCCATGCCGCTAAGCGCGTCCTGTGTACAGAGACCAACGAGACTCCAGGACGGAATCGCCGCTTCCGTCCTGTTGATATTCCGGAACGAGTCCGGTGCTTCCCCTATTCCTTCAGTCCACTCCCTTCGTTCTTCTACTCTCTTAACAACGACTACTGTTCCACTCACAGTACGTAGTGCGCGATGATATAGCATTGCACTGATTGAATGCTAAATCATGTCAGCAGCAAGCAAGAGGATATAGCTACCATGATGAGATAGCATTGCACTAAATGAATGCTATAGCATGTCGGCAACAAGTGAAGAGGATATAGTTATGATGATGAGATAGCATTGCATTGATTGAATGCTGCATCATGTCAACTGCAAAGGAATATAGCTATCATTAACCTCGTTTGGAAGTATACCATAGTAAGTAACATCACATAATAGTTGTCCGTCCATGAATAAATAGGTGTACGATTCAAATCCGGTGTTCGCCAATCGCTGACAGAATATTTCATCAGAGGCACGAAACTGAAGTAAAACTTAACTCAGCTTTGACAGTGGCTTTTTATTAAATCTCAAATAATAAGAAGCTGGTATAGCTAATGTTAACATCAGATTCATCACTCCAAAGCGAAGTAAGTAACTAAAAGCGAAACGAAAGTAAAATAACCGAAACAAAACGAAATAATTAAACGAGAACTAAACGTGAACTAAACGGTAACTAATCGGTAACTAAATTGTGCATCATCAACTGACTATAATATCTGTATAAACTACAACATGTTTAAAATTTAATTAAATGAATATTGTATTATAATTAAAATAAGAACAATTATGTTCAAGCGCAATAGCTAACGCAGTGACACATAATTAGCGCATACCATTACGAATCAGTGGGAGCTTGTTTCAAAACTAGGCTTCGCCAGTTACTGACTTAGTTTTTGAGAGACGCAACTGACAGGTGGAAGTTTAGAACATTAGAGAAATGAAAATACAATGCGTCATAAATGAATTATTCATTTTGGAACTGTTCACTCATAGTCACATGCAAATTAATAAATTCAACGGCTGATGCATCAGATCCTGCATTGATTTCTATGACACCTTCTCTAATAAGCAGTTTCATTTTATCTGAATCATAGCATTTACATGTAAGCACTGTTACTTAGATAATAATCAACAACCAACCGCATTAACATTAATTCTTCTCCTGGTCATAAATATATCTATTAGTTCATTAGCGACTTACATTTCAATACGAATGTTCCAATATAATATTGTACATGTAAAATAGTATCGTGTTGTCTCCGAGTTGTTGGAAAATAGACCAACCGTAGACTGTTAAATTTGCTGAGATTAATGGGGAACAAAATTTAGTAAAACGCCTAATGAAATCCTGATGGATATCTCAAGTATCATTTCATCCAAAAATGACTCAGAAAAAAATAACAACACACCAAATGCACCAAAGTTAATGTCTTTGATAAATACCGCCTTTCTTGCTGACTTTACGAATGGAATTGATACAGTAAATTTAACCCGCCGTTTTGAGAGAACAATTTAGAGAGATAAAAATGTATTCTATTTTCAGATTATGCCATTTAGGACTAAGACATTTAAAAACTTCCGAGTAAGTTTATTAGTTTTGATTTTTCACCATGATAGAATAGAATCAAGTATGAGACCGCAAAAGAATATTATTCAATACAAAGTGAAACCTTTTGTTGAAACTATACTATGGAGCTGAAGTAATGGATTTTTTATCATCTGTAAGGTTTGTATAAATACTCGAGCGATGGGAGAGAAGCAGTGTTGAAGCACTTGAATCATCGACTTGTAAGCTACTTCCAAGTTCTCTGTACGATTGAATAAAACAAAGACTAAAGGAAACTTATATTGATTGAACTATTAGACCTTATAGTGCCTATCAGTACAAATCAATCAAAGAAAGCGTCAGAAACAGTTTTCACTAACTTTGTTCTATAATGAGCCGTTAATGATCGATCGATAGAAAAGCTCAATAGACATCAAGTGACCTTGAATATAGTTCTGAGACATGGACAAAGGATAATTTTTTATTTAAGCTGGCTTTAAATTTCAGTTTAGATGATCATTTTATATTTCTTTTAACTTGCTTAAAAATTCAGATATTAGGTTTTGCAGTTGGCGCAACAATACCGCGATTCAAAATATGCAGACTAAAAATTAATATCACAAAAATTAAATACTCCAAAAATGTACTATCTCTCTAATTGCTGAAGTAAAGGTAAACAAACTTGAATTTTTAATTTTAATTAGTTAACATATGCATCGCAATTTTGGTGGGGTTATGTTGGTTCCTCCGAGAGTGAACGCCTTGAAGCCTTCCTCAGGAAGGCTACAAGATGTAACTTCTATGATGGAGTACGATCTTTTGCGGATATCGCTGCCGATGAAGATGAGAAATTGTTTAACACTATCATCAGTAACAAACAGCATGTCCTGCACTGGCTTCTTCCACCGCTTAAAGATAATGCTAACTTTAAGCTCAGGGAGAGGGCTCACCCTTTCTCTTTACCATCTAAGCGCACACCTTTGATGGATACGAACTTTATAATTAGAATGCTATATAAAGACTCTTATTAAGTTTTTTTAAACAATGTCTGCTTATGTTTATTACTTTCTATATTGCCATCTGTGTGTGTGTACGTTTTCTGCGGTATGTCAGATTTCATGTAATAAACGAATATAATATATAATTAAGTTAAAGTACAGTAATATTCAATCAAATGAGCTGTGGAGTAATTTGTAAATTTTTGTCGACAAGTCAATATCGACAACAATTGAAAATTATCACTTTATTCCACTGCTTTCTTTAACATGAAAGCAAAAGGTTATACTCATCTCATAATAATTCAATGCCAGAGACTTAACGTCCCTGACATTGCCTTATGGCGAGGAACTGGACGTTAAATTCTTATTGATTGAAATTCTTATTGATCTTTTCAGTTACCGATATATTTAAATTTTAAGCAAATCTTAATGT
The DNA here is from genome assembly GCA_905160935.1 of Enchytraeus crypticus. Classification (NCBI taxonomy): domain Eukaryota; kingdom Metazoa; phylum Annelida; class Clitellata; order Enchytraeida; family Enchytraeidae; genus Enchytraeus; species Enchytraeus crypticus. The sequence goes on along the minus strand of CAJHZI010000197.1, from coordinate 1,983,291 downwards.
ACAATGCAGCTTAAAATATTATTTCATGGCTGAAATGTAGTATAAACTTCCACGGATCGTTTGAATCATAATGTGAGAATGCTGGTAGTGTCAAGCAACGACATGCGAACTAACGGAACTCATGAACGAAGAGATTGGGCTAATGAGAAAAACAAATCGTGAGAAATCTTTTTATTGGCAGCGCCATTGACAGGTTGTTGATCGGGCGTGATCGTAAGAAATTGTTTGTGAAATGTAACATATTTTTATCTCTCTTTCTCTCTCTCTCTCTCTCTCTCTCTTTGTCTCTCTCTGTCTCTCTCTCTCTCTGTCTCTTTCAAGAAAAGTTTGATTTTTCTTAAATAAATTTTGTGATCGAGATAGAAATGCAATGTAGTGTGTGAAATTTACATGTATGCATGAATTGGACTATATTTCTGTTATACTGATAACTATTTCATTTTGTAATTCTTAATTGCGATAAAAGTTATTCAAACTAGTATGCAATTATTTCATGAGAGAAATGAATTCTACGTGTAAATAGTCGGGGTAATTATTCGACTAAAGCCAATTCTTAGTGGATGATCTAACGCGTTACTTCCAGGCAGAATAGAAAAAAGCAACTGTTTAAAGCTTGAATATAGGCGACTAACAAGAGTTCAAGAAGGCAACGTGAAATCACTTCTTCGAACTCCATTCATCACTCTTTGAACAATAGAGTATTCTCTTCAACCCTCCTCCTCCACTGATCCCGATCCATCGTGGATTCATACACATCACCATCCGCAAGACTAAATTTATCATCTAATATACTTAGGTCTTTATTGTACTGTTTAATTAAGTTATGTTTATTTCCTATGCTCATCTTTAATTGTTTTTATTTTAATCTAAATGAAAGTGCTTTTCTTATTTATTTTCATAAATACTCCAATAGGCCACAGAGTTACAAACTCTAGGTAATATAAAGAATTAATTAAGGCCTCTGCTTTGGGATAATTAATGCTTAGTGAGAATAAATGTAGACCTGACTTCGAATTAGATTGTGGACACTTGACCTGCAACATTCGACAGAAAGTTGAGAAAAAAAATAGAGAGACAAAGTGTGAGAGAGAGAGAGATAAAGAACGAGAGAGAGAAAGAAAGTGATAGAGAGAGTCCAGTCAAAAATGGATTGATGGAAACGAATTTCATTGGACAAAAAATAATTATGACAGAACTCTCATCTTCTCGTGCTAATCTGGTAACAACGGTGCTGGTCGTCTGATTGAGATTAGCCGACCTCGTCACTGAAACAAGTCTCCAACCAAAGCAGGAGTTTAGGCTATCACTACTGCTGTCTTATATCTCATCATTCCACTAAAGCAGGAGTCTAGGCTATCACTACTGCTGTCTTATTATATCTCATCATGCCACTAAAGCAGGAGTCTAGGCTATCACTACTGCTGTCTTAAAGCTCATCACGAAATAGATGAATCTTGGACAGAATATTTTATTAGCATTTCTAGATTGAGGTCTAGTTAATTTAAGAATTAATAGAAATCTTGCGTTGTGTCCGAAACACTGAAGGAAAAATCCAACCGTTAACTCCACGTGTCGTGAGAGACTACAAAGTAAAATTTGAGGAAGACAATTGGAAACCACCTCTGAAGCCATTGGTATCCAAAGCTACGAGCTACCTAAGGTATGGGAAAAGCATAGAATCTTTGTGAAGGGATTAAATTGTAGATATATAGGGTGCTCTATATGGAGTTTAAAAACAGACTCTTGCTTTTAATAAATACCTTGGAACTACTATTTGGCAGAACAGCTGAGAGAGAAAGAGAGAGAGAGAGAGTTCCCGTGAACGGTATTCAGTGTCAATCAATCAATGCATAATAAGCTTCCAATTACTCCCCTTTAAAGGCGATGTCCGTTATGCTTCCGGATGAATACAGCAAACAACACTCATTGACACTCATTACATGACTACACTCATTGACGTTATGGGAACAAAAATGTAACTTATAAAGACTCAGACCTCATATTTTTCGGATGAAACACTGAAGATTTTTGAAAGTATAATGCGCATAAGCAATAATGGTATCGACTTTCTGGCTGTCGTACAGTTCAATAGGCAATTACAAGCCCGTCTATTTAGATAAGCCTGATAAATACAGAACTATCAGATAGGCTTGTTAGTTTCAGACCTATCTAGTTAGGCCTACAAACCTAACAAGTTAGATAGGCTTGTTAGTAAGAGGCCAATCTTTCTATGTCTCTTTTTCATCTGATGTCCACCAGGTTTGACCAGAACTCTAACCTCCGTTTCTTAATTTCATGTCTATGGACAGGCCTATCAAATGTTGAATTTTTAACTAAGGTATATGTTGGACCCATCTATTTTTCTCTCGTGGGCTTGGTATTGATTCAACTAGTATTCGATGTTGTCATTGACTGCAATAGCAATTTAGTTGTTGATGTTGATTAGTTCCTACTAAAATTTACGGCAGTACAATTGTAAATATGAATTAACCATGGCTTAAAGCTATGGATATATAGAAAGTTTTAAGTTGCTAGTGCAACGAATGTTCCAGTAATTCATTGCTTCATGCTCCGTTCATATACTGCTAGAGTTGTCTGCATGATCACTGGATGCTACCTCTTGAACGACTATCCATCATCATCATCGGACAGCCATATCTCATCTAGACCGTTAATTAACAACCATCGTAGCATAATGCCGTCAAATTAAACATGTGCCCACATCTTGAAAACTAGTGTTCAGACTCTGAAAATACGGAAAATACGCCGATCTTGATAGCCTAGGCGGTAGAGTATATATATGATCTTTATTCACCAAAATACATTACTGAACAAGTATGAACAGAACAAGATATAAAAAAATAATAAACGAATAAAAATAATAGAAACTACGGATTAACAATTTAGAAGCCTACAAATAGAGAAATTTAAACTAAAATCTTCGTTTAACTTAGGATCGGTTTTCAATAATCTAATTATGTCAATGGAACTTCAAAATAAGTCCAAACTTATTACGTATTTGTAATATACGCATTCTTTGGCTAACGTTATTCGCATCTAATTCCATTCTCTTTCCGGGATATGAAACTCGCGTCACTTGATTAAGACTACATTATTCACTCATTCTCACTATTTTGGCTTTTCAGAGTGCTCGATATTGTGAGCGGTAATTAAACTTTTTAAGTATTGTTGCGGGCGTGGTTTAGTCACTTAATTAAAACTATTTCTTTGCTTTAATTATGCTTGTCAAACCATTTATATCATTTTGTCATAAGTCCGTTTCTGTAGTTTAGGCTACACTCACTCCAATCTGCTTATCATGCTTGACATATGCCTAAAGCTTTTAATTTAATTAATAATCATACTTTTGTTTATTGAGAGGCGATAATTCCCGAATCATTTAGCCAATTAAATATAACCAAACTTAGAAATTTTCTTGAGGGAAGTTATTAATAATTAAGTACTACATTTCAGGCCAGCTAGACAGTCTCCATTCTCTTTCTGATAATGGCAGGAATATTGAAGGAACAAATATACAATATATGCATGCTAAAGTGCACCTGTATGACACACACACACACACACACACATATATATATATATATATATATATATACGTTATATATATATATATATATATATATATATATATATATATGTATATACATGTATATAATTTAGTGATTGAAGATGTATAACGTTTTATAATTTAAACGCAGATGTCAAATATGATTATGGGTTTAGAAATTTAATGTAGATGACATGTTCAGTGTTATTTAAGACCTTGGAGTAACTTTGGAGTAGTGTTTATTTTGAGTCAAATATGGCTTATTAGTTATTTAATATTGCTTTCTTTGGTTATATCCTTACAATACGCACAGTAAAAGATCAATTCTTCAGTGACCTTGATGCAACAGAGGTGATTAGTAAAATATATCTAGTGTAATACACGTATATTAGTGAAATCATCTGCCACAATATCTTTGGTCTTTTTAAAGAATTAGTACTTTTCAGGGAAAGCTAAAACAACATCCGTTTCCGTCATATTTCAATATCCTGACCCTTTTGCCTCAAATCATGGCCTTTCAGTGTTTTGATCTCGATTTCTATTCAGAATTTGTTTCTGTTCAGTCGCCATCGTTTGGTAATTGGCGTATGTTGGTGCAGAGTCTGTTTGAGACGTCCCTGATATTGTTTTATGGAGAGAAAATGGACGTTAAGTTCTTCTTGATTAATAACTATTACATAAGCCTTGTCCAACATCATATTTTACTCTTCGTAAAATTGATATAACGTTATTCCTGTAAGTACAGTTTTATCGCATTTGCATATTGAATGTAACAATTCCTCATATACCGTAGAAGGCCTGAAAATATGTGAAATATTCTATACTATGTATCTTCTGAATGATAGTTCAATTTAAACTATACCCTTTGATCCTTCGAATTCCGGGTATTGAAGTACATTCTTTTAGGTATGGAATCTCATACAAAATATTGTATTCACAAATGTTTTGAAATAAAATATCCACAAAAATTAAATCCGAATAGTTTTTGAAAGTAATTGCTGTATCAATAATTTGTAACTTAGAGCATCTACAAGTATGCGTCAATATTTGATCTAACGATAAGTATCCAGTTCCTACCAAAATAATTCCAATCAATTACTCATTCAATGAGTCAATGAATGAGTCAATGAATCAATCAATCAATAGATAAATAGGCCTAATTAAATAAATGAACAAATAAATAAAACTATATATATGGCTCGGTTCGAAATTTGACATTATAGCGCTGTGGAAAAAAAGAGACTGCTAGCTCAGAGACAAAAGCTACAAAAGGTGTAGAGACCTTGGATGTCTGCTGTTAAAGCACATTCCCAGAAAGCTATGGACTTTATGCCAGTACATTGAATTCAAAAAAGCATATCTAGTCATATTTTGATTACTATAGGTTGGATTACAATCAATACAATAGATGAATAATTAATCCTCTAATAAGTTTCCTATTATTTATTACCTTTGATTTACATTTTTCTGAGATCCGAGAGGAGTTTCATCTACAAATGTCTTATTTGTAATTTATCGTACATTCGATTGCAAGAAAAGTCTGTGTACCTAATGAAGTTGTCTACTTTCTTTCAATAACTTTTTCCAGTTGGAAGAAATTATCAACTTAATTGAATTCAACTTGAACAGATTCACAGTCAGCCTGTATTGACTTTTGATGGGAAAAAGGATTGAGCGACAGTGACCGATCGATTGCCCCTTTAGGCCTACCAGCTCCTTAAACTCTTCTTACATTTTGTGCTAAGTTTGAGAGATAAAAACGAAGTCTTTTTTGCAATAAGAGTAATTCGTATATATAAATACGTGCAAATAAAAAAGCTAAATCTAAGGTTAACATCAGTTTCCTCGCTCGAAAGCGATGTCAGTGACGGGCGAGCCCAGGATTTGAACCCCGCACATACTGATCCGCGGTCGAATATCTTACAGACTTCGCCACTGGCTCCAGCCAGTTACGAAATAGCTAAGTTGAATACGTCAGGTAGACAAAAGCTTGTAAATTAAATAGCATTTATATAGTGTGGATATTTTTTAAAATATTATTTCTACATGGAGAAAAATGTAATTTAATAACTGCCATCTTGGTTTTAATAATACAATTTTAATGTAATTACTACGAGAGAAAATTGTATCAAGGGATGCACATGACCATATATGTTAAAGGATAACTGCTACTGCTTAAAAACCTCAATCAAGCGATTGAATGAAATATATAAAAACTTTCTTCATGAAGCGAGATAATAAACGTTACATTTCTCGTATTATTACTATTTCAGTATTCAATTTGTATTATCTACTCTTATTGTTATAATATTTTTTTATTACTTAATTGGATTCAGATGTTAGTCTACAGAACGTAGATATGAACTTCATTGGTTCTTGAACAGGCTGTCAAAGTTGATAACCATATAATTTTAACCGTCACTTTATGGCAAAAAGAATTTATATAGGTCGATGTGACATTTCAAATCTACTTGACAGTATTTATTAATGTCATTAACAAATTAATTGCACCGGAATATACATGCATAAAAGATATAAATGTTGCGATGTCAATGTGAATTAAAATTAAATGAATTTGGTCGGATATCTCTCACTGTCTTCAATAGAAAAATTAATTAATTGAAAATTCGCATAGCAAAACTAGGACTTCTCAAATAGCAACTCTTCTATCTGATGATAGAATATTACACTGCTACTGTTATTACATGTTTTCAAAATAATAAACTAAAATAGATCGACAGATTTGCATTTATATTTATAATCAACCAAAAATATGGTTCTGTTGTCGAGAAGGCGTCCTCGGAAGGGAAAAATTGAAGCAGAAATTCAGATTTTTTAAACGTTATTTTCTGAAATAATAATTACATTTAGACACAAACATTTTTAGTAAAGTATAAGAATATAAGAAATCATTTTAATAATTCAAGACAAAATAATTGTTGCTATATTAATGAGTTTACATGTAAGTTAGCCAAGCCAATTTATAGTTAATTGTGGAGGCATACATACTGTATAGTTAAAATTTCAAAATCCTTAGCAATCATGCGGAAGTCAAACATTGTTTTATCTCAGAAAATTGACACATTACATTTAAAATGTTCGTTTTGAATTAGAATTAAATCGAGAAACTTTAAACAAATTTAAGAACTTAAGTTAAGAACTTGTAAAACTTCTGTTAATGTAATTTGCTTTTTAAAAAATGTATATGTACTTTTACGTTTTACTCAAGCACTACATTTGTCCAGTAGCTTTACTTTCTCCTTGAGAAAATTCTGATTAAGTACTTTCATCTTGCGCCTTTACTATATTTGGTCATTTATTTCTTCTACTTTTTCAGTACTTCTTAAAACACTGGTATCAATGGTCACATATTTGAAATATTGCAAGCTTTGACTTCGTCTCACTGGATGGTTCTGGTGTTGCACATCAAATTATCTTCAGCTCATCCTTCAATATGGTTGAGGATTTTTTGATTCAGAAAAATAGGTAAATTGAGTCTAGACTGGAAAGTTCAGATGGCACTCGCCTGAACGTGAAGTCAGTAAAGTTTCTCTGCTAAATATCCTTACCTAAGTAACTTTCTAAAAGAGCTGTTAACGTCAGTTTCATCTACTGATGTTAACGTCAATTCCATCTCTCGAAGCAACAGACAGTGACGGACGAGCTTAGAATTTGTACCCCTCAAATTCTGACCCGCCGTCGGATATCTTAACGTTATCGCTACTGACTGATGGAAGGGCGATGACGGTAAAGTTTTCAAAAATAAGCTTTAAATTTTTCCAAACGTGAGGTGGGTGGCGTTGAGAGAACATTATGACTTACTTTCAGTAGAATTTTAGAAGGTTGCTCATAAATGCATGGATAATCATAAAGATCGGGAAGATTTTCATTAATTCTCCGGGAATTCTAACAGTGGTTAATGTACGGTTTGTAGCAGTGATATAGATGCAAATTAATATTCATGTTAATTAGTCACACAGCTGTTATTGCGCAACTTTCAGTCAACTCGTAAGGGTTTGTTTCACATCAATTGGAAACGAAACGAATATAGAATTTATTATCGCCAAATGGTATTAAAATACTAACTGCAAATAAACTAATTATTGTTGATTATATTACCCATTTTGTGCCTGGGTTTGCTGAAGAATTGGCCAATCGTGGACTGCATGTGTCGTAATAGGCGAGGAGAAGCAATAAGATCCAGACCAATGTCAGAAAGGGCAGTCGGTTGGTAAGCGCCTATAGACTCCAGAAATTGCTACATAATTGTCTAAAAAGAGTATAACATTGAAGGTCAATTAGTATTCGACCATAGCTAAACAGGCAGAAGGTAAAGAAAATAAGACGAAGAAGAAGAAGATGATGATGATGATGAAGATGATGATGGCGATGCTGATGCTTTTATTAGAAGTCTTATATACTCTTAATTCATATCATTATAATTATAAATTTAAAATAAAATTAATTACAAATTATAATTATTCTAGCAAATATTGATTTCAAACAACAGAGCGTAGCAACTGCCCAGCATTAGAGGAAGTGTTGCAATGTTTTAATTATAATACTCTCGAGAGCCTACTCTTCTCTGATTACTTCTTAAATTATACCCAATTAAAACAAAGCATTTATTAGATATTGCAATTCAAAACAGAGGTAGTTACTAATAGAGTTGCTCTTGGAGGTATCGCAGTTGCTATACTGAGGCAGCTCTTAATACAGTGGAAGCCGGTGAGTGGTGTCAGAATTTAATTTCCTATTTGCACTGAGTTTCCTGAAGTGAATTTGTTCTACAAATGAATCAACGGCAGGTGAACGTATCTATGACTTTCATCCAGTTTTCTTTCGTGCTATACTGTTGCTGTTGCATTACATCAAACTGTGCAAGGGGTCTTATTAAATCTATTTGATATTGATAATTCCATGCATCAGTTCATTCTATTTATATTTATTTACACCATACTCATCATCATCATCATCATCATCTTCTTTTAAATCCCAGTTTAACTAGGGTCGGGATACGAATAAATCTCATCCAATCCTCTCTGTATCACACCATATCATCAGTCAATCCCCTATTTTTCATGTCCTTCTTAATCACCGCATCCTACGTCATTTGTGGTATATCTCTCTCTAGCTTAACATCCAGCTCATCCCTCGAAACACTCTTTACTACATCCTCATCTGACTTCTCACAATATGCCCATACCATCTCAATCTCGACTGAGTCAACCTATCTGTTATCCCCTCAACATTCAAATTTATCCATTCGTTAAATTTTTTGTAGCATTGTCAGGAGTCTAGGCGATCACCAACCGAATGTCCGTTCATACGTTGCTTTGGATCAGTTGTATCAGTTGTATTTTAGTTTTTATGTCGCCTTCTACGACACCCACACATTTACACGCTTAGTCTATTCTTCAAGAAAATCGGACGCAACACGGGGAAAATTAGAATAAATTGAATCAACGGCAAGTGAACGTATCTATGTTTCTCATCCGGTTTTCTTTCATACTATGCTGATGCATAACATCAAACTATGGAAGGAGCTTTAATCTATTCGAGATTGATGATTACATTTATCGATTGTATTTATTATTTACACCAATTAGATAGAAATTTTACTTAATCGAATTTACATTACCGATCGACTCGTTTAAGTTAAACTGGTTTGCTTAGTTTAGATTTTTCTTTTTAAATTTATTCGATTGTGATTAAATGTTAGAATGCAATGTTAGGCGGCATGTTGTTCTTCATTTACGATATGAATCTATAAAAATTTTAGCGGACTGTTGATATCTGATATATTCTGTGGTATAACGTGCAGATGTCATCAACGGAATGAAAAAATGGATCTTATGGATCTTATCACATTCTTTCTCATATCTGGAAAAACTCAGAATTTTCATTCAAACATTTTTGATATCTGATATTTTAATCAATTCAGCTTAATCGGCAGATAAGTCGATTGTTGATCGAGATGTCTAAATGATGATTAGAGTAATAAATCGATTGTTTGTTTTGCTGATTATTTGATTCAGGTATGGTGACATGGTTCCTAAGACGATCATAGGTAAGATAGTGGGCGGAGTCTGTTCTCTGAGCGGTGTGCTCGTCATAGCTCTGCCAGTGCCTGTAATCGTCTCTAACTTCAGCCGCATCTACCATCAGAACCAGCGCAGCGATAAGAGACGAGCACAGAAGGTTTGTCAGTCTATCTCTCAAATCAATAAATCAAACAATCGCCTTCGCTTAGGTCGACCCTGATAGTGAGATCGCGATGGTGGAACAAAATAGCTCATTAAACGTCCCTGACAGCACCCTTGGATGAGGAATCGGACGCTAAACCCTTATTATTATTATCATTATTATTTTATTATTATTATTATTATTATTATTATTACTATTATTATTGTTATTATTATTATTATTATTATTATTATTATTGCTATTATTATTGAGGAAATACTCGTATGAAAACTAAAGCTTAATGTTAGTTCTGAGTCGTACTAACTGCAACAGTTACTGTATGGATTAAATGTGCAATTGCTTAAAGTTCGCTTAAAAGACTCACTTTCTCTCTTCTTTCTTTTTGTGTTCAACCAAGTGATGGGTCAGAGGTACAAGATCCAACTCATTGTCTGCTTCCACGCTCAGTAATAATACTCTATTGACCAACAAGGTACTGTCAATGTTATCCCAAAACGTGCTTAGTATTTCTCAATCGTTATGGTAAAAAAAGCTGGTAAAGCTAAGGTTAACGTCAGTTTCCTCACTCGAAAGCGATTTCAGTGATTGACGAGCCCAGGATATAAACCCCTCACCTACTAATCCATCGTCGAGTCTTACCGACTTCGTCACTGGCTCCGGCCAGAGGAGTTTATATACATCTTTATTTCACCAAAAATAAGGTGGCATAAGTACTTTTTTAATAAGTACACAATACAAAGCACAAAGTGACGTCATGTTCAGCGAAATAGAACAAAGAGATAAAGTGTTCGAAACGAAAAGAACATGCAACATCACACACATGTACTCGAAAAGGGTGCAATAAACAAATTAATTAATTAAATTAGAGAAAATTATAGTCTTTTACTTTTTCAGTAATCGTGCAGTAATTTTATGTCTTATTTAGTTTATTACTTTCAAAGTATACACGCAAATAATGCTTCCAGTTTACTTTAGATGCTTTTTACTTTATGGAGTTATGGAGTTTTAGCTATGGAAAACTATGGTTATTGAGTTGGTTTTCCATTAGCTTCTTTAGATGTTTGTTTAGTTGCCTGTTACTAGTACACTTCATCGCTTCGCGTTTGGTATACTCTTTATTGAACCGGAAACAACTCAAAATCATAAATTACTGGAATTAATCTTAAGCGTCATCCACAACCACATTGTTAACGATATATCCTAAAGATCCGAGGGAACTTTTGTTTATACTGGCATCCCACAACTCTTGATATAATGAACTAGTTCTTTCAGTGCCCTTTTAGTTTTGATCGTTGTGGTAAATTTTACAACTAAACAATTTCATTACTGAGAAGCACTTTCGATCACTCTCTGCATATCTTCCTTAGACGTCTTTTACGAATCTGTGCAGTTATTTTTGGTTAATCATTTCCCGAGCTCGATGTATTCACCATTTTAGTGCCCTGATTTAACAAGCACTGCGCCCATAATTATTACATCAATGGCTCAGAGCACTGTGATTTTGTAACAACAAAACGATCTGAAGGGTCTATATTATTAGCAGCTCACCGGTTTACCAAATTAAAATTCTAATTAAAACTTTTGAATACCTTTGCCAATTCAGGTACAGTTTTGCGTGTGAAATAGCTTTTGCTACGTCAGTGCTTAAGGCTTTATAATGCGTATTAGGATCTGTTTTTAATTTAAAGAAGATATTTTCACGTTGATCATGAAATGTCTGCGTTAAATCACGACTGAAATAGCGTATATCACATTTCACGCTACGATAAACACAGCTAAAGATTCCACTCTGTGATTCGTTGAAACCTCTTTCCTATCTGGCTCAAGATTTCATTGCTTCCTCTTTCTCTCAATGTCTTCCTGTACCGCTCCACTGCTTTCAAAATGTCAGATAATTAAAGTAGGATGCAAAAGCGACACAAATTAACTTAAGTTATTTTTAAACTAAACTTTGAATGATCCTCAGAGATATATAAATTAAGGATTAATACAACAACATAATAGGAGACTCTACAACAAGAAAAATATTTCAATTTTTAAGGCTAGTGTTATGATGTACAGTTATAAATTTAAGCTCCCTATATGAAAATAGCAACCAAGAAAGGAAACTTTGTAAACACATGCGGTTTTCGTTTGTGTAACGAGAAACGAAATAATTATAAAAAAAATATATTTCAACGAGACCAATGTCAACAGAACGTATCAATTAAAAGGCCTCTTGAAATGTTTAAAGACTAGAATTTTATCACTGATGAAATATCCGCAATTTCTTTCAAGCGCTTCATGAACTGACGGAGTTAAACTTCGCTACTCGAGATCATACAGTTTTAAACCACCGCTGAGGCAGACAGTACCGAGTCTTTGCAACAACAAAAGTCACAGCATTACTATCGTATATAACAGAACCAAGCTTATGGTGTGATAGTCAAGCCTACGAGAAAAAAATATTTAGAAATTAGTTAGAAGTTATATAGAGCTTGCTCTCCTATTAGCCTGTCAATGACATATACATGTATGCATTCAGCTTCGCCGAACAAGCTATACTTAACAAATATGCTATTATCAAATTTGATAATTGAAAACATTAGAGCTCATGAGCAATATTTCCTTATGGATAATGTTGATATCAAATGTTTAATATGTAATATTATCAGTGAGCCGATAAAACTGTTGTTCGTATTTAATGGATTGGATGGCAGGAGATGCGTATCTGGCATTAACGTAGGACAGACTGACTGAATATCTTGCTTGTTATGATTGTAAGAAGCTTGTTTCAGGAAACTACTGAACACATTGCTTGTTTGTTTTAGCTTCTCTGCCATGTCCTGCATTACATAGCTCGATCTGGATAAAACTGAGCAATAGCATTATACTCTCTTCTCTGCAATGCAGATCAATCAATGAATCAAAAAGTAGAATTATGCGTCGTTCTATGCAGAATGCTAAAGTAATGTTATAAGTATTAAGCCGATTGTGACAAAAGAGCGCAACCTGCGTAATAGGCAGAACTTTAAAAGTACCAAAAATAAGGGAAAATTAGTCTAAAGTGCAGAATTCCTTTCATATGTGCCTATTTTAGCTACAAACATTCCCACTGCCGCAATAAAGAGAAAATCGAATATTTGTAAAAGAATTTCATAAAATCCTGTCTGAGCTTGAACAAAGTTGTTCATACTACAATCCAGGTTGTCTACTGAATAGACAAAATTCCTTGTATGTAATATCAATGATACTAATATTTCTGAAATATTCAAGTTTCAGTATTGCTTAGTTAGTTTCATTTCTTCTACCGATCATTCAATTTTTAATTATCTGTTTTATACGAAGGACATTTATAACTTATTAATAGCATATAAATTTATAGTCCACTTTAAATGTATATTTGAATAGGCTACGTGAAAATTGTAATTTTAGTTTTTGTAAACTTTTCTTATATCCTTGGACCATTATGCCTACTAAACTGGATAAAATTTAAACTCAAACATTTTTTCGATTAAAACGGCGAAGTTTTCGTGTTTGGGGAAAATATTTGCTGAAACTACTGCATGAGATGCAGCTTCAGATAAATTTGTGTATATATGTTGAAAGCTTCTAACTAACTAAGAATTAGCTTCTAACTAACTAGAATTTATTTCACTTGTACTTCAGGTTTATTTCGATTGCCTAGTTATTTTGTAATTTGATTGATTGAGGGGTGGTCAACTAGATAGGTTACTTGTGACCTCTTTGACGGCCTTGTTTTTGTATGTCACTGTATATTTTGAGTGTATCGAAATAAAACATAGTTCTCTCTCTCTCTCTCTCTCTCTCTCTCTCTCTCTCTCTCTCTCTCTCTCTCTCTCTCTCTCAGCTTCATTTGTGTTAGTGATGCCCTGCCAAGTCTTACGTCGGTTGTTTTCCACAACCTCTTTGCTCCAGTGACGTCGAACGATTGTTTGCCAGAGAACAGCACTAAAAGTTGCAAAAGTTTACTTTCCTTTCATCTGTTTTCGCAGCTTAATCTGTGCTAACATTTTCTTTGCACCTTTTTGCTAAATCCGTTGGTATGATATAACCCCATTTATCATTCAAACTGACGACTATGTTTAACGATTTAAATGACAAAACAATATTATATGTTATTAAATATTTTGGGATTTTTATATACAGTATGTGAGACTTATACTATAGGTTATCAATACATTGTAAATGTTTATTAAAAGTCCCACATTATAGCGAAGTGATCGTCGGTGTTATTGCCCATTACTCTCAATATCACACGTTTAAACCGTTGAACAGTTATCCAAAAATTATCGAAATTACCAGTCATTTGAGTGCCTTAATTATTGCTATCTGATAAGCTGGTATTCACAATCTCATGATTTCAGGAATATTGATTTAAAACTTAAAGCTAAAAGTAAACACTAAGTTATTTATACGTATTTTTTATATTTTCTTTAATTATTAAAGAATAAAGAACTAATGTCGAGTCTAACATCGACTTCAGTCCAGATATTATGTCCAGTGATGCCATCATCATCTGAATAGTCTTCTTATGTTAAAGCTTCGCATCTGCTGATTCGTAGCCGGAAAATGTCCCTTGGTTTTGATGGTGTGTTTATACACATGTCATAAAGCACGTGCTACAAGTTCCCTTGCTTCATTGCTGCTTTTGTAGTTTTCCTTATTTCCTTCTTTCTCTCCACGGTTAATCGTAATTTTAATAGTGCATCGATTGCAGCAGACACAAAATTAAGAATAACCTTCCAACACTCTCGGGTTTTATTCATTCAATGCTATCGCTCAATAGCTCGGTCTTCTAATGTAATCGTCCAGCCTAAGTGGGTCCGCTAACTGAGTCCTTGCGAGTACAAATTATGCAATGGACTTTGCCAGAAAGAAATTACTATGCAATGCATGCATCCAAGACTTTATAAAATGTTTTCAGAATTTTAATAAAGTTTTCTTACAACAAGAGTTCACACTAGGCTAGCAGGGTCCAAGCCAAATCTGCTGAGGACCGGTAGTTCAGTAAACCCCCCAGCTGCCCACTGAAGACCACTCAGATCCTTTCTGTTGCGCCAGGGAATCACCTATGTGTGACGAACTGGGCGTTAAGGTCTCTTCAAATTAATTAAAGCATTTCTTTCTAACGCAGCGAGTTGAAAAATATCTGGCATACTGTGTAGATATTCATTCATTGTCACCCCTCCGAGGGTTCGTCTAATTCTGAGTCTCTTGTTTTAGTAACTGTCATTTAACTAATGTTACGATAATGCGACGATGAAATGCTTTTCATGCTGTGTTTTGATGTAAAAAGTAGAGTAGATCAGCACTGTGTCCTGAAACAGTAAACTTAATTAACCGTAGACTGAATAGGCTTGTAAATCCAAAGAATTACATTTTGTGTATGCTGGATATCAATAAATATATAGACTCTAATGAGAGCGAGAACACACTTGGAATTTATACGGTTTGTTTACTAATCAATACACGACTGAGTAAACCTATGCTTGATAGAATCCCTTACGTTTATGATTTTATTCAGTAATGAACTTCATACGATTTCCTAATTAATTAAGAGTCACTGCCTAAAATCTTAAAACCGCACAGGAATGAGAGAGGTATTGTAGAAGACTGGACAAAGCTATTTATAGATGAGCTCAGCGGGATGCTATGCTAATTGAATGTCGATATAAGAGCGAGAAACAAGTAGGCGATAACAAGACGAGCTTGGCATGAAGGATTGTGTCCGGTCAATATGTACTCTGCCAGTAGTTTGTGGCCGTTGAACAGGAAGTGGGATTGCTTCTAGGAAAGAGAAAACGGGACCAGGGTCCGAGCAGGGGGCTCCACTCTCCCGCGGGTCCAGCCACTGACGGAGGCCCGAGGCCGCTGAGCGCCGGGACTGCGTTATTGCAGATTTGTTTGTCAGTCAATATGCCGAGCATGATTGGATCTTGAGCGGCCATATTGGGATGCTTAATTCCCGCCGCATGGTTTGAACGAGTTTTCTGCGCCGCTCCAATGAAAGATGGAAGTGTAAAGAATCAGCGCAGCTGGAAAATTGATTGGATATGGGAGGGGAAGGGGGGAGGAGGAACGAGGCATGCTGCTTCATCACGTGTTTCTAGTTATATTTTTTGTAAATAGTTTAGCACTACTCTGGTCCATATCACAAACATCTGCCACTGCCTCCTTGAATGATAAACCATTTGTGTTGCTTAAATAAATTGTGATTATCCCCCGTGCTGTGTCCGGGTTGTTTGAAGAATTGAATACCGGTGCCTGCACGTGTCGTAGAAAGCGACTAGACGACTAAAATCCATACCAACGTCAGAAGGGGCATTCGGTTGGTGAGAGCCTAGGTTCCAGAAATTGCTACAAACATTTTAACGAATGGATAAGTCTCAAATTTGAGTTGACTGATTGATGATATGATGTAGGACAGAGAGGATTTGAGACAGACTATTCGTGACCAGATCCTAGTTAAACTGAGATTCAAGGGATGATGATGATGAAATAAATTGTGATTATCATAAAAAACGCTCTGCATACAATGCTACGTTTAAAGTCTATTATCGCACCGCAACGTCTCACTGACGGTATTGAATACTTATTTGTGTATGTGTTGAATATCAGAACAGTCATCAAAATAGCTCAGCAAAGTAAGCTACATACATATGTTGTCTACTAGTTATATATAAGTCAAAATAGGTAACTGTGCCAAGTAAGAGTTAAAATACTACAGATTGTTATGAGTAGTATCACGCGCATCACTACTGTGGAGGTGAAATAGGTCACGTGGGTTCAATTCACATGCCATACACTTCATTACATACATTACACTTCATTACATAGCAATTTGAGCATGAGATAATAAAACTATAGTACAATAATAAATGATGATTTGACTTCAATGTACTCTTTAACCCAATTATTTATATAATTGAGCAGAAATCACGTCTGGCAAGGATTCGGGCAGCGACGAATAAGTCTCGAAGCGCTTTCATTGACGGGAAGAAGAAAGCCGAGGAGCGGTTGCTGGCTCTGCAGCAACAAGGCAGCTCCATCAGTGAGGCCTTCCTCAAGGATGGAGACATCTTCCAACTCCAGCACCACCACCTGCTCACCTGCCTTGAGCGCACCACGGTAACTGTTAATTTTATCTAAAGATGATGTTGTGTATGTTCATGATGATGACGATGACGACGCTGATGGTGGTAGTGGTGATAATATCTAATATATGATGATAATTATAGTAAAACAGTAAATTACTAAAAAGAGGTCAAAGCTAAGGCAGACCTAGATTAGGAATGTTGGATGATTTAAAACCCATTCATATAAATCTCTTAGTAAACTGCGTACTGGCAGGTCCATGGTACATAACGCCTACACTCTTCTCTGTCTTCCGCCTTCCTCTTCATTTCCACATATGAGTGGGTCTTTAAATCATCTAACATACCTAATCTCGGCCTGCCCCTGCCTCTTTTTCCTTCCATTTTTTTTGTTCCTTTAGTTACACACACATGACATACCGCATGTGCTACATGATTTCCTTTCTTGGTTTCTGTTTTTGTAGTTTTCAGTATTTCCTCCATTCCCCTCCATGGTTATTAGTAATCGTTGCCTTTTGCTGGCGCATCAATTGCAGCCGGCTCGGATTTAAGAATAACCTTTCAACACCCTCGGGATTTTCTTTTTCTTTCAAAGCTGTCAACACTCGGTCTTCCAAGGTGGTCGCCCACAAAGTACTAACCGGCGCGATGGAGCTTAACTTCGTTCAACGCGCAGCTTAACCGACTGCGCTAATCCCGCCCGCTTAAGGTTCATTTTTCACATCCATACAATAACGTGGTCCAAAGTTTTCACTATCTTTATCTTTGTGTCTTTCTTTAAACTTTTTGTTAATAGTTCTTTTCTACTACCAAAGGCCGCTTTTGCTTGTGCAATCTTACTGAATATTTCCGTCTCACATTTCCTGTTTCGTACCATTTCCTTCCATTCTACCTTCTATAACCTCTTTTAATAGACCTTCCCCCCTTGGAATGTGTCCTATCTCTCTCTTCTTCCTATTTCTTAATACATTTATCAACTGTCTATCTCTGCCAACTCTCTCCAAGACTTCCTCATTTGTAACCTTTTTAGTCCAGCTAATCCTCTCCATTCTTCTCCAAATCCACATTTCCAAATCCTCCAGTTTCCTAATATCTTCCTTCCTTAAGGTCCATGTTTCACATCCATACAATAACGTGGTCCAAAGTTTTCACTATCTTTATCCTTGTGTCTTTCTTTAGACTTTTCGTTAATAGTTCTTTTCTACTACCAAAGGCCGCTTTTGCTTGTGCAATCCTACTGCATATTTCCGCCTCACATTTCCCATCATCGGTTATAGTATGACCCAAATATTTGAAACTCCATACCTGTTCCAATTTCGTACCATTTATTGTGATATTAACTTCACCTTTATGATTGGACACTCTCATAACCTTGGTCTTTTTTATATTAATCTTCATGCCATAACTTAGGGCGTATCATTTAGCCTATCCATTATCTTCTGCAATCCAATCTCGCTGCCCGCTACCATTCCTTGGTCATCTGCAAATCGTACATCTTGTAACAAATTCCCTCCTACTTTTATTCCTTCTTCCAAGTCTTCCATGGCTTCCTCCATCATTGCCTCAGCGTAAATGTTAAACAGCAGTGGCGAAATGCTACAACCTTGTCTTACTCCACGTCCTATTTCACCTTCTTCTGAGTATTCTTGTTGGATTTTGATTACTGCACTTTGATTCATGTACAAGTTCAAAATTAGTCTTCTATCTCTCCAGTCAATTCCTATTCTTTTTAAAATATTCGTCATCGTTATCTAATCAATCCTGTCAAAGGCCTCCTCGAAGTCTACAAAGCATACAAAAACGTCATTTCCATATTCTAAGCTTCTTTCGCAAAGAACCCGCATTACTCCTATTGCTTCTCTTTTGCCGCATCCTTTCCTAAAACCAAATTGTGTCTTGCTCAGTATCATCTCTGCTTTCGACTGAATGCGATTATTTACATTATTTAATAAGATCTTGGATGCATGAGGTATTAAGCTGATTATTCTGTAATCCGAACACTCAACAGCATTGGCTTTTTTGGGAATTGGAATCATCACTGACTTGGTAAAGTCGTCTGGCCAAATACCTGTATTGTACACTTCCACACATACCTCCATTAACTTTTTGAGTGTTTCTCCTTCCAACATTTTCAAGAATTCTGCTGGGATTTCATCTATTCCGGCTGCCTTCCCCTTCTTCATACTGTTGATTGCAGAATAAATTCCCTCCTTCATTAAATCGGGGCCCCTTTTATCGTCTTCTATGATATTTTCTTCTTCTATTTTAAAATCCTCTTGAACTGGTTCCCCAGCCTTATCATACAATTCCTCGACATATTCTCTCCATCTTTATTTTACTTCTTCCAGCTCTGTCTTCAATTCTCCATCTTTACCCATTATACTAATGTTCTTTGCATCTCCTTTCTTTTTCTTATCGATTCTTGTTAATATCCTGACTTCCTGGTATAATAGATCTGACTTCGCTCTTCTATCATATTCTGCTAAATCATTACACTTTTCACTCCACCAATGATCTTTTGCTTTGTCTGTAATTCTTCTAAGTTCGCTGTTTAACCTTCTATATTTCCTTCGGCCATGACTGGTGTCAATACTTTTTCATTTCCTCCTTTCATCGATTTTGTCAAGCATCTCGCTTGTGATCCAAGGTTTTTTAGCTGTATTTGCTTTAAGAAAGCCATAAACTTCCTTTGCACCTATTTTAATAGTTTCCTTTAGCTGACACCATCTTTCATTTACCCCTGTTCTTTCGTAGTCCTTCTTTTCCTTAACTTTTCTTTCCACTGCTTCCTGAAACTGACTTCTTTTCTCGTTCAATCCGTTCAAATTCCATCTCTTACTGCTTTTCTTCTTAAGTATTTTCTTCAACTGAAGCCCTACTTTTGCCATTACTAGGTTGTGGTCTGAATTAATATCGGCTCCTGGATAAGCGCTTGAATTCTTCACACTATTCCTGTACCGTTGCTTTAACAGAATATAGTCTAACTGGTATCTTCCCTCGTTTCCGGTGCTTCCTGGTTTCTTCCATGTGTAACGCCTTCTCTTCTCGTGTTTGAACCAAGTGTTGGACACCACTAATCTCATTCTATTGCAAAAGTCAACCAATTTCTGTCCTCTCTCATTTCTTTTTCCTAGACGATATTCCCCAACTTCATTTCCATCTCTCCCTTCACCCACCACCGCGTTCCAATCCCCCATAACTATCACTCGATCTGTGGCTTTTTCTCCTTTAATCATTTCCTCTATTTTTTCGTACTTCGCTTCAATTTCCTCATCCTCTGAGGCTGATGCAGGCATGTAGATTTGGATAAACACCAAATCTACTGGATCTGCTTTGATCCGCACTAACATCAATCTGTCACTGCACTGAAGAACCTTTGTTACTCGTTCACTTAAATTTCTATCCAATATTATTGCCACACCCTTCTCCCTTTTATCTACTCCGGAGTATATAACCCTGTACCCATCACTTACAAAATCTCCAGTTTCCAACCACCTTACTTCACTCATCCCTAGGACATTTATTTTCCCTTTTTCCATTTCCCTCTTTACATTTTCTAACTTTCCCCTTTCTCCCATAGTTCTCACATTCCATATGCCCACACTTATCCTTTTGGGGCTCGTGGAATGTCCCCCTGGTATATCTGTGGGGCACCCAAGTTGCCGTCTGGCCGTGGGATTCTTACCACCCCCTCCCCATTTAAGGGATGCACGGGACTGGGGGCGTTCATTTTTGTTGTGATATTCAATTATTTTCTTGGGGGATATGCTTTTTGACGAGGTGGGCCCCCTATGCCTTCCTCAGCTTTGACTGACATTTACCGGGCAGGGGGCGCCAATCCCTGAGAAAACTATCCTGTTTACCCATATAAATATAAAGAGGAAAACGGAAGGTCGAGAAGAGTGGAGATGTTATATATCATGAACCTGCAAAAAATTAAGAGAGAAATGGAGATACAATATGTTGTAACTTGTACATGAATATTTAGTATATATATACGGATATTCAATATACATATATATACACGTATATATATATATATATATATATATATATATATATATATATATATATATATGTATATATATATATATATATATATATATATATATATATATTGTATATACGTATATACTGTATACTAAATAGTCATTTACAAGTACATATATACATATATATATATATATATATATATATATATATATATATATATATATATACACACATGTATATATATATATATACATATATACTACTACTACGACTACTACTACATGTATATGCCTCTTACGCTACTGTTCATCTACAATTCAGGGTCCTGGGTACAACACGTTCAATACATATTATGCACACTGTATATATTCATGCATATACACATGTATATATAAATATATGATGTTCTGATTCAAGCATTGTTATTAAGTTAGTATGAAAGTGGCACGCTTAACCCGTATCGTGACCCAATATTTGTGAACTGCGTCACGGATACATTTGCCTACTGGTTGCTCTAATGCCTCATTAAAGATTCACGCCTTGTTCAATGTTATACGTTATGTCCAAGTATAAATCATATGTACATGTAAATCCAGGCTAGTTCACGCGCTAAAGGTTTAACATCTGCACCTAATGACTTCTGACCAAGCTAGGATTCGCTTTAAATTCCTGACGTACGTTTGGATTTTAAAAGAATTCCTTTATACAAGAAGCGCCATTGTAAAATAATTGAAATGTACTTATTAAAAGTGTTTTATCAAATTGTTACCATTAGCATAGACTTTATTATAATTTCTACTTGTAATTATGATCGAATGTTTTAGATTTTATGATAATATTCCGGTTATGGATCAGGAAAGAGATTGACTAAAAAGCGTTTATTTATTTTAATGACTAGGTTATATTAATGATGGATATGAAAGCTAGTAGTCCTTTACTCCTCAAATAACAAATAGTATCTTTTTCTGAAGAACTTCAATATTTATTAACCCTTTTTTTTATCTGCAGTGCATTTACTGTGTATATCTATACAATGTATACATACATTCCAGTAATGAAATTTATAAGCTTTTAGTCTTGTCTTCCCGTAGGATACTGGGATAGGCTAATTTGAAACCACGTTAAACTCAATAATATTCTATGGTAAAGGGTATATTAGGATTCGACAATGGCATAATATTCAAAACACAATACTTATTAATTTGCTGCTCTTCTTTAAGCACAACAGCATGAAGTAGAGGAATATATGCCTTGCCCTTTATCCATTGCCCTATGCGAACAATTATATATTTTATTTGTTCTTTGTAGGTAACAGCAATAGAATGTATTTCTGCAATAATGGTCCTACTCTTGTGTGACACTAAGGCCACAGATAACATTTAATATTTCAAATTGCGTTAATTACACATATATACAGATAAATGCATTAGCTTAGATTTAAAAACACTATCACTTCCTAGATTAATTTGCAGACCACTTTACTAAGGAATCGCGCCATTGATATCGCACTAGTTGGCAGAATAGGCCTAACTTCAGATTAGCACTATTATAAAATGTTGCTTCTATATAAAGTTCAACTATACGTTATTTCATTTTTTGACCATAACACTTACGTTTTCTTCTCAGCTTTATGTTGTTTTATATTGATTCGACAGCACATCATCAACATTATATTTTTGTTATTGAAATATTGGCACAATCACTATTTCTATATCATATCTGATGATACAAGGCACATTTCTTTATTTAATCGATTTTCACTATTACAATTATTATTTTAATTTATCATTGTCAATATTGATACTTGAATTTTATCAATGCTACTATTATCACTCTTATAATTATGAAAACAGTAGGACTGGCGATAGCAACAATAATAACAATAGTCATAATAATAATAACAACTAAGATCATATCAAAAATACCAACAGTAATACCGATATTAGTAATAAGAATAAAACTGATAATAGAAATACAAATATTTAATAGTTCAATCATGATTAATTGCTGTTATAAATATTTTTTGAAACGACCATTTTGATATTTTTATCGTAGCCTTTATCTTATTATTATTAGTAGTATTAGTATTATTATTGGTATTAGTAGTAGGCCTATTATTATTAAGGATACTATTATATTAAATATTACAATCACAGTTATTTTTATCATTCTAATAATCAGCAGAGATATAATTATCGCTGTTTCCATTAACACTGATATGACAATCAATCTGTGGCCTATATAACCCTTGACCTATATAGCATTTGAACTGTATATCGTGTCACCTATATAAACAGAATCGAGAGATCATCGACGTGGACGACCTGCAGCACAGGCTGTCTCTGCGCAAGATGTCGACAGGCACGTGGGGCAACATCACCAACACGATGCACTACAAGACGTCACGGCGCAACTCCAGAGTGGCTCGTAGGGCTTCGAGGAGGTTCAGCACTGCCAGCTACTTCCACGAACATAACCGAGGGTATCATCACCTAGTCGTTTTAACCCTTTCTTTACTGCTGGTACTTTGAAGTCCTCTTCCTAGTACAAATTATATCTTTGACTTTCAATAATCACCCCTTATTTTATCAGCGGTACTTGAAAGCGGTACTTAATCAATCAATCAATAAGAATTTAGCGCCCGGGTCCACGCCATAAGGCCAAATCAGGGACGTCTACAGCAGACTCTGCATCAACAGACGCCAAAGTACCACACGATGACGACTGAGTATAAAAAGACCACAAGAGACCGCGAGAATAAAATAAACAGTGCAAGTTAAGGTTTTTATATTTAAATTTGACATCCGTTACAATTTAAGTTTGCTCTTTACATTTACACAAACGTTAGAGTAGATGTCAGACCAGTTGTGAAATATTTACGTCAATATAATAGAAATGGGATTGGTATAAAATTTAGTGTAATTGTTATTTAGACATAGTTTTATGACATTGATAGCACTATTGTGACTGCAAGCTTGACTGACTGATTGATTTATTGACTATTTGATTTGATTGATTGACTGATTAACTGATTTGATTGATACTATACTATACATTGAATAGATTGCTTTAAATGATAAGATTTGTGTAACTGAATTGATTGATTTATTTAGTTATTTAATTAGAATACCAAAAAGGGTCATACAACTCTGTACAGTTCACAAACGATAAATCTCTCACAGGTACCACTTAATAAAATACAAACTTATAATGAACCAGGGTGACCTTCAAATGTAAATCAATGGAAACCAATATTTGATTTGATTGATGAATATTTGGATGGCTAACTGATTGAACGACAATTTGATTGATTGGCTGATTTATTGATTTGCTGATAGATTAATTGAATAATCACTTGATTAATGAATATATTTCTGGATTTATCATCTGAATTATTATCTGTTTTACTTAATGGTTAACTTACAGAATTGCAAACTGAGCTCATTCAGTTGCTTTACTGTTTTAACTTTTTTTTACTGCATTCACTTTTTTATTGTTTTCTCTTTTTCCAGAAGCTTCAAAGAGAACTCATCAGCGAGAGAAGAAGAACTGATGGCACTGACTTTACCTGACGCCACATCAAATCCTCACACCAGCATGTCCACTCCTATCCGATCCATTCTCGGTCACAGTCCCTACGGTTCGTCCACTGGTCTCCCGACTATAGTCGACTCTCCGGTACACGGAACATCCGGTCAGGACTATACGGCATCCTTTAGAAGTCCTCGATGTGGAAGCGGCAACCATCTACCTCATGCTGACTTTTTTGATGCGAACAAGGAACGACAAATGAGTTCCTCTGTGTCCTCTGTACAGAGTGATAGCTGTGGTGAAATGGAGAAGATGTCGAACTTGGATCAAGAGCAAGGGCACAATAGTGGTCATGGTTATCGACCATCAGGGTCTATGTATCAAAAGCGAACAAGCTTCAAAGATAGAAAGAGACATTCGTCTCTGGCTACTACACCAGAGGAACATCTGGCTACATATTTAACAAACACAGATTACATTCAAATCAAATCTGAACACAGAGAACGGCGTAAAACTATAGCTGATAATAAAGATGTAATGACGTTGCACGAACAAAAGGCTAAGTATGACACAGAAACATTTGAATTGTATAGACCCATTATAGACAGCATGAACGAAGAAAGAGCGGCCATGCGTAAATCTGCTGACACAGCACTACATGAGGCTTCATTAAAACCATACAGGCTCGAGAGGAACTGCTCGTCATTTGTGAAAGAAACCCCTTCTTCTCCGCCCAGTTCCTACCTGAAGAGTATATCAACCCATGATCCAGCGACATCTCCCGACGTAGATGATACGTTCCCAGGAACAGCTGAGCAGCAATCGCCACCTGATTACGATAGCGTCAGTAGAACGGCCTGTGAACAACCTAGGTCCGAGGATCAGTGTGTAGATGACCTGGGAATTAATAATGATATTTCACATTTATCTTCACGTATATCAGGGACTGCTTCAATAGACACAAACCTTGCCTCTGCCGGTGTTTTATCGGTTGGCAATAAAACTGATCATCACGTGCGAGGAATGGATATCATAGACGATACATTTCATGATATTAACAGTATTATCGAAGTTCAGTCACCGCACAAATGCGATTCGAAGGCATCTGTAGGTTCTGAAATTTCGACAGAAATATTCGCAACAGTACCAGATGTAGCTCCTTCGAATCTCAGTTCAATAACTTGCATAGCGCAACCACAAGCCTCAACTCTCGTAATTTCTGCACCTGAAGTGACGTCACTGAAGCACAGCCAGAGTGACGTCACGAGGTCGTTTAATGTTGATTCTAGTAACAATAATTAGGACCAGATGATTGAAGTGAATATCTTATAGCACAAAAAAGGCTCCAAATTACAATATTTCGTAAAATATTAACAATTGTGTTAAGAGATATTAATATAAAGAATTATATTAATGTTAGAATATTGGAAGGTCTCAATAGCGTAGAGGTAACGTAACGTCATGAAATTTTAAATGACTGATCTTGAGGTGAATTGAACTCTCGCGGGTTGGAATCCCAGCCGCGCTGATCTGAGAGTAAAATTTCGGACATTCACTGGACTGGCTACACGGAAAATGGCCTAAATTGCTTAACGGTTTAAACATGTGGTATTAAAAGTGATAGATATCAACATAGTTGATCATTTCATTCTAATGCTTGTTTTACTTCAAAAATTACATTCTCGAAAGGACTCGTCTATATTTTTTAAATTTTAAGCAAATAATGTAAAAAGATCTTGTGATAAATAACTCCATTTCAGGTTGAAACAATCCGAGGGTCATATTTTGAATATGCAATTGGCCAACTAAATCACTCATGGGTTTGTCATTTTAAAGTTATTATGATATAGATGCTGGATGCGTCAGTAGATTACGAAGTTAAACAAACAGGGTGAGCTAAATAAACACTGCTTAGTAATCGTGTAGAATTGTTATGAATTGCTATCTAAAAATAATTATTTCAGATTGCAATTTTTAACAATTGTAAATTTCAAATTATGTGACTAGATTGGAAAGTTCTATTCGTTAATACTTATGTTGTATTGCAATTTGAAATGTTTTCTGCTATTTTGTCTGTAGCATATCGACTTTGTTTACTAAAATCATCGTCGCCTAAGCGTCATATTTTTGCAAAGGTTTCGTCTGGTATGGATGCACAGTTTTGGTTGTAAAGCCTTGCAGCTCGCATTTTGTAACATGAAAAATTATAGTGGTAGTCTAATTCTACATGAAAAGATTTAATTCTGTAATATTGTTGATCACTGATGGTATTGATATTACATATCATTATGGCTTCATTCCTTTGCAATAATCGCTGCTTAAGGTCTTGACGACATCACGTTTTATTATAGAATTAGATCACTGCATGTGCATTTATGTGATACTAATATTTGATTATAGATCATTATAAAATACTCAAATAGTCAGTCTTTCATTTGTGAGTTGAAGAAGAGGCTCGATTGTTACTGATATTTCTTTCAGAACAGAAACTGACGTTAAGCTCATTCGAAACTCTATTGAGGCTATTAGCAGTTGTGTATTTACATGTATTTAATATTATGCCAATAGTAAAGCTCGTCACTTGATAGGCGAAGCCCCGTTAGTAAAGCGGATGCTTCCTCTATTCCGCCCACAAAACACCCGGGTCTTCGTTAACATCCTTCTAAGTGTTTCGTCTTCTCCGGCTAGAGCCTAACCCTTCTAGGTTTATGGTGAATTCACGGGTTTCACTCCCGTCAGCTAAAGGACAACCTAAATGCCAAAGGCATTTTCAATAAATTAATAAAAATCAAAATAAAGATATCAAAAAAGTTATAGCGCAAGTGAGATTCGAATACGACGACAATGAAAAGCTTTTGAATGAATAAGAATTTAGCATAGCATAATTATTAACCAGTTCAGATATTAATAGAAATTAGTTGAAAGCTCAAGGATTGAATAATTTAACTACCTTAATTCAATTGTTAGATGAAGACTCGAGCTTTGAGAAATACCTGAATCAGGAAATTAATACAATCATTAGCATTGACAATAATAGTTTTAATTTAAATATTTTAATTAGTTTAATTGAGAGGAATTATCAAACCTTAGTGTCCTAATGACCAATCTGAGAATGAATTGACTTGCAGATCTGTGCTCTCTCGGTCACCCTGGTTCATCAAGGTTTCCCCTATTATGATTTTTTTATTTTTTATATTTAGATCACCAAAAAGGGTCATTCAACCCTGTGCAGTTCACAAGCAATGCAAACAAACAAGTAAATGCAATAAGTGAGCACAATTTAAATGTGAACCATGGTGAACTTAAAACGAAAATATAAAGTAGAAATTACAGAATTGAAATAAAGAAATTCAGAATAAAGAAAATTAATGATAATAGGTAGGCATAATTATGCATTTAAGATCAGTATCATTAATAACTATTTAATAAGTACTGACGAAGATTAATATTGAAACAGTTAACGGAACGAGATGATCGTAAATTAGGTGGAAGGGATAGCCAGTATCTAGGGCCTCGTACAGCAATATACTTTTCGCGACAGAAGGTTCTGAACGATGGTATAGTAAATTCCGAAACTTGTCGAAATTTATAAACAGAATTTACATTATTTAATAGAAACGAATAGTTGTAACATGAAGGCATATCATTATAAATAAGTTTATACAGAAGTACGCAACAGCAATGTTTATGAATATCACTTAACTTTAAAATTTTTAGTTCTTTAAATATATTGTTCGTATGACTACGAAACTCTGCATGTAGAATTATTCTAATTGCTCGTTTTTGGAGTACTATCAATTCGTTGAGCAAGGTTTTAGAAGCGTTCCCCCAAACAATATTACAATAAATTAGATGCGGATATATTAGACTGTAGTATAAATTTAACATACAATGTTTAGGTAACTTAGTTTTAACCCGATGGAGTAATCCAATGGATTTGGCTAATTTTTGTGTAGTATAAGAAATATGATATTGCCATGATAATTTTTCATCAAGAATCACTCCCAAAAATTTAGTCTTTTCTATTCTAGAAATGTTGATATCATCTATGTATATATGAAAATTTTCAGAATTATTGTTATATTTGTATTTATACCCAAATAGCATGTAATTGGTTTTTTGTATATTTAGGGATAATCTATTCGCTTTAAACCAGTCAGAGAGTGTTAGAAGTTCAGTATTAATTGAATTTATTAGTTTCAAAATATCAGGGTTTGTGCAGATATTATTTGTATCATCTGCAAATAATATGAAGGTAAGAATTTTACTAATTTCGGATATGTCATTAACATAAATCAGAAACAACAAAGGTCCCAATATTGAACCTTGTGGGACATCACATTGAATAGTTCTATAATATGATTCTGAATTATTATATACCACATATTGCTGTCTATTGGTTAAATAATTTTTTAAAAGTGTATTAAATACTCCCCTAAAACCATACATTTCTAGTTTTTTAAGTAATATTTCATGGTTTAAAGTGTCAAAAGCTTTTGAGAGATCTATGAAAATACCCAAACAAAATTCTTTATTGTCAATAGCTTTAGACACCCTATCATGCAAGTTTAATAGGGCCATATGTGTAGAGTGCTTTTTCTTAAATCCATATTGGGCTAAAGTATTGATTTTGTGATGGTCAATAAAAGAGAGCATTCTATTGGCAATAATTTTCTCAAATATTTTAGAGAAGCAAGTTAAAAGACTGATTGGTCTATAATTTGAAATTTCGTTACTAGGACCTGACTTATGAATCGGACATACTTTGGCAATTTTCATTTTATTCAGAAATGTAGCATTCATAATACATAGATTTAGTACAATTGCTAAAGGTTTGGCTAAGTAATAGATTATATTTTTTGAAGAATGGACGATACCTCATTGAAACCTGCACTTGAGGTATTTTTTATAGATTGGACTATGTTAATGATGTCATATTGATCGGTTAGATAGAGAGCACATGTGTTGGAGATTTTACTTTTGTCGGAAATGAAATCTTAAAAAGACTTTTTTGATTTAGGGATTTTATCAGCTAGGGATTTTCCTATTCCAATAAAATAGTCATTAAAACTCTCAGATATAACTTTTTTATCAGATACCATTTCACTATTTAAATTAAAACATTCCTGAATAGATTTGGACTTATTTGGTTTTAGAATGCTATTAATGCACTGCCATGTTTTTCTAGGGTCATGTTTATATTTAAGCAATTGATCAGAATAAAATTTCCTTTGCGCAATTGTTAAGAGTGAGTTTAATTTATTCCTATAAGCAATAAACTTAAGCTTATTTTCATATGTATTTGACTGCTTATAGACTTTGTAAAGTTTAGATTTTGTTTCACATGATATTGCTAATCCTCGATTCACAGATGACTTTATACGTTCAACATCTTAATTAGATATTCAAAATTAATTAGTAATGAATTCAGTAGGACAGCATTAACGCTACTCCACTCCACCAGGACAACTTTAAACTTTATTTAACGTACCGTTAGGTCTCATCATTTTATATGGTCGACACGGAGAGTCTAGATAGTAAATGAAATATACTACAGTTAATTCTTCGGCCTGACAGTCAAGTGTATGCAACTGGGTTTTATGCTCATCATCGGAAGAGAAAACCCCATAAAAGGCTGGTAAAGCTAATGTTAACGTCAGTTTCCTCTTCCTCGCTCGAAAGCGATGTCAGTGACGGGCGAGACGAGAATTTGAACCCCACACAATATCTTACAGACATCAGCCCATATAAAACCCCATATAAATCCCCATATAAAACCTCATATAAACCCCTATAAAACCCCATATAAAACCCATACAAAGCCCCTTATGCCCCTATAAAAGCCCCTATAAAACCACGTATCGCAACGCAGTCTCAATCTCTGGCTCAAGAGACGAGAGGTTCTGCCAATGTGCCACAGGGTGTTCCACACCAACAACATTAACCTTAGACAATTTCATTTTTGCAGTGTTGACAATATTTAATAATTCATTACAGTAGGCTATAGTATTATACTCTAGAATGCCTAGCTCGCATCGATGCACCTCTCGAGAAAAATGTTCATCTAGCTTCTAGTCCCATCACTGCCTTTACAAGTTAATTTTGTCAAAAAGATAAATGATTAAAACACAATAACATACACATGTACTAACACATACACTTACACATATACTTACACATATACTTACACATATAATTACACATATACGTACACATATACTTAAACATAGGCCTATACGTACATATAATTGTTTTCATATGTTTTATGAAAATATTCATACATATTTTGGATGTCTGGCACGCAGGCCTACAATTTATTTAATTAGAATATCGTGAACAATGTCTTCTCAAAAGTTTCTAAAATAGATAAATATTTTGGAGTTTTAAATGTTACCCATTGATTTAATCCATTTTAAGTATGTATGTATAGAATTTGAATTCGCTACGCTAGTGACGACGACACAACATACATGTACATGCATATTATATCTATAAGTTACAGGACAATGTGTATTATACTATTTATGTACAAGATTTTGAAGTTAATGTTCAGGATGATTTCTTTACAAATGAAATTTATTTGAATTAAATGGAGTCATAAGGGGTTTCTGGTACGACTTCAGAATATGAACTTTCCAAGTTCATATATGAAACTATTCCATCTGTAATATTTCATGTCTCTCTCTCTCCCTCTTATTGAATTGCCTATTGGCAAGTCCATTGCACATAACTTCTAAACATATTTCTATCCTCTGCCTGTCTCTTCATATCAACTTATGAATTATTTATCAAATCATCCAAAAGTCTCGGTCTTCCTCTAACCTTTTTCCTTCTATTCTTATCTCATTCAACCAACCACTCCCTCTCATACAGGAACCATCTAGTTCTTTTTTCTGTTCCTTATGATATCTATCAATTGTCTCTTTTATGGTTTATACCAACACTATTCAACATTTCTTCATTCGTAATTATGTTAGTCCACTTTGATCTTCTCCATTCTTCTCCATAGACAAATTTCGAATGCTTCTAGTTTTCTAATAACCTTCATTCTTATCGTCCATGTATCACCGTCGTACAGTGGGTGGTCCACACTAAAGTCCTAACGATCTTTATCTTCGTGGCCTTCTTCAAACTTTTTTTAAAATTCTTTCGTCTGACTGAAGGCCTCCATTGCTTGAGCAATTATACACTTTATTTCTGTTCCCCATTTCCCAAATTTCGTTAATGTGTGT
This sequence comes from Enchytraeus crypticus, assembly GCA_905160935.1. Taxonomy (NCBI): domain Eukaryota; kingdom Metazoa; phylum Annelida; class Clitellata; order Enchytraeida; family Enchytraeidae; genus Enchytraeus; species Enchytraeus crypticus. The sequence goes on along the minus strand of CAJHZI010000197.1, from coordinate 1,951,663 downwards.
CATAAATATCTGAAACTTTTAACCAGTTCTAACTTCTTATCTTCTATTTCTATATTGACGCTTCCTCCTCCTATAGACACTCTCATCACCCTGGTTATCCTTACATTAATATTCATTACATACTTAATGCAGTTTTGTTCAGGCCATCCATGTATGAGCTTTAAATGTTAAATCTACTCTTATCGAACCATTATGCAGTTGGCATAACGAATAAAAGCATTATTAAGTTTACTTGGTACAAGCATTCTACTTAAATTAAGCAGACTGTTGTAAACTATCGCTTCTCTTAGCTGTAAGCTTCTTCTAATTGACGGACTAGTATATATATATATATATATATATATATATATATATATATATATATATATATATATATATATATAATATGATCTTTATTCACCAAAATACATGGCAGTATGAACAGAAGAACAGAACAAAAAATGAAAAAATAATGAACGAACAGAATATCAGAAACTATGGATTAACCATTAAAAAAGAGTCTACAAGAATAGAAATTTAAACTAAAATCGCCGTTTTTCTTAGGGTCGGCTTGCAATAATCGACCGGAGGGAGAAGCTGGGGGTTCTCTCCCTTCCGTCTCCAAAGACTACGTTTATACTCCTGCGTCCGCGTAGGTCTTCACTCCCGGTCTCTAAACTTAAGGCATTCCTATTGTAATAGAAGGTTTAGGGGCAAAAAAGTCACCTTAATAAGGAGTTAATCTGAAGTCCTAATCCTAGACTCTATCCTTACAAATTGCCAAAAATTAATTACTAACAATCAAAATTAAAGTATAAGAAAACTTATAAAGTGAGTCACTATATAATTCCGAATTCGACTCTATTTTTATCTCTGTAGCCAGTCTGTATTCCATGACTACTGACTCTTTGAACGGCAAATTAAATTTGCGGCAATTGTCAGTAGGCCTATTGTTCATTCTGTCTAAAAAAACTCTTTCTTTCTCTCTTTTAGTGCACTGCCTATTGGCAGGTCCATGGCATATAACTCCTCCATATATTTATATCCTTTGCCTTTCTCTTTATATCAACATAATTATGAAGTAGTTATCAAGTCGTCCAACATCCCAAGTCTCGGTTTTCCTCTAATATATTTTCTTTCCATTCAACGTTCATATAACCATCTTAAATATATCTTTATGATGACAATATAATTGGAAATACCAATTCTTACATGAAATAGAAATTCGGCTATGGTTATATATTTTTAACGTAATTTGACAAATTAAAATGTTTGGAGTCTGGAAATTCTTTAATTTTGGTTACACTCCACATGTAATAAAGGTATTAGGCCTACATACGAGAGAGAGAGATATATATGTGTTTATTTCAGCATCAACACCAAATCACTGACATATACAATAGAAAGAAACATTTAAAAGAAATAAAATTTAACAAAAAAATTCCCAGAAACACAGGGCATCAAACAGTCTTAAGAAAACTAGATACGTCATTATTTGTAATCTAAATCTCTAATGCTTTTGTAAATTAATGCATATTTATCTCAATATCTTTGATTGAACCATTTTAAATATTATTGATTGATTTGTATTTTCAGTAGCCTGTGATTTCTTACCAGTTGATTTTTTGAGTGAGTTATGTAAAACGGATTGGTTGAGACAAACAACATTCCTTGAGAAGATAGATGAAATTATTACACGAGCATATTAGATTTTTCACTTTTCACATTAATCTAATTTATAGCACTAGCTCAAATCGCAGGTTTTATTTTTATACATTGAAATGTAGGATAATAGGATTTATTAAGAAAATATAAAGTAGAAATGAGAATCAAAGCAATTTTAGGTAATTCACTGCACTCGCAAGATGAAGCCACATGCAACTGTATCAATGCTTTCTGTGCCATTTTTACATTAAGCAGTTTTATTTGTATATCTCCGGAAATCTAGACATAAAATGGTAAATACAATAATTATTAACAAGAAAATCAATAATAAAAAGATGAAGAGGTTCAAAGAGGGTTGCCACAAAACAGCCTAAGGTCTGTGAGGCAAAATAACAGTTAGTAGGAGAAACATCCGATTGCTACTTACCTTCTTAGCAGTGATGGACACTAAAGTACTTTTAAAATAGAAAGGTGTTTTCAAAATAGAAAATACTATTTTATTTTCAATTTTCGAAATACTTTTTAAAATCATTTTCAAAAGTACTTTGAAAATACTTTTTTAAAGTATTCCGATGTATTTTCAAAATATTTTTCAAAATACCTTTCTTTAATTCTTTGTTTGAACTTTAGTTAAACTTTTGTTCACCTAATCTAAAAACCTAAAACTGACGAATATTACTACTTAGATCTACGAACTAGTATTTTGTTCTTGATTGTTTAGCAGGCAACATGTGTATAGACTATTTCTAGTATATTGTAATTAAATAACATTCATCTACATAATGTTACTTGATTATTACTATTGTTAAGTAATCATTATGCTAAATTTAAATAAATGTTAAATGAATGTCTCGTATCTATGTTAATTTGATCTTAGGGTATGATCTGCTGGTCAAACAAATAATTGAATTTTTTGAAGTTTTTCTTTAGGAAACAACAATGACTTAAAGTAAAAAAATTAAAGCTATGGTTAGCGTCAGTTTCCTCAATCAAAAGCGATGTCAGTGATGGACGAGCACCGGTTTTGAACCCCACACATACTGATCAGCGGTCAAGGATCTTACCGACTTCGCCTATGGCTCCAGCAAAATGAAACTTCTTATTTAATTAAATAATTTTAAAGCGATTTAAATTTTTTTACATTTTAATTGTATTTAACCGTATTTTAATTTCTTTAAATGTTTTAATTAAAATTTTAATAATTTAACCAACTATGTACGTATTTATGTCATTTGTACACGTTTTAATTTTTAAAGATATTTTATTGAAAAATTTTAATATTTTAACCAACTCTGTGCGTATTGATGTCATTTGCCTTGACAATCTCTTTAAAATTAGTATTTTAGAAAAGTATTTTCAAATTACTATTTTATTTTTTTTTCAAAATATGTTTAACGTATTAAATTTTAGTATTTTTAAAATACTTTTAAAAAGTAATTTCAAATTATTTTAAAAATACTTTTGAGAAGTTTGGGCCCATCACTGCCTCTAAATTACAGAATACTCTGTTATCTTCTACGCTATAGAAACCTATGGTAACAACAATACCATAGAAATTATACGTAATATGAAATATTGTAATGATCCAGTTCTGTCTCTCTTTCTTTCGTCCGTCTGAAGTAATGATTAGCGTCATTTCGTGGGACACAAAATTCCTTATTGATTCATTAGTTACATTAATTAAAGCTCTATCATTGTTTACCATGAACTTGAATTCATATGTTCAGTGTACAGGTGCATGTAGAATGTGTTAACTCTAATTACAGTTCTCTCATTTGTTCACTGTGAACTAACACTCAAATGCTCATTATTATGGAATGAATTTCTACAGCATTGTCAAAACGCTAATTACAGCTGCTCATTTGTCGACCATAACTTTCTGGAAACTAGGCCCTCTTATAGCCTATATTTAACTTCTTCGTAACGTCATGCCGATTTTATTAAATTTATATAATGTAGACCTAAATTTGACAACTTTTAGGCCTATATTGAGAACAACTTTTTTAACTAAAATTTTTTAAGATATTGCTTTATTGAGAGTCGTATGCTACATTAGTAGAACATCGCCTTAGGATTGAGAGGTTAGAGTTCAAATTGCCATTTTTCATAGATTAACTCAAATTATGCTTCTCCCGTGTTGTGCTCGAATTTTTTTTACCACTGCAGAATAGGGAAACCGCAAACAATCTGCTGCATGTAAGTAAGAGGCGACTAAGGCAGGAGCTAAGGATAACAAGAGGGGACCCACCTCACCATAAAATATTTTCCCCCTGAATTAAGTGGTAATTAATCCATCTAACTGAGGAAGGCAAAGGAAAACCTCCTCAGAAGCCATAGTCTTCCCAAGCTATAGGCTACATAAGGTATGGATAAGGCATAGACTTCGTGAAGAGATTAACTTGTTGATCTAAGGAGTACACTTATGGAGCGAGAAAGCAGACTGTGAGTATGGATATGTACCTTAAACCTGCCACTTGGCAGTGCACTGAAGAGGAAAACTCAAAGAAAAAAGTCTAATACAAAACATCAACAATGTAGGAAAAATAATTACGAGGCAAATAGATACTTCATCATCGTCATCGTCCTTTGAATCCCAGTTTAACCAGGATCCGGATACAAATAGACTGTCTCAAATCCTCTTTGTCCTACACCACACCACCAGCCAATCCCCTCTTTGAGACTACTAAATAGATACTTAAGAATTAAAAATAAAAAGTGAACTAAATCAATAGAGAACAAATATAGAACTAAAGAAAGTAATTTTAAATTCACTTAATACTCACATTAATACTACATTTAAGGACATTGACAATAAGAATGTACGTCAAGTACATTCTTATTGTCAATGTCCTTAAATGTCCAAACACGGATGCCACAATTTTAATCACAGCATCGTAAAGCTTCTACTTGTACAGATGGATCAGACGATTAAAAAATATTACGGTCATTGGGAACAGTTTAACGCTTTAGTGCTACAAAAACATAAATGGCGAACATGTTTCCAGAGTGATAAAATCAATATTAATATTTTGCCAAACTTACTACCTGCCCTGGGTATACATAAAACTATAGGCCTATCATCATATTTTTCATGTTCGCCAAGAACAGATTCAAGTATTTTTCGCTACTCAAAGTTCAGTGGAGCACGCTAACGATCGAACATTGCTTACATAATAACGGCTATGAATTCAGCTGTCTTAACTCTCTCTCTCTCTCTCTCTCTCTCTCTCTCTCTCTCTCTCTCTCTCTCATAGTGCACTATCTACTGGGAGGTCCACGATATATAACGCCACTCTTCTCTGTCTTCCACTTCCTCTTCAGGTCCACATATGAGTGGATCTTTAAATCGTCTAACTTTCCTAATCTCGGCCAGCCTCTGCCTCTATTTCTTTTCACCCTGCCTTCTATGACATCTTTTACTACTAAAAGATGTCATAGATGACATTCCCCCTTTAGAATGTGTCCTATCCAACTCTTCTTCCTATTTCATAGTGCATTTTTCAACTGTCTATTTGAACCAACTCTCTGTCTTTACTATAGATTTCCAATTTCAGTCTTCGACGCGGGGGGGGGGGTATTTTCCAATACCTCAATTAGCCACCGCTTATTAGACGGTTGCTCTATGGTTGCTCTATGGTTGCTCTAACACTGAGCGCTAGATAGAACGCTAAGGTAAACGCTTGATATGGTCTATATTAACTGATCTGGACATGGCACGTGAATATTAATAGATTGACGTGTAAACCTGTTAATAATCAGTTATCTGCCCGTCATGCCACAAGCTGTCCTTCAAGTTACGTAATTGTGTATGTAGCTCAGAGGCTTGTTTTCAGTCTCTCCGCCACTTCTGATAAAATCTTGAATTTATTCAAAGCTTGATAAAACTTCTGTTATGTCACAAAGCGTATAAAATTTCGTTTAAGGATGACACATTAACTGAACAATTTTTGACAACTATCTTCAATCATTTGAAAAGTGACATCCATACTCTTTGAAGAATGTAATGTTCAAATCTAGGATATTCCCCTTGTCCAGTTTTTATTATTTATAATTTAGCTGATGAAATTAACCTTTAACAAGCACACTTCATTATAATAGTATTTATTATTTGAACTAGTTCGATGGCAGTATGTAAAGAAAATTTCGTGACAAGTTAATAGAGAAAACTCAAATTAATAAAGACACTGTAGAGCAGAGGTCCTCTCTTTGCAGACTCTGCTAGAGAAGGAAATGTTTAGCTGATATCAAATTTTCTAAGTAGAAAAGCATCAATCGGAAATTGTTTTATCGTAGAAAGAATTTTTATAAAATAAAGAAATCCTCACCAACCTTATAAACTGCAATTGTCATAAGAGCCGATTAATCAAGAACTGCGAGATGCAAATACGAAAACCATCTCCTAATTCGTATTTTTCTCATCCTGAGTAGGCCTAATATGCTACATTTGCGTGTAGAATCATAGCCATTAATTATAGTGCTCTTTCTGGCTTGTGAAAATCCGATTTTAAGTAGAAATATGTATCTTGAACCCTTCGTATGTGGCAAAGGTCCCTAGAGAGAAATGATGTGCATTACAATAATAAAACTATAGAGTCCCAGACAGGTATCATTACACCTGATATATTACCAAGTTTTTATATTATCAGGGGATAAAAATGTTAACATTTACGGCAGCTGAAGCCTTAAAAAACTAACTAATAAAAATAGGTTAACTAAATACGGGTAATTTCTTTCATGACTGAAATATTGAATTTATTTTAACATTTAATTATAATTAAATTAAACTTTGCATTTCTGCAATGTGTAACAGCGACATTTGTTATTATACGCGCGCCTATTAGATGTGCATTCATCACTGTGCTATATATTTCTTTATGTCTAATTTTCCCCACAATTCACATATATGTATAAATTTAAGAATTTATATTTACTCAATTTCTTTGTCTGAAAATGAGCACCGACACTGAATGAAGGAGAGTAAATGCTTTGAGGAGAGGTTTGGCTTTATATTGACGGATGTCACATAGCCTTTCTAATCTAAATGACCATCGGATGAACGGCTGGGCTGAGATGAGATCCCACACGAGATAACAGTTTGATTTTATAATATATGACATTAGCTGAGGCTCTTTTATATTTAGAAACACACTGCAGTGTTCCACACGTTTATGTTACTGCGATGCTATAATGTTGCCTATAATATAAAATAGTGCATCTAAAAAGAAATTACGCGTCGTAAATATGGAATATCCTAAATATGAATTTTGAGTTAATTGATTATTTTTAAGTAATGTAAAAAGTGGATAATACAACGTTTTAATTGTCGCTGTAGTAAAATGTCTAATGATCTACTTATACTGTTTTCACATTTGATTGCTGATTTATCTCTTTTACTTTACTTCGGATACCGGTAAAAATAAATATTGGTCATTACTAATTATGTGTTTATAACATATATTTAGCAACATCAACATAAACATAAATTTGGGCCTATATATGAAAGGCTTTCGCATTGTTTTTCTTGGCCATAGCATCTTCTTCTTCAGTTCACTGCCAAGTGACAGGTTCAAGATACATATTATACTAAAAGTCGGTTTTCTAGCTCCACAAGAGCACTCGTTAGATCAACAAGTTAATCCCTTCACAAGGTCTATGCCTTATCCATACCTTATGTAGCCTATAGCTTGGCCTATAGTTTATAGCTTGACTTGCTTACCATAGCATATGCCTATAAAAGCCCAAAATGAGAAGGCTATATTCAGAATAAAAAGGGTTTAAAGTTTTAAACATTTTTATACTGTTGGCCTTCGGTATGTCACTCATGCTTTTGCTTTTAAGCTTTTGGCATGTGAGTTTCTAATCTAATTTAAGCTTCTTGAATTTTTCATATTTATGGTCTTTAGCTTGATGATCTAAGCAGAACCCAATAGCGATGAATACTTAACTGAATGAGAAAATTGATGTTTTCTCTACTTTTGTAATGAATGTGTCCAACAATGCAGACAAATCGTAATATCGCTCTTGTTTCAGATCTCCTGTTTGTTTTTATCAGTAGCCAAACGGCGCCCGTGAGTTTTGTATTTAATTAATGAAGCGAAATGATAGCGAATCCCGACCAGGCATTACGATCGAGACTCGGCACTTAGGGCCTATAGTGACGGGGAAGACGGAGAGGCCTGGCCTAGCGGCTGGGTGATCAGGGCCCTGTCTGGACTCAGGCGCCGGTCGCTCGTCTCTCTGAGCGTCTGCTGATCGCCACACCGATAACATCGCCTCGAGGCCCACTAGCCCCCTTACACATCACGTGATCAACCGCCCTCCCCTGCCCTCACACATCATCTTATGGGCCATCTATCTAAGAGCCATCCGCGTTAAAATCATCAGCATAAATCCAAGAGAATCAAGATTGTGAACGTTGCAGGGCAAGTCGTCAAATCTAGCAGCTTGTCGGCGCCACAGAGGCTGGGTTGATTGCTGGGCGGGGCGAGTGTGTTTTACAGAAAACGTCGAACATAAAAGCGATTAATTCCAAGTCACTATCAGTGTGAATTATCTTTATGTACTTGTTTTGCATAATGTATGAAACAGTGAATCTCTGTCGTGTGTAGTATCTTATATTGTGGGACCAAATAAAAGTCCTCGAAACTACATTAGCCATGAAATTTATCTTTGTTGAAACCTTGTGAATCCAGAGATATATTGATCCAATCAAAGGATGGCCCTAATATCATCATGTGATGAGGAAACCGGCACTAAGGTATTATTGTTACCGCTACATCTCATTTCAAACATCTACGGACTTTCATTTACAAGTTTAAAAAATTATTGTTTGTAAAAAGCTATAAAATTACGTGTCGCTATCTCAGTAGCCCATATGGCCACATATAAGGGCTTTCAACTTATATATTTTCTCTTTGAAACCACTCTCAATTAATATATTAAGAATATTTTTAGGCTACAAATAGCAGTTTCTCTCGTGGAACAGCTCTTTCAGAAAAGTATTCCTTTGGTAAGGAATAAAGTGATATGTAAGATAGTTGTTTCGGATGTAAAATTATACGTATGTCTGCTTCAAATAAATAAATCAATAAAATTATATATATATATATATATATATATATAAAATTTTATTTATTTATAATATAATTTATAATTTATTGATATATATAATTATATATATATATATATATATATATATATATATATATATATATATATATATATATATATATATATATATGTAGGCCGATATCCATGTATATGGATACATAATACCCGCATGCCTACGTCTTGTGTTTTATTATCAGAAGCAGAAATTGATAACTATATCATGCCATTATGAACGTGCTATTGCAGTATTTTCATAAATATGACTTCAAGAGAAGCACTGCATTATCACTGGACATTGACTGTCCGTGCCGGTGTTGCAAATACACCATACGTACGCTGAGCATGAAGCAAGAGTCGACTAACAATTCTGAGGTTAGTCATATGACTCTACACTCTACAGCTGAAGTCACGCTAAATACATTAGGCGAAAATAATATGTCATTATTTCTAAAAGGCTTATCCTCTGCGATCTAAGCTCCGTGTAAAAGATTGCATTAAGTAACTAAAAGTTTCTATCATTATTGATAAATACCTTGCAAAATATATTTTGAACGACTATAGATAAAGCAAACTTAAGCAGAGATGATACTAAGTACATACCGGTAACACGCACCTCCTATTACGTAACTGTTACTTTCAACAAAACGTAATGCTGTAGTATTACAATGGTAGCTAAAAGCATTCAATGATTTTGACCTTCTATTAGGTGCAAGTCAAATTGAAACTTTACACATAGTAAATGCATTTTAGCTCTATAATAATATAAATTGACATATACTAGGGCACATGCTTTCAGAGCTACATATACATGCAGAAGCATGCAGTTGCGAATTGCTTAATATTTCTCGAAATTTAAGCATAGCAAAATTTCGCTCCGAATACGAAATGATCGACTCTTTTAACATACCTTTGCTGTAGCATATCCATGCATGTTTATTAAAGCAGATACTAACGACATTGCTTCCTAATCGTTAACAATTTGTTAACTCTGTAGTATAGGATTAGTATAACACATTTACTTAAATATCAAGCCCAAGGTTGCCAAATTATTTATTATTATTTGATATCATTTATATATATATATATATATATATATATATATATATATATATATATATATATATATATATATAAGTACTGCACATTTCGTAAGAGGCAACTGAGTAAGAACTGAATAAGCGAAATTAGGCGAAAAGAAAAACCTCTGAGGTCATATTATTGCGATGCAGTGTAATGTAAACTACACTGCATTAACATTGTTTACATTAGCGCTTTGTGCTTGGATTAACTAGTTAATCGATGGCGTGCTCTTTATGGAGAGTGAAATCAGAATGTCTGCACATTATGGAGAGTAAAAGCGGAATGTGAGTAGGAATTTGTACCTATGACCTGTCATTTAAGAGAAAACTAAAGAAAGAGAGAAAGACGTTAAGTGCTGAGAACAATCTGTATCTCTTGATTAATTAACCTGCTATTGCATATTTAAAAAATGTAACGAGTTAGTTTCAGTTACTTGGGCGCGTGCTACAGCAGCGGGTAACTAAGCACAAAACTCTTAATCATCGTCATAAACAGAAGAAAGAGACGTCGAACGTTTTACTAAAGTTACACTCACTGAAAGGCTCTCAGTGGGAAGCCATCACTCATAATGGACTACCCCTTCCTATAACAAATATAAACCCGCTGTGACGCCACTGACTTTCAAACCACCAGTTAATTGGCGAATCTTCACCCCAGTCATACTTAGCGAATGCATGCGCTTAGCAAGAGCCTGAGGGGTAATCTATGCGCCATAGTGATGGCAACAATATCGATAGAGAGGTGGATTGTCACATCTTTATAGGACAGGTAGGCAGACAGCCGCCTTATTGATGTTTGTATTGTACTTAAATGAAATCCGCTGCATAATTACTATCCGTTGAATTTGATAGAGCTTGATAATGACAGGGAACAAACTCCGCATTGCTTTGTGACTTCTTGTGGAAATGAAAAAATAAGAGGTTTGGCAGGAAGCGAATGTAGAAATATAGCAAACTTTAAATTTTATGCTGAGTAGTTTACCGTCACGCTCAATCACTGCCGCATGAATTCTATCAATAATTTTTATCAATCATGCTCTTTTGCCGGTTTTAAAGTATATTGGGTGTATCTCATCATATCTCTATGTAGCTGATTTTCCTAAACCAATGAAATGTGTAAAATACCATCCATGTGATATAACAATAAACTAAAAACCATGCACAAGATGAATACATGTAAGTTTTTATAATTCGACTCTTACGCAATGATTGGATATTTGTAAATGCGTATAGAACGATTTTATTATAGCCACTCAATATACCACTCATCTATGTCTTCCCTTTACCTTTTCAAGTCCACATACGAGTGGATCTTTAGATCATCTATAACATTCTTTTGTTTACAACATTATTTTTGTGGGATTCTTCTTATGACGAGGTGGGCCCCCTATGCTTTCCTCAGCTTCGACGAACATTTATTGGCCAGGGGTATCTTTATTGGCCAGGGGTGTCATTCTCTGATAAGGCAATCCTGTTTACTCTCATATATAAGATATATATATATACATGTATATATATATATATATATACACACACAATTATACATACATATAGACCTATACTATACATGTATATATATATATATATACATGTTCGAATGAACTTTGTTGTAACAATGTTTATAGAATTCTACAATACTTTGCTGATCACAAGTCAGACTTCAGAGCATAGTCAATCGAAGCTTCAGAGCAGTGATAGATATTGAGATCGTTAAGCGATTGTTGTACCTGCCGCAAACAATAATTTAACCATTAATGTATCGCATGAGTCTATACATGGTTTACATACACTAATGGGGGCCTACTATTAAAAACCTATTTCTTACTAGCAATATAGAGCCTAATTTAACGTCGCTGTCGAATACCAGATCTGTACTGGCAGAGACTGTCCTATATGATTTCAAATACCTGCCATTAGGATTATTAAGCGGCGAACACTAGTACGTGTACATTTAAACTTTCTGCCTATTTTTGTTTTGGTCTCTACTTATCAATACTTTTTCAATTCAATTTGTTTGAGTTCTTGGATGATTACATGACAGCTCGTAGAATGTTTCTGGGCGTGTAACCAGAAAAATTGTGATGAGAAGAATGAGAAGAATTGAGTGGAGAGAACTGGGAACAATACCCAGGCCCGGAACCCGTCGACAGGTGAGGCGGCTGATGCTGCCGGAAAGAAATACCTCCAAACGGTTCGTAGGTCCCGTGCGGATTGTAGGACCTTCCAGCCGGCGAGGACTGATGGACCATTCCGCCTGGAATCATGCTTCCAGGCATGTATCCAGAGAACGTGGGACTGCGAAATGTTGAGAGGGAACGTTTCGATGGAGAGAGGCTGAAGATGGTTCTATCAGGAGCCGTGGAGTCCTGGGAGTCCGAGTCTGGATCTCGACCTCCCCCCGCTCTCCTTCGTCTCTTTAGCTTAGTGTTGATCTTTCTGTTGCGAGACTGTATACCGTCCTTCTTCATCGTGATCGGTCGACTAGTCTGCGAGCAGCAACAAAACAGTTACATTAGAGTGATATTAACACTACAGCAACACATTAGGAAAAACTGTAGGAAAAGGGACCCATAAACGTTTCAAAAATCAACAAAATCACACCAAGGATGAAGTATCATTAGGAGATTTAACAAGCTGAAATATAATAAAATAATATAACGATATCACTCCCTAGTAAAATTTTACCATGATATAAATATAAATACATTTCAAAAATAATACAAATAAAAAGATGTTTGAAGTTAATAGAACAAAACGGTTGGAGAAGATCTGACTGAGAAGGGGTTTATGGTCTTCCAAATTCATCATCAGTATCATCATCATCATCATCCTTCCTTAAATTTCAGGGAATCCATTTAGCCAGGGTCGGGATACAAATAGATTATTTTCCATTCGTTTAAGTTTTTGTAGCAACGTCTGGAGCCTAGGCGCTCACCAACCGAATACCCTTTCTGACGTTGGTTTTTCATATGGTTTTCCATGGTCTTCAATATTATTCTTTTAAAAAATTATTTAAATTTATTTTTAATACCGTTATTTTCCATAGAGAGTATTAATAAAATACCATAAAACGTATGACATGGCTTTATGAAATGGCAGTGATTGCTTAGAAACGAGTATTTCGTAATAATTTAGCAAGAATGTTATAATAATTTGCTGAAACTTTGAGCAAAAACTTTATCATAAAGTGTCTGAAGTGAATTGAGGCATATGAAAATCTAAGATTATAATACTTCAATACCACAATTTTAATTGCTTTAAACGTCAGCTCCAATGCCACGATGATATTGACAGCTCGTACTGAGTAGCAAACTCGCGGCCTTCTGTTTATTTAGCAACTTCGGTACCAATTCGTAAAAAGTTAAAGTAAACACGCATTATCATGAAATGATCAGGTATATTGATATCTATCACTTTTAATACCACCGTTGAAACCGTTAGGCAATTTATTCCATTTTCCGTATAACCAGTCCAGTGAATGTCCGAGATTTTATTCTCAGATCAGCCCAGATGGGACTCGAGCCCACTAGAGTTAAATGCACCTCAGAAGCGGTCTCTTAAAAGTTCATTACGTTTATTAAGACATTCTCGTGCACATCAAATAATCCACGTGGTATACAAGGTGTATGTTAATGACCCATAATGTGTTTCCCGGAAAGTAAAAGTGTAAGTAAAGTCATCTATGTTAAATAAAGATATGTAATAGCAAAAATAGCAAAAAACAACTATGAAATTGCCTGTGATTCAACTTTGCTTACTTGAAACACTCCCAACTATTCGCCTATACTATACAGCAATTTAAACTTAAAGCGTTTAGAAGGCAATACTACGCATGTAGTTTTCCCAAGGAAAGTCATCACAAGGGATAATCCTTGAACTAATTTTAGGATTAGTGGAAAGATTATTTCCTTGGCTAGGGGTAAATTTTCATACATAGTATCTTCAACAATATTGTATTTCATTCCTGAGGTTTCTTTCACCCGTTCAGTTTAACATCATAGGTAGAGCTAATCCCACATTCCAACTACCACTCTTAATAGCGATCAAGTATAGACATCATCAGAATTACTATCTTCTAAACAAAAATTGTACATGCAAAAAATAAAGTTATATAAGCTTTTCATTTTTTAAATTAATAACCTTGAGAGACTACCAAACGTGTATATTTTAATACAATTCTAAATACAATAATTTATTGAACTTATTCAAGTAAAAGCCTAATTCTGACTTTCCTATAGTAAATTGTTTTTCAAATGAAAAAAATAGTTTTAATTAATTAAATTTGACTTTATTAACACGTTTTGATGTATATTATTTATTTTGATATCTCGATATTAAACACGAAATCTACTAATCTAATCTGTATAAAATACATCCAATATGTGCTATATAGCTGTATATACTACATCTACGTCCTACTGTATCTACTAAAATGCCAATGTATCAATCTGTGACACTTAATATGTCACAGATTGATGCTCTTAAATATCTGAAAACTCTGACCTATAGTTTATTAAATGATACACAACAGACTATTTTAAAACTCTAACCTATAGTTCGTTAAGTGATACGCAAGATACAAAGTTGCTATGCTTATGACAACATTTTTAGATAACAAAACAGGCATGAGCCTCTAGTTTTGGTATTCGTTTCTCGATTTGTGACCGAGCCACAGAAGGATAGATCAATCTGGAATTGTATACGATGTAATAGGCGACCAAGCAAGAACTGAAGAAGGCATGTTAAGGCATATTGGCTGGAGCCTGTGGCGATGTCGGTAAGATATTCGACTGCGGGTCAGTATGCGAGTGCAGGGTTTAATTTCTTGACTTGCCCGTCACTGGCATCCCTTTCGAGTGAGGAAACCAACGTTAACATTAGCTTTGTCAGTTTTTACAGCTTTATTATAACGAACTCAGAAGTCATTTTTCCCTAATCTATGAGATATAAAACAAGAAGGTACAGCAAACATTTAGCGTCAGTATTAACTTGTCGATACTATTGATAGATGGAATTCTCCTTGTGGAGCGTGAAATCTGACTGTGAGTATGAAATTTGGCAAAATACTACAGAAAAAAAACTGCCATTCTTATACACATCTTTTTAATATTTTGGACAAAGCCTATAAATTGCCTGACTACATATTAATTATCAATAGAAAAAGGTTTAAATTCAGTCCTCTATTCGTCACTGACATGTTTTTTTAATTGCAACAATAAAACGTAATTTCAAAGTATTTTATGCCTATGCTGAGATCGGCATAGAACGACCCTACCAGTCGCTTTTATAAATTTGCTGTTAGAAGTGCCCAATAATTAATTTATAAAAGTACAAAATTTACTATAATGGAATGTTTGCTTAGAATGATCAATCATGAACAGGCCGATAAAAAGTAACAGACCTCGACACAAGTGGCTAATTACAAAGTGGTGGAGGAAGTTGGGCACTCGGTGAAGTCAATAAAACAAGCGGAACTGAAGATGATACGTTCTAATGATGACGGTTGAGTGGACTGCGTGGTGATTGCGGTCACAAGGGAAGCCCTCGCAGCGGGGGTCCGTCAGTGATTGCGGCGCCCTGGGCTCCCAGCGGGTAGCAGGGACAAATTGAAAGAGTAGGTGACAAACAATTATAGGCGTGGATAAAAAATTACATCACTCTATTTCCTCATCATGTGACAGGATTGGACAAAAATATCCCACTTCATGAATGGCTGAGTCAGTGGAGTGTTCACAAGCCGCCCGGCTTGGGACTTTTGATCAGCTGGCGCGGGGCTCAATTCCAAGACCTACCCGTCACTGATGTCCATTTAAATTATGAAAATTATGTCGTGCCTTTCTCTTTCTCTCTCTCTCTCTCTCTCTCTCTCTCTCGCTCTCTGATTTTTATGTCTTTCATGTCTCTACCTTAGTGCTTTATCATTCGAATTGTTTTCAGAAGTTGGATTCCCAGGATATAATTGGCGTTTTATTTGCTACTTATATCATAGTGTAATATGTTACGTTTTTGAATAATACTTGTACTTGTCATACTTGACGGCGGTACTTTCACTAAAATCCGTACTTTATTTGGGTGAATTTTCCTTTAGTAAACTTTATTTGAAACGCCAGAAATGGTTTTGATATTCTTGTAAAGTTGGTAACAATTAAAATAAAATATTTAACAAATATGAAACAAAAGTAGGTAAAATAATATGGTTCAAGAGGTATAAACTGTAAGAAATGTTTCTAAGAACAGTAAAAATTATATATAAGATAATAAAATAATAAAAAATATATAAAATTAACGAAATTTGGATAGAATTGTAAAAACTTGAAGGGATTAGATTTAACGGTTACTTAATTATTGAGGGAAGATCGAGTACATATCTATAATCAATATAATCAATCAATATAATCAGTCAATCAGTAATCAGTTAATCATCAATCGGTAAATCTACTGTATAAATTCAATAGTCAATAATCAGGCAATCAATAATCACTCAATCATCAATCAATAATCAGAAAAATTACACGCACATCGTTAGGCTAAAATTGTATCTTTTACTAGAATAGTCGCAGCTTAACAATAAAAGAATATCTTGATAGAGTCAGACGACGGATAGACTGCGGGGATTAAAATAACTTGGACAGCGAGCAGTGATACAGTTTTCATGAACCGTATCCTTTAACCTGGATAATTAATTAACAGCTTCAATCGAAGTCACCCTGGGAAAATGATATGAGACTTTACTCTTTCCTATGGTGCTCAATCCAGTGGTAGGTTCTCGATACATATTCATATTCAGGGTTTGCTTTCACGCTCCATAAAGAACACCCCATAGATCCACCTTTGGAGTGCTATGTCAGTTGACCCCTTATCCATATTCCATACCAGATTGTCAACAAAACTTTAATCAAAACAACCTTATCAAAATTACTTAATTGCTAAGTTTATTTAATTAATTTTTATGATTTTATTAATATTAATTCTGGGCAGTACTTACATTGTGTAATTTGTAGTAGAGCCCACAAGCATTGCAAACAGGTTCACCTTTTTCGTTGCGCCTCCATAGTGTGGTAAAAGTGGTAGAGCAGTTGACACAACTAGCGCCCGTGTTACGAGTGACAGACTGCAGCACCAATCAATCAATTACCAAATGAAACTATCAATTAATCAATCGTCAAAGAGAATAAATTCATGAGTTCAGCACTTCTAACAAATATACGCTACAGTATGGAGTAGAATTAAGCAAATAGATAGGCCTACACAACTTAATGAGTTTGGTTGTCTACTTCTTATCTACTGACAACTTCTGTGAAAATAAAACAAAAATAACTTTTAATTTCACTAAGAACAAACTTGAAGTTTTAAAAACATTTCAAGCAATTTGCAGAAATTCTGTAGAACCGAATGAATAAGAAAAGATCATTAATTCATGAGTTCGACTTTAGATTCTGTGGCGCCAGACGCTTCGTTTCTTAAACGATCGCCACCGATACAACTCTATACATATTAGTTTTATGTATTTTACTAGAGTTCAACAATACGTCAATGCAGGCGACGCACGCGTAAACTTTACGATGCAGCGACGAGCTGAGCGGGAGCCCGATAATACGACGAGTCGAGGCGGGCTGAATGGGCCACGCCCGCGTGTGCTACGGGCACTTGTCGCCGTTGTCAGTCAGAGCGATGAAGACGACGAAGCTGTGACAACATGGCGCCGCACTGACATTGGTCTACCCCGTGTTGTCTGCGAGCAACACTATCGGCATTGTTGTCGTACAACACACTGTACTGCTACACTCTATGCAGCGGTAGACCTTGAGATGTGTATTATTCCTCTCTTGATATTTAATAAGTGTTTTTCTGTCAGATCTATTTAATAATTGCTGCTTATTCGATGTCAGGCCTATGCCTGGTCGCAAGTTTATAGCGCGATTTATTTGTTGATTAAAAAGCCTACCAGTGCAACTTTGTTCTTAATGTTACGCTTTAAGGAAGCGTAGACAAAAATCTGAACATGTATAGTTGTTCTCAAGCACTTCTAAACTCAATCACTGAAGATTTGGCATAAATTGAAGAGCAGTTGCTAAAAATATATGAATTTTACATTTATAATCAATGAAATCGTTGTTTATTTTCCTTTTTTGTGTTTTTAGATGCTCCTGCTCCGCTATCTCAACTGCTTGACAAAACAAATCAAATTAAACAAGAAACGAACGCTAATAATAGAATTAGTTGAGTTGCACTATTTGTTTTGTCACAGTTTGTGCACGCCATTGATTGATAGCGAGTTTGTATCGTGCAATTTGGAAGAAGGGCAACGCTTTAATGTCAAACAGCCCAGTAGATAACCAGTCTGTTCAAATGATCAAAATTTCATAACGCCATTAGTAGAGCCAGGAGCGAATAGTAGATATCGAACCTCTATCGAAAAAGTTGGTATAGTCTTAGAAAGTCTTGCAGAATCAAGTTTTCATGCGATACAATTATCATTTAAATATATGGATGATAACATATAATGAGAGGTTTTCATTACTCTACTAACAAGTAAAGAAGAGCTGATCCTCATTCCTCTGCTACCGGGTCAAAGAAGAGACATCCCTGACGTCCATTGCCCTATGGCGAGGAACCGGACGTTAATTTTTTACTGATTGATTGATTGGGGAGCGGGTACTCAATACGTATTCCATTACTATCATGAGGAGACAACAACGACAAATATTATTCACTACTTAGCCTCAGAATATCGGTTCACAAATACATACACATATCTCGCTTGTTATTTGAATAATTCTGAGATGATCCTATATATACAGGGTGAGTAAAAAAAAGATAACACCTGCAAAAAGTTGTAATATCTCAGGCTATTGTAAATATTATTAATTGAAACTTTTACCAATTACTAAAGGAAGAGTTTTTGATGAGGTGACCAATTTTCATCCATTTTTATCTATCGCTTGGCCAGTTATACGAGTTTCAGCAGAGAACCCCCCATTTTTTACCTAAAAATGGTGTTTTCTACAACGGTAAGGGCAAATTGCCCTACATTGGAGAGAAGGAAAAGTTGAACGCTCAGTATTACGTCAATACTTTACGTCTCAAGCTGTTTGATGATTGCAATGCTCTTCTACCAAATGGTTTCATCTTTCAGTAGGATGGTGCTCCGGCTCATGCATCGCGTCATGCACAGAAATGGATCAGCGAGAAAAATTCGCATTTCATCAAGAAGATTGACTGTAGTGGCCTCCAAACTCTCCCGATCAAAATCCTGTGGATTGCCATGTCTGTGGAATAAAGCTGCATCTCTATCAGAAACACCAGTCGAAGCCTAAGAAAAAGACAGAACTGCAGGAAGTGCTACAATCAATTTGGGAGAGACTGCCCCTAGCTGGAACCAACAAGGCTGTCCTAGCGTTCCTAAAGCTACTGCAGTCCTGCATAGCAGCTGGAGGAAAGAATATCGAATTGTCAGTAGTGCTAGCAGATACAACTGGTTCTTTCTGAACCACCTCAACGACCCTTTTCAAGGCCAAAATAAAAATAAAATAAAATAAAGTATTTATTTACAGTACATTAAAAAATGGGGGTTGCTCCTCTGAAACTTGCATAACTGGCCAATCTATGTACCAAAATGGATCAAAATTGGCCACCTCATCAAACTTTAGTCTTTTAGTAATCGGTAAAAGTTTGATTTGAAAATGTTAACAATAGCCGAAGATATTCACATTTTTTGCAGGTGTTATCACTTTTTTTTACTCACCCTGTATATACATATATATATATATATATATATATATATATATATATATATATATATATATATATATATATATATATAGATATATATATATATATGCAGTATATATATATATATATATACGTATATATGTACTGCTTAGAGCAATTTGTCTCGTTATACATGGACATGTCGATACATGTTAAAAGGAAGAAACGACTAACGCCGTTGCACATCAGATTTTTTTCTTCTCATTGATTCGTAAGAGGATCTAAACACGGATTCATTTGGATTCGAATGCAAAAATTGAAACATCAAACATGTATAGTCACAAATCTAAAATTGAAATATAAATTGGCCGAAGTGCAAAAAATATGAATAACTTGAGACATGTCGCAAAAGTTCTAAGCAGTAGGTAATTAGAAGACTGAGCGGCACTACATGTTAAGCAAAGAGTCGAGTGCCTCCAAACTGCCTCGTTGCGACTCTACTATGAACACACGTAACACAAGCACCTAGTCTCTCTTATCTACTTTATGCCAACTTACACTCTCTCGACAGAGAAGTTATAGTAGAGCAACTAATGAGGTTTTAAAATTGTACAACTGTTGAACCTCAGTAGATCT
This sequence comes from Enchytraeus crypticus, assembly GCA_905160935.1. NCBI lineage: Eukaryota > Metazoa > Annelida > Clitellata > Enchytraeida > Enchytraeidae > Enchytraeus > Enchytraeus crypticus. Next base: position 1,931,483 of record CAJHZI010000197.1, on the reverse strand, counting down.
CAGAGATAGTTAATTAATTGAGTCCAGCGATAGTATTAAACTAATTGATTTCATTATAATTAACGCTAAAACACTTTCTAAAACGAATGGAAAGGTTAAAAGCGAGAGATATCTAGCATGTCTAAATATCTAGAGAGTTAGGAATGTTTTGAGGGACTCACAGATATAAGTCGTACAGAAGGAGCCGCAGATCGGCGGGAGAGAAAGATAAGACCCGGGTAATGTTACCGTAGCGGCGTCACGACGACAACCAGGCAGTCAGCCATTGCGCTGAATCTTTTGTCAATATGGCGACCCACTGACGGCTCGAGGTCACGAGCTACAGTGTTCAGTTAAACAAACATTAGTCCTCCTCCTAACATATGATACTCTCGTCTTCTCGCCGGCTCCCAGTTAAATGCAATTGATGCCTTTGCGACCGATTACCGTCAAACTAATTAATAACTTAAACGAGTCTTCAGTACAGATTGCGAGACTCATTCATTAAAATTGTCTGGATCTTCAGTGATTAACAGCGAGAGAGAAGGGTTTATTTGGAAAAGCACATGCACTTAAAGACAGAAATGTGAAGAAGATATTCCAAAGCAGAGTACACTATAGACATATACATTTGATAGGGCTGCACAACTCCATCATATACTTATAAGATAATCAAAAGTGACTGAAACAGAGGCTGCCATATCAGCGACCAATGACATCTTTCACCTCAGCGAAATTGATTATTGAATTAATGGCACTTATTATTTAAATTATATTAGTGACAGATTTAAAAACCTATGTCTTAGAGGATATTTGAAAAGACATTTCAAGTATACCGGTCAGCGAATTGACAACTGGAATGCTATTTTTAAAGTTTCTGTATCAAATACCAGATCCATTTTCATCCTAGATTGAAAGACAAAAGAGTCAAAGCCAAATGCTAAAATCAAGTTTACTTTTGATAACATGTTATTAAAACCAATAAACAATATATAGGAGTTAAAGCTAAAACCAGTTACTGTAATTAAGAATTCGGGCTTTAACTGAAGAAAGATTTCGGACAGTTCTTGGTGAGTAAGCAAACAAATTAAACTTGTCCATCGAGTTGGATCAGATCCTACGTTGGGTTGCTTTAACGTCCAATCAATCTGATTATCTGAGACAAAAATTCGGAACTGTAAAGTATGGACTATAAAGTAATGTCAACCCCTTTCTATTGTATATATGTTAAATAAATTAAAATACCAAGTCAATTACTTACACTGGTATTGTTATATTTGTCAGGAACCAATACTCATGTCAAAACCGACTGAAGTGTAAAGCTTCTAAAATAACACCTTACTTTAGCATTAAAGCTAGTAATGGCGACTTGCGTCACTGGCATGCATGCATTTATCAGAAACTTCTGCAGCATTCAAAGTGCAGTCATGACTTATTCTAATTCTGGTTAAATTATTCCATAAAACATACCAATGAAGTACAACACATTTACTTAAGAAACGAAATTTATGAAGATACTTCATTGAAGATGATTAATGATCTTCAATGATGCTTTTAAAAATTAAACATTACGGTCAAAGAAAGTAAACAGCCGAAGTATTCGTAATTTTTAAACGCGCTTTTAGGATCCTAGATAATTCATTCGGGGAGTATAAACCTGGAGTTCTATAATTTCTATTTCAAGTCCTTGTGAACCATATAAAGGCCGTGAAATTATATATGTGCTGAAATCGCTAAAAAGAATCTATTCACCAGCAAAGCCCATGTGATCTGGTGCCGAAGAGAAGTCACTGGAAAGATCGGTAAGAGTTCAGACTGACGTGTCAACTAAATTCTCCGTAGCCCATTAGGCCATAATAGCATCTATTTACGAGATACTACTTGCAGACATTATATTATGATTTTCCATTTCAACTTTAAATATTTAATCTGCAAAACGCGATAAGCAATAATGAATTCTATATATCATTTATTATTTTTTGTGCAGATTATTAATATTATTATTTTATGACTTTATATTATTATCTTATTTTATATTATTATAACATTTTATTATTTATTGTGCAGATACCTGGAAAGGTTGGCTGCCAGAAGATCTGCCTTAATTTATTTAAGAGTCATTTAAAACTCAATATACTGTATATTGAGTTTAAAAGCTCAATAACGAAACTAAACGACAACAGACGAAACGAGAAACAATCTATACATAAATGACCCTTCGCACAAATGAAAAGGGATGAGCAATTAGTCTACTTCATTGATGTCGTTAAAAATGAAATTTTGCTGTCAAGGAGATTAAAAGCGCGACTCATCGTTTAGAAGTGGTCGGATCTCAATAATAACACTAATAATACTTGATAGAAATTCTATAGTCTACATGTTTTTCATTGTTTAATAGCGATTGCGGATTTTTGCTTCACGCTGTGAAGGTGCCAGAAAACTTATAGCTTTGAATTCATCCAGACTGATCAACTACAGACCACGCTATGCGCTGTCAGATCGACCGATTGAATTGATTGAATATAAAATATCTCAGGGGTAGAGGGCCAGAAAAAGGAGGACACGTAGGCTTATATAAATATGGCTCAAGAGTTTCGTTCGATTTCAGAAATTAGCCCTGAAGGGCTAACCCACACGTAGCGAATCCATTAGGGGTGATCAGCGCACAACGGTCTTGATGTCGTCGAGCGGTGGGACATCGTTTACGATTAATTTAACTCGAGTACCCGCTAAGCTTTTATCCGGTCGACGTTTAACTTATAATCACTGTCATCTGTATATATTGAGAAAAATGGATTAGCCATTGTGCTGATTAGGCAAATTATAGTAAAGCTACTGATGAAAGCACTGCTAGTGTCTGCCGGAGAATAATGTTTTCATGAAAGGGGCCGTGCATTGGATTGTCAACTAGGCTTCACGAAAAACCTCAACTATATTATGAGGCCTTGGGTTCGACAACCCGTTGCGATCATATCTGATTTGAACTTAGTATGTGCACTAAGCAACATGATAAGATAATCGGCAACGATCGATTTTTTATCTATATTGTCACATTGTCTCCGTCTTATACGAAACAATCGTATTGACTGGATTCAATTCCAGTATTCTCCCGTCACTGACATGCTATCGAGCTGGAAACTTACATTAAACTGGACTTTAGCTTTTATTTATAATACATGGAACTGAAACACAGACTTTCAACAAATCTAAATGCTTATTTTCAACTAATCTAAATCATCATGATCATCTTCAACTAATCTAAATCATCATGATCATCTTCAACTAATCTAAATCATCATGATCATCTTCAACTAATCTAAATCATCATGATCATCTTCAACTAATCTAAATCATCATGATCATCTTCAACTAATCTAAATCATCATGATCATCTTCAACTAATCTAAATCATCATGATCATCTTCAACTAATCTAAATCATCATGATCATCTTCAACTAATCTAAATCATCATGATCATCTTCAACTAATCTAAATCATCATGATCATCATCATCTTCCCTAGAATACCAATATAACCTAGGTCGCGATACGAATAGACCTTCTCCAATCCTCTCTGTCCCACACCAATCACAATAGGCCCATATCATTCCATTCCTTAAACTAATAGACTAATTCAAATGCACCAATCAATCAATTGTCAATAAGAATTTAACTTCCGGTTTCTCGCCATAAGGCAATGTCAGGGACGTCTCTTGCGGACTCTACACAAACAGGCGTCAAAGTACCACACGATGACGACTGAGTACACAGGGACCACAAGAGAAAATTCACAAGTTATATTATGTATAACTATTATGCTTTCATATTATAATATTAAATATAACTAATATAGAATTGCATTGATTTGCAATTACGTATCAGTTAGCCTATATACATGTATATGCAATTTCAATACATACCAGTCGTCGCTTGGGTTTGATCAGCGGTCTGTTCTGTCCGTTCATCTTGAGATAAAGTCCACACGCGTTACACAGGTAGCCACCGGTCGTATCTCTCCTCCAGAGCGGTGTACAGGTGGCGCCACAGTTCACGCACTCACGGTTCTCACATCCTGTGTGCAAAACATACCTATAATTACGAAGTCCCTGACGTCATCCTATATGAGGAAACGGTCGCTAAACCTTTATTATTAATGTTATTATTAATTACTCTAAAAAATCTCTAGACAAAATTAATAATAATTAGTAATGTAATTGCACAATTAATGAATTTAATAAAGCTGGTAAAGCTAAGTTTAACGTTAGTTTCCTCACTCGAAAGCGATGTCAGTGACGGGCGAGCCCAGGATTTGAACACTGCACCATCTGATCCGCGGTCGAGTATCTTACCGATTTCACCACTGGCTCCAGCCAATGTACTAGTACTGATGATTATGACGATGTACTAATTAATATACTAGTAACTACTACAATAACACCTTTCTGTAGTTTTACTATTGTTGTTGTAATCATAATCGTATCTGTCTACGTACGTACACGTGCGGTACAGAAAAAAGACCCCGAACTTATGTTACTTTATTTTGCTTATAAATCAATCAAAGGAATTATTTTGTAAATATTTCTGGATAGTCGAGCCACTGTAAATTGAACTATATAGATTATATGTGCATGGAAGCAGAGCTTTTAGGAAGCAATTTTTTCATCGAAAAAAGGATTTTTGAACTCTAAATATTCAGATTTCGTCGCGTCTTTCTCCTCAAATAGAACTATTCACAGTTTTCTTCTCGAGACTTCCGCTGCGTCACATCGTCTTCGGGTTAAAAATTAGACTTAACCTTCGCTATATTATATTTGTTGTTGTATTCGCTGTATTTTATTCGCTGCATTGTATTGCTGTGTTGTATTGCTATGTTGTATTACTGAGTTGTAGTCGCTGTTGTATTCGCTGTGTTGTGTTCGCGGTGTCGTATTCGCTATTCTATTGCTATTTTGTATTGCTGTGTTGTATTGCTGTGTTCATTCGCTGTATTGTATTGTTCTGCACAACCTGAAGTTACTTACAGAATAAGTGTAAACTTTAAGACTAAAGTCACGTTAAAATTAATTTCCTGTTCCCTGGCATATCAGTGACGGGAAGGGAAAGAATGTGAACCCTGCACCAGCTGATCAGCTATCGAGCATCATTCCAACAAGCCACAAGTTTAGCCCAATAACCACATCAGAGTATTGCTTCAAATTTTGAGGGTGAAAAAATATTCAATGCAAAATTTTTATAAGAATCTATCTACTATTTAAGAGCATATTTATCATCCTAAACACTCAACTTCATAAACATAAACTTCATAACGACACTCTGCATCTATTGCGATGAGGTTTAGTCTACGATTTTAGTGCCATTATCTCACACTTCAAAATTTCTTGACAAACCGGTTTTATTTCAGCACTTTCAATGAATTCTCACAAAACTTGTTTAGATATTTTACATTTAAAACATCCTATACAATATATTTATACATCTACTGTACGTATGAGGCTCAAACTAAGCCTTCCTAATCGATCAAACAATCAGTAAGACTGCTTATCACGTTTGAAGAAAATTATCGACTTTGGTATAGTAGAAGTTGCAAACACAACATGAAGTATAAAATTAGAAAAACTGAAAATGTAAATAACAGTCAAGAGAGAGAGAGAAAGCACATTTGAGGTTATTCAGCTCTTGCATCAATCATGCATCAATGTCGAATTTCGAATAGAGAAATGTTCAAATCAGGTGGATACTGAAAAATTTGGTGACATTTTGAATGTGAGTCTTAGACTGAAAAGTTCTGGACCTTTTAAATCAAATATTTAGTTTAAAATGTTCATGAAAATGTTACATTTTTTATTAATCTTTATAGTACAATGAGTTTGTTCTGCACGGAAAGCTTCATTGCACTGTTATAAATATAAAAGGAAGTTCGACAAATTGAATCTAATGCTCATTGAAGTTTTAACATTTTAAGACAATTTGAATCGGTTTCAATGGAAAGTACAAATAAATAATAAGGAAACGAAAAAGCATAACCGGTCTTTTACACGCGCATACTTACAATCTTAAAATTATATAACATTAAATGCAGTTATTTGTAACTAAAACATATTTGTTATATTATATGTATCCTATATAAAAAATACTAATAATACTAATACTACTAATAATACTTATAACACTACTACTTCTAATATTAACAATAATAATACTAGTAGTAATAATAATAATAATTATTATTATTATTATTATAATTATTAGTTTTCTTTTTATTAAAATAGTAGTAATAATAATACTAATACTAATAATAATATTAATACTAATAATAGCAATATTAATAATAATAATAATTTAGTAATAATAATTATTATTATACAAAAGAATTCAAGATATTTTTTTCCTAAAAGAATTCAAGATATTTGGTCTGATCTGACCTCACGCGTTGCGCCCATTGGATTGGCACATGTATCTCACAACATGAAGGCATGGGAATCTGAATCTCTATACACACCGAACTCCTAGCGAAGTCATTAACCCAACATGATAAAGCTCAACTACTCTCAGTATCGACCCCTCACAGTTGAGACTGGATTAGAGCCTACCTAAAGCCCTACCTAAAGCCCTACCTAAAGCCCTACCTCTGCTGTCCTGTGGTCTCCGCCTGGTCGACGAGGCAATCAGCGTTGCTGCCGTTCTTCTCCTGGGCAGCAATTTATGTGAGCCTCATCCCTGTATCTATGGTGCAACTGTCAATACTTTGGGCATTCACGGCCTCTTATGTAAGAGAAGTGCCGGTAGAATTGGCCGACATCACTATTTGAATGGCCTGATATGTCGTGCCTTGAGTCCAGCTAATATTCCGGAAATTAAAGAACCTCAAGGATTGCTCCGCTTTGATGGAAAACGACCGGATGGTTTAACTCAAATACCTTGGGAAGATGGTAAGTGTAAGTGCATCAGCTGGAATGGAACTGTGACCGACACCATCTCATCTAGCAATGCCAGTCTGTCGTGCATTGCTGCTGGCTCTGCTGCAGAGGTCGCTGCTACAATAAAGATGCAGAAATACGTCCACATCTCCTCTAGTTATACTTTCTTGCTCAATACCTTTGAGATCCTGGGCCCCATCGACTCATTCGTCTCAGATTTCATAGACGAATTGGGCAGGAGAATCAGCGCAGTCACAGGAGATCAGCGAGAAAAGTCATTTTTGTGGCAGCGTCTATAAATTGCACCCCAGAGCTACAATGCCGTCTGCTTACGAGGCACATTCGCCGATGCATCTTCTCAGAGGTACTTTTAATATTACATAAGAACAATTAGAAATGACTGATTATTAATTATTTAATTTGGTTTTATTTATTGAACGGCTAGTGACAATAATTAGTTGCATCAATAATAATAATAATAATAATAATAATAATAATAATGATAATAATAATAATAAATAATAATAATAATAAATTAGACTAGACGAGCGGTAGCAGAAAAACGTAAAGCAGAAGTTGTTAATCAACAGTAATGGATTGATATTTAGGTGCGCGTTTGTACTATGTTAAACAATAGCAAGGGACTCATAATAAAAATACTACTACTACTACTACTACTACTACTACTAACAATAATAATAATAATAATAATAATAATAATAATAATAATAATAATAATAATATAATAATAGTAATAATAAAAATAGAAAGCCAGTAGGGTGAAAATAGGAAATCACTTAAATATGCCGCAGTCTCTAGCAGCTACATCATCCTGTCAATTGCTTTTGAGACCTTGGGCCCTATTGCTCTGCCGAGTCTGGCTTCATAAACGAATTAGGCAGGAGTTATCGCTGTCTGCGGTAAAGTACATTGGCGAATGCGGCCTCCCAGAGCGTAGAGGAATTATTTTAAACATTTCCTTTTCATCTTTTTGTTAATTAAATAAAGTCGTTATTTTATCTTATTTTTCAGCCCAGGGCCATCTACAGCCAGGGCCAATTAAAGAAAATAATAAAAATAATTTTAAAAAATTTAATTTAATTATTATTAAACAATAGAATAGTAATTATTGTTAATATTATAAAAATAATAATAATAAAACAGAATGTTCAACGTCAGTTTCCTCATAAGAACGATGTCAGGGGCATAGGCCTATATACAATAAATATTGTATTCATTATACTGTATTGTTGGCTTCCTCGCATACCTTTATATAATATATTTGAATATCATAATATGTACAAAATAGTATATTTATGCTATACTATTCCCATGTTGTGTCCGGACCATTGAATAATGGACCAACCGAGACCAGTGTCGTAAGAGGTTACAGAATAAGGATTGAGAAAAACAAAGGGAAACCACCTGAAAGGCGACATTTTTCCAAGCAGTATGCTACATTACTACATTACGGTGTGGTAAAGCATTATCCTTGTACACTCTACAATATACACTCTATAGGTTTTACATTGCATACAAGGCATTCTGTGGTATTCGAACCACTACCAATAGACCAACCATGAAATGCACTCGTCGAAAGAGGCGACTAAGCAGAAATTGAGAAAAGCTGCTTAAGCTTTAGGAGCATGTGGTAGCGTCCCTGAAATTGCCTTATGACGAAGAACCGGATGTTAAATTGTTATTGATTGATTTGCCAAAATATAGCTTTCGCGTCAGAAGGACATAACAAACAACTTCAAAACAAGACGACTTACAAGTTCATTAGTCTCTCGTTAAGGTTTCAGTGAGGGACATTGTCTGAGTCTTAAAAGTTGGATCTTGATTGGTTCACAAATACACGTGACTTCAGTAATCTAAACTTAAGCGATACAGCTTTTCCATACCATAGTCTATCAAGTTCTGTTCATACATTATAAAGAGTGAGAGACAATCAACAGGCTCAACTTAAAATTGTTGTGTAGACAAAAAGGTTAGACACAAAGAACTATCTTTCTGGCAGCACCAAACTTCTGGAAACGTTACAGTAGCAAGCACTTCACTGACAAGAAATTCACTAGTCCAACTGA
>CAJHZI010000197.1:1850000-1917500 GCA_905160935.1 Enchytraeus crypticus | reverse complement strand
TAATCATTCTAGCAATCATTCTGCTATTGATACAAGATACAATTATGTTATAATATCCAAACTTTGATGCCTTACGAACTTTATTGATGTACGACGCTATCTTATCTACGAGAATCTATCATAAAGATGATAATCTTGAGATTGTACTATATCGATAAGTTTGAGTTTGTTATAACCTGACAGAGTAGCGTTAAAACTTTTCTCTCCAGTCAGTCTGCCTCTTGATCGAGATATCGCTATTGTGCTCTGGGGACCAATAGAAAGTTTATTACCCGTCTCTATTTTCCCGTCTCTCATTGGTGGAAACTTGTTGCCCGCTCAAGCGTGACGATATTGACGTTAGGTAAGAACGGATCGTTTCGCTAACTTTTCGGTCTGCTGAAGAGTTTCAATATTGATTCAACAGTATTCTCACTGGAGAGGATCAACTATTTATCGCATCATCTTCCATCAGTTTCTCTCCAATCTTCCATCTCTGAGCTCGCCTATGTTAGCTAGTTGGACCAGGAGGGATTGGAATACTGCATGTCCCATTGAGATGTCTCAGCTTCACGTTTCCAATTAAGAATTAAAGCACGTTTTAAGACGACTCCGTTTAAGGTTGAAACAATGTAAATCGCTACGCGACTCTTAACTTGGGCTTTAGTTATTTTGTCTTTTCCAAATGGAGTCAGGATGCCTGATAATCTACAATTTCTGTTAAACAATTTAAATGGTATGATATGAATGTTGTAAGAAAAATGTAGATATATTTGTCGAGGTTTTTCAAGCTGAGCTTTCATTCCATGCACAGAGTTATTTTCCATTAGCTGTACTTGATTGACGTTCCATAACTTTTAAAACATAAAAAATAAAAATTTAAACAGAACGACGAAAAATTAGAACTTTATTACAGTGCTTAGCAAGTTTAGCAATGAAATTGGTCTATCGGAAAAACAACCGCTGGAAAGGTGGCGAATGTTTCAAAAGCCTCAGTTACACTAAGAAAACTAAAAATAATATTATCAGAAAAATTTAATTGATTTTACCTGTTTGAAGCTGTCTTTTATATTGCATGTAATATAATATAATACACTTCAAATTCTAGACTATTGAGACTTTTTGCTGATTTAAAAGATTATCTACACAAAATCTTTGTTTTCCGACTTCACACAAGCTATCCTGACTTGATAAGACGTTATAAAATTTCTCGATGGTGCATCAATCATTAAATAAAGTCAGCAGCGAATTTCTCTCTGAAGAAGGGGAGGGGGGGGGGGGTAATTACACAACAGCCAACAAAATAATGTTGTAATGAACAGTCTTCTTTTCAGTCTCTCTATATTATTAATATTATTATAATGAATTTTATTATAATAATAATGTTACATATACAGATTAAATTATATTTGTAAATAACAATGCGACCTGTTTCTTTTAGTCCTGTCGACTTTTAGTTATATTTTTTGTGATTATTATGATATTTAAAAATTAATATTATAGCAGTTATCTAGATATACTACGATGAAATGAAAATACCTGTTTATTGTAAACCCTTACTGAGATGTTATTGGCAAGTCTTCGAGTCATGAGAACTGGACATTTAGGCCTACCGGACAATGGTTTATTGATTGACTATATTTATTAATTCGCTTACTATAAGCTGTCTCAATAGATAATATAATCGATGATATTATATACTGCCATGATAGAAATAGACAGCACAATCTGGAACTCTCTACCTGCTAATCTTCGCTCTTGTTCTTCTCTTTCAATATACTCTAGCAAGCTTAAGACTTACCTTTTCCCACCGTAGACATAATCAATCTACCCTGACCATTTTTTATCACCGGACTGGCTTTCGTTTAGGACCTTACTTCTCCTCAGCACATTTCTTTTGCAGATTGGTCTGGGTGAATTGATCTGTAGTGATGTGTGCTGTTGGGGACGTCCCTAACATCATCCCTGGATAAGGAAACGGACGTTAAACCTTTATTATTATTATTATTATTATTATTATTATTATTATTATTATTAGCACAGTTACTATTTAGTTGCCTCTCTCTTGATAATGTTCTGCCAGGTTATAGGTTCAAGGTACATATTCATAATTAAAGCTCTAAAAAGAGCACTCCATCGATCAACAAGTTAATATTTTCACGGAAGCCAGTTCCTTATCCACATATAAATTCGCAAAGTATATAGATTGGGGAAACTGTAGCTTCTTGGATGGATTCGCTTAAGCTACGTCAGATCTTGCTCAGTCTTCCCTTACGACGCATGCTGTTAACGGTTGGTCTATTCTTCAGTTGAGCGGACACAACACGGTAATAAATATATTATATATATATATAGCATATATACACTTATATATAATTACATCTATAATTTATTTCCGCCGTGTTGTGCTCAGGTGTATTTGGACCACTACAGACTAGGGCAACCGCAAACAATCTGCCGTGTGTACGTAAGAGGCGACTAAAGGCAGGAGCTGAGGATGACAAGAGGATGCCCACAACACCAAGAAATATTTTCCTCCAGGATTAAATGGTAAATAATCCATCTAACTGAGAAAGGCAATTGAAAACCACATCAGAAGCCGTATTTTTCCCTAGGTATAGGTTACATAAGTTATGGATTATTCATAAACTTTGTCAAGGGATTAACTTCTTGATCTAAGGAGTACTCATATAGACGAGAAAGCAGACTTTGAGTATGCATATGTACCTTTTGAACCTGCCACTTGGCAGTACACTGAAAATATATATATATATATATATATATATATATATATATATATATATACATGTATATATATATGTATATATATATACATATATATGTATATATATATACATGTATATATATATATATATATATATATATATATATATATATATATATATATATACAGTACAGTATATAATGTATACATACAATTATACCTGTATAGATATAATTATAGAAATAGTTATATACATGTATGTTTAATTATATAGGCCACTATATATATTATATAATAAAAAGTCAGTTATATTTTACAAATTTTGTGTAAAAGTGCAGGTTTTAAGTCAGTATAGTCTCCATTTGTAACTGTAACGTATGCAATAAATTTGAACTGTTGAGGACCTTTAAGATATTTTAGACAGATTTATTTACATATTTAGAAATTAGTTTAAGCAATTTTACGCATCTATTATAAGGGTAAACTAATGGATTCTTAGACATCAAATTAACCAATATCAGATTAATGCATTATATAGCAAATACATTTAAGATGACCATGTTTACATATTGAGCAGGTTATTATAATTTAAATCCGATTTCTGTGTATTGACACGTATACGACCTGAATCAGGGTAGAGTGATAAAACAGTATGATCGTAATGAGAGCTATAATTCTGTAAATGAACACATTGATATTTGCAACACCTTGTACACTGAAGTATAGGCTAAAGAACTGGTGGCAACATTACAACTTATCTGTAAATGAATAAAATGGCTCTGCTGTTAATATGACTGTATCTCTAGCTGCGTCTCACCCTCAATATAATAATAATAATAATAATAATAATAATAATAATAATAATAATATAATAAAAATAAAGGTTTAACTTCCGTTTCCTCATCCAGGGATGATGTCAGGGACGAATATGAATATTCTAATTATTATTGTAAATTCACAAAAAAGTTATAAAAGTGGTTTAACTATCATTTGAAATTTGATATTAAACATACTTCTCGCTCATTGTGACGCAAATCTTTCAAAAATGCATTATCATAATGATACGTTCAAAATGAATTTACAAAATGTTCTAAAAGAACTATTTTCAAATCGTTAGGCCTATGTGTAATAATCTCTCTCTTTGCTCTTCTCTCTCTCTCTCTCTCTCTCTCTCTCTGCTGTTCTGCCAAGTATCAGGTACACATTCCTACTCACATGTCTTCCGAATGATCATCCCATCGATTAACGGGTTCATCCTTTCATAAAAGGATATCCTTATTCACACCTTAATGTAGTCTATGGCTTTTGAATAACATGGCTTCTGAGGTGGTTTCACGTTGCCTTCCTGGGCTCTTGCTAAGTCAAATATATAATAATATTTTATTAATTTCATTTACATCTAACAACCGCAGAAGTCACAGTACTGAAATGACCTATCAAATAATAGATATAGCAAAGCAGTTTCTCCTTGCATGATGACCTACGTGTATAGGGTCTGCTTGTGTGCATTTTTGCCTGATTGTGTGTGTTATGTGAAGCTACTTACAGCAATACCGGTTCGCTCTCAGTTAATACATAAAAGCGTGAAATTGTCGTCGATATTATACTGCTCGCAATAGAAAAGTCTTTCTATAACAGCTACTAATGTACAGGAAATTAATGATAAATAGGATAAATATCCACGGATTACGCTATGTTTAGAAAAAGTACCATAATACCAGTTAAAATCAAGGCATCAGTACTGATGCATCAATGCTATTAATGCATAAGTTAATATTAACTGACTGAAGCCAGTGGCGATGTCTGTAAGATATTCGACCGCAGACCAGTATGTGCGGGGTTCAAAATCATGGGCTCGCCCGTCAATGACATCGCTTTCGAGAGGGGGAAACTGACGTTAACATTAGCTTTATCAGTTTTTTAACATTTATATTACAATTAAATAAACTTTTATAATTAAAATCATACGAGTAAGTTCCTGTCACTCAGATTGCTTCGTTTTATGGGGAAAGAATTTCTTGTTAGCATCTCTTGTTCGCATCATTTTTACGGGTTAGATAATAATGATTGTTCTGCGGAGTTAGTAAGGCACCAATAAATATGTACTGTTTGATACAGATATTTGACATCTCGCGTATTTCCTCAACATGCTTCAAGAAATAGGGAAAAGGTTGAAATATGAATTTGAGAAATTGGAACATGAACAAAGTACGATAGCCAGTTGTCGAATATCTTATAGGCATCACCACTGGTTCCGGCCTGTAAATTTTTCGGTGCCTGTAAATTATTCGACCGCCGATCAGTATATGCTGTGAGGTTCAAATCCTGGGTTCACCCGTCACTGACATCGCTTTCGAGTGAGGAAACTGACGTTAACATTAGCTTTTTTAATATTGTAACTTTTTCAGCTTTAAGGTTATGCAGTATGGATATATTTTATATAGTGCAACTTATATGAATTGCAGAGGCATGATGGCAGATGCATGTATGTTAACAACAGCCAAATATTGTCTAGTATTTTTTAACCCGTCATATAACTATACCTGTTATATGTTGCAGCTTTCGAGCCTGCATGTCTGTTGTTTTGTGAAACAACTATAAATATCCTTGTGCTGCTTACTGTCAAATCTATTAATTTCATATGTATCATTATTTCAGAAATGAATGATTGCAAATTTTGTACCGTGAATTGGTTTTAATTAATTGTACCATTTGTGGGTATGCGTCATAACCTTCGGGCCTGTGTGTCTATTTTCACGTCGTTTTATGCATAGTTTTCATCATGTTCATTGAGATTTTCGTGAAAATAAAATATCTGTCTATCTATCTACTGGCAGATTTTTATTTTTCCGTAGAAGTAGCAACATACAAAGCACAAATCATTCAGATTAATTACTAATGATCTGAAATAAACATTTCCGCATAAATACATCTACATGCCTTATAGAAAGTATCTTTTGATTTTATTTTAGTTATAAAGCTTATTTGTTTTAATTGAAACTGAAGTAATTTTGATTAGTGATCAACTAAGGGTATTTATTAATGACTTGTTCCAGCGAACTATTAAAGTAATTTCGAAATTTTCGTGTATGTATTAATAATAATTGAAATTAATTCATCATTCTTACCATCGAAGTATTTACAATTAGTAGGCCTATTGTCTGGAAGACAGCAATAAGTTAACTATAAAAAATATGAAGTAGTAATTATGAGAGTTAACATTTCCTGAGATAAAATGGGTCTTGTAATATTTACGAAAGCTAACTGTGTTCACATGTCAAATATGGTAGAGTATTCTCAAAATTTGTACAAAATAAGGTATAAGTTTAAGTGTCAGAAGTCGCTTTGACATTTATTACTAGTCATCTAAACCTGGTTTTATCATAACTATAACTGTTATATCGATTGGACTTTCATATCTATCTACTGTACATGTATATATCACTGGGATAAGAAGTCAAGTGACTGTAGTTTGTAATCCAATCACTTCAGGGCGGAGATTTGAACAACAGACTTCCTGATACTCAGTCCTGACTGGTATAATAATATGTGAAATGAGCAGGTAGTGAATGCTTCTGCTGTCATGATATGTGTTAACTATCAGTGCCATTTACGATGCGGCTCGGGTTGCAATGACACCAGCATCTTGATCATGACTTCCGGGGAAAGAACATTAAGTTACAAATACGTACAGTATAGTAACTTGCTTAATTAAACTCAAAAATACAGTTATCGTCATCTTTAAAAGAGAAACGGAGCAAAACCATGTAAGAGTGATTTAGCGATTGAGCCAATGATCGCGTGAATGAGTAAATGTTATGCTAGACTGTTGTGTATCTTTTTTATTCACTTATAATATACTCGATCAAGAATCGAACCTTAGTGTCTCGCTCAAACATTTAACACCAAACTTTTGCCCCCTGAGTCACCTAACCTTGCTTATCGGTGACACGTTTAAACATTGTTTGGCATTATACATGTATCAGTTAGGAAAATTTATGCGAATTTACCTATCCATTTGACTGTAATATCTATTTAAATCATTCACAGTATTCTTCCTTACTCTGTGAAGATTAAAACAATGGGGTCCTGATGCTATGAACATACAAACACTCACGTTTTCAATAAGAGAAAACCCTGACAATCAGAGCAAGTCAACAGAACACGTCAACAGAGCAAGTCATCAGAGTTAGTCAACAGAACAAGTCAACAGAGCAAGTCAAAAGAGCAAGTCAAAAGTGTAAGTCAATAGAACAAGTCAACAGAGTCAGTCAACAGAACAAGTCAACAGAGCAAGTCAAAAGAGTCAGTCAACAGACCAAGTCAACAGAGCAAGTCAACAGAGCTGTTGGGACTGACAAGATTCTCTAGTAACTGAAACTCGAAAAGCAGGATGTCCATTTTCAATATTAATGAAGAATTTAAGGTAGGAAGTACTGTACCTTGATTATTGTATCTTGATTCCTTGACCAACTCAAAACTAAATATTATTTTGCTTTTTTCTCTATCTCTGGATTTCTACCTTTAGGCAAAATATGCTACGGCTGACAAAAGTTACAATTTTACCATTATTTTTTTATTTAAAACTATAACGAAAGCAAAAAGCTGGTAAAGCTAAGATTAACGTCAGTTTCCTCGCTCGAAAGCGATGTCAGTGACGGGCGAGCCCAGGATTTGAACCCGCACCTACTGATCCGCGGTCGATTATCTTACCGACGACTTAAATAATTAATAATTAATTATTAATAGTTAATAATTAATAAGAGTTAGTGCTAAATAATAGTAGCCTACATTTGCTAAATAAAATTTTAAATTTTAGTAAGTTAACTCGATTATGTTAATCAATACTGTTTCACTTTAAATAATATTTGCACATTTATTTTCGTCTACATGCATATTTAGTAATGATTCGTTTGAGACATATTTAAAATGGCAGAGATACCGCTTCATATAAGAATAGACACAAGAAGAGTAGAAGTGAGATATGATCTGCTCTAGCAACAGCAACACAATTTTGGGATATCTGTTGATTCCAATGGTTAATAAGTTATTTAAATGTTAAAACAGCTATGAGCATTGTTTATTTGTTACTTATATAATTTACAATTGAGCACCTTAAGTAAATTCATGATTTTAAGCATGGACATTAAGGAAGGAAGATGTCAGAAGATTATAGAAGCGTTGGAATTGTGGATATGGAGATGAATGGAAAAGATTAGCTAAACCCCAAAATGTTACAAATGAAAATGTCTTGAGAAGAGTGGGTACCGATACCCAGTTGCACAATGCTATAAGAAACAGACAGAAGATTTGGATAAGACACATTCTAAGGGAAGGAAGTTACTAAAGGAGGCCACAGAAGGTTAACTAGGAGAAATGGGGAACATAGGCAGGCTGAGATGAAGAATGTTAGATAATTTTAAGATCCACTCGGTTGTAGATATTAAGAGGAAACTAGGGAGACAGAGAAGAGTGGCGGCGTTATATACCATGGCGTCTAATTCTTTTAACCAACTCTACCCTCAGCCTTTCATTTCGTCTCTATTCTTTTATCAA
Source organism: Enchytraeus crypticus (assembly GCA_905160935.1). NCBI lineage: Eukaryota > Metazoa > Annelida > Clitellata > Enchytraeida > Enchytraeidae > Enchytraeus > Enchytraeus crypticus. Next base: position 1,909,240 of record CAJHZI010000197.1, on the reverse strand, counting down.
ATCATCCAACATCCCATGTCTTAGTCCACCTCTACCCTTTTCCTTTGCACTCTTCCTTCAGTTACAACTCTCAGTAAACCATCCATCCGTATAATGTGTTATCCAGCATTGTTTTTTATTTTCAATAATATCTATTAACTGCTTATCTCCACCGACTCTCTCAAGAACTTGCTCATTTCTAGTTTTGTGAGGTAAACCAATATTTTCTATCTCTCTTCATCGCCACATTTCAAACTCCTCTTTTTTCCTTTTATCCTCTTATCCTCTTTCCTTATTGTCCACGTTTAACTATAGTACAGAAGTGTCGACCACACCATATTTTTACCATCTTTATTTTTGTGTTTTCTCAATTCCTTTTGTTATGAGTTGCTTGCTCTTATTGAATATCTCTTTCGACCTTTAAGCTCAACATTTTATTTTCGTTTCAAACTTCCTATTATCCGTAATTGTGTGATCCAAAGCAATACACTTCTTGCCTGTTCTAATCGAGTATTATTCAATGAAAAATTTCCATCCATGTAATTCCTATACATTCTCATCACACTAGACTTTTTTATATTAATCTTCATGCAAAGCCTCAATGTCTTGATATTAAGACCATCCTTAACCCGCTACAATCCTGCTTCACTACAAGCAAGCATACCTTTATCACCTGTAAACCTCACATTGTTCAACAACTTACCTCCAATAACTATTCCTCCCTCAATACCTTCCATCACTTCAGTCATTACCGTCTTGGTACAGGGGTAGTTCGATGGAGAACTTGTTGATCTCTAGCGTGTTCTATTTCTTTGCGTGAAAGAGGACGTGGAATATGACAATGTTTTTGGACCTGCCACCCATTTGTAAGAACACTTGAGAGAGATAAACCGAGCGCCTCCGGCATTCCATCAAACCAAAACATGTATAAACATACATATATACAACATACAACTATAGGCTCAGGGTCAGTCAGTGTTTTTCATGCTATCCTTAAAACTAACTAGGCCTACTACTGAGATCTACATCTAAAATTCAATGTTGTTATTCGGCAGATGTCGATACTTCTACGAACAGTTCTTGTATATGACAAGAATAGAGTGCAGCGGAAACAGTGATACAACGATAGCCCATATGAAGTTGGGCCCCTTGGCTGTCGTGCCACGTTAATTCAGTGCTTTCGAGGTTATCCTATAACGAAACGGTGTCGAGACACTCTGGAGTCTCAGCTTCTAAGACGGGGACCGCCCGTGACATAACTCTCTTCTTTTTGACAATTATTTTAAAGAAAGCCTACTGACTGCAGATTATGCTGCGATGAAGTGCTTTCAAGATATTCGCGAGATGGCAGAATTAGTGTCAATGCGCTGCTCTATATCGCGCATACAGCTCAAGTTCTCTAAAAAATCAATACTTGATAAATAATACACGAGCTAATAAAAACGCTCAGGTAGGACTATAGCCGCGCTACTTTATTGGACCTGCAAGTTCATGAACGCACTCGGTTAACACAAGCCAACGTAAGTAATAAAAATGTTGAATTATTAATTCTGATCAATATTTTTCAATGAAATAATAAAAACTGTTCGCATTGACGAAAGGTCGAAAACACCATACTGATGCGATCAGATAATTAGCTAGAAGGCCTATATAGGTCTACGTCATTGCGCTATGCGTATTTATTAATAAGATGGATTGTCCTTTGTACAGAAATGATATATAAGAATGTATTTAGTAACGGCATATGTATGTACTAGGCCTACTAAAACCTATATAGTACAGAGACAATGGGCCTATTCTATATTCGTGTACATGTAGCTATGCAAATCCTCTTGGACCTGCCTATGTTAATGGACATGTATAGAACAACAGCATATGAATGTACTACTAAAACCTATATAGTGCACAATATAACCTTGATTTATTGATAAATCGATCGATTATTTTATCATATACCTGTAGACATGCAACTGGCCTGAGATAACAACAACAACAACAGGCATGTCCTGAGCGAACTCTTTCATTTAAATGTGCAGTCCATACGATATCAATTGATACTAGAAAACCAAAGCAATAATAAATTGACTATTTTATTCAGTAGATTGCTCAACAACATTCATTCACAACTACTATACACAATAACCGTGATGATAGAAACTTTTGAAAATGACAGCTCAAACAGAGCGATTATGTGGAGCATCTTAAGAATTGATTTCGTCTTTCAGGCAACGATAGCAGGGCATCTTAGCATTATATTAGGAAAGTCTACAATTGAACTCTACTTCAAGACTACTTGTAGATCTAGTTAAAATGCCAAGACCATTGCAACAGTTCTTAAATTGCTGTCCTAAGTAAGTCACAATATCAGTGTTTTTAAATCTTTTAAAATACAAAAACCACAATAATAATGTGATATACAATGTAATATACCCCCCTCCATATCAACTACCTATTTAGTCTATTTAAAATATCTGAACTTTGGTAACATTATATCATTGTATGCATGGTTACATATTTAAATGACCGCTATATTTAGAATTGAGTACCCTGTCTTCGCGTTGACAAATATTGAATGCAAGCAGATGTCAATGATTGTATCGTTAACAATAAATAATTTATATGATTCTGTATAAATCACGGCTATGAAATGATTTGTCAGTGCTACATTTGCAGACGGTAAGGATTGCGTGGGATGCGTGGTGGGTATAGAATCGTAAATTAGGTGTCATTCAATATCAACAGAATATGTTAAGAACTTCAAATTGAATCTACATGTATATATTAGTCGTTATTTACAATACTTTTTAGAATTTTGAAAGACAATAAGTCTCTATCCCAAAAAAAGATTATGATAAATTTTTGTCGACTAATGGTTGCTTTTCATATTGCTTTGCGATAAACGAATTTCAATTAAAACATTTGTTTATAAAGTACCTTTTGAGTTTAAACTTTATGAGTAATTTATCAAATCCTGTTTTACGATGAATTACGTTGTTAGTAATGCAGCAAAATCCATGTAATGGTTCTAGTTGTAGTTGTAGAACAGTGGTAGTGGTAGTCTGGTGATTTCGCAGGTTTGGAATCGAAAATATTACTTAGTGCGCAATTTATTTTCAGAAGTAAAACTAACGGTGAATTCATATAGACATTATTGCCAGCTTGAGAAGCTAATTTAGTCAATTTTAATTTATTGCAAGAAGTAAGTATAAAATGTGTAAAGTTATTGATGGAGGGCTTATCTAAAGACTTTAAGACAATCAGCTGTCAACTATTTACTTTTTCTTTCTACTTCCTCTTTTTTTAATTGCTTCTTCGCTTTGCCTGGGATCCAAGTCTCGTTTTACCTGTATTTTTCATTTAGGACCTTAATCAGAGTCTAAGATTTTAGTTTGACACTTTAAAATTATTACCTGTATCAAATACACGAACGAGGAAACGACGAGAAGATGAATTATTTTTCTAATAATTGAAACTTTAACCTATCACTCAAATACATGCTCATCTAATTATAAAAGTATTTAAACCGATACGCTAAAAAATTTACAAATATTCGCTTAAATTTTAAGACGGAATTTAACTTGTAATAATTATAATTAATTAGTTAATATTAATGTTAACATATGAATGAAATTGAATGATTGTGCTACCGATTCTTAGATTTTAATATAACATTTATTCGTGAATGTACTATTTTCAACTGTCAGTGTAGACATTGAAATTTCACTGGATTAGCTTCTGTTTGCCGCTTCATACTTTTACTTTATTTTTGGGTGTTCAGTGTTATTTTGTTTTATGACCTTAGTTAATTTTTTAGCAATATTAAGTAAATGTGACACAAGAGATAGCCCGCATGAAGAGTTTCATATCAAGGTAATATTTATATCAGCAACTTGGATTAATCCGATGACGTTAATTTAAACGTCATTAAAATTAATAAACATAGACAGCGAACTAAAATAGAGAAATATATCGTAAACGGCGAAAAACGTAACGAATCTGGATTCACTCCCTAGGCACATGTTTGTACCGTCAAATGCAAAGTGAATTTGGAAGGTGAATTTATACTATAGAATTTGCTCAGTTAGAACTAGCTAAACTACTGAAATTTTACACACACTGGGGTGAGTAAAATTTCTGTAGCTTTTATAGTTCTGCATTACCAGAAAATTCTATAATAGGAAATAAAATAATAGTAAATTCTGAAATATAATTTCATTGAATTAAATGATTTAAAATCCAAGAATTGCAAGCTTCGGAAGGATTTAGGGGTTTAGGACAAATTAACTTGGTTTTTGATTAATTACTATACTTTCCTGGGTAGCAGTAATTTTTCGTTTGAGAATTGTTCAGATGCGAATAGAAATTACTAAAAACCTGCATGAGCACTAGTTTGTACAAGACGACTAACACAGATATGGCAATGTAATGATTGCATCCATTATTTGAGTGTTTCAGCGGGTTGCCCATATTTCAGACTTGTAGAGGTCTAGCTGCTTCGTCAGACTATTGCCTCTCGTCACCATGCTACTTGGATCTCTTTGTTCTTTTCTAGCTGCTGGGTTTTTCTTTTGAGAGAAGCGCTTTAGGCCTATCTATTTTGTGGCTGATTGATTGATTAATTGATTTAGTGTACGTTTCCGGGAGTTTGCATCCCAGATGACACGTCTGAAAGAAAAACTGATAGTCAACAATACTTCAGCCATAGTCTTCCAGACAGATCAGATTTATATTCATCATATAACCACTGTTTGTTACAACCCACGTAATGTTAGAGAAGAACGGAGTTGTTATCAGTGAAACTTAAATCTTTCATGTTAAAAGCGAGGTTTAGCTCCAGTACAGGTGTCTCTTTCAAGATAACTCCATCCACTCAACTGGTAGATTTACAGGACAGACTATGTTTGCGCAGCTGTAGAGCTACTCGGGTCTATTTATAGATGCAAAAAAAACTGGCCGTCTTGCGGACGACCGTGAGCGAGAGTATAGGGCTTCTATGGGAGAGCGCAAAGGTCATACGTCATTAATATTCCGTAGGCAATTGTTTAGCATACACAGAAAAAACTATGATGAAGAAACGAAAATAAACTCATCAATAAATTAATGTTTGCAAATATAAATACAGAGATATAAACACATATAGAGCATATTGGTACACATACCAAGAAAGATTGCAAAAATGCATTGATAGATACAAAGAAAGGAATGAACATTGCACAATCAAGCATACGAATGTGAACACGATGCCTGTATATTACAGGATTCTCACAATGTTTATTATATAATATTGTTATGCCCATATTTACCATTTGTACTGACATTGCTCATGTAATACAATATAAAAGTTAATACAAAATTAACATAAAATAAATATTACTATCAAATTGAATGGCTCAATAGCGCAGTGGCTAGAGGCGTCAGGTAACGTAATGAAGTTTTGTCTAACAGATTCTGAGGTGAATTTGAACTCTCGTGGGTACAATTCCTGGCCGCGCTATCTGAGAGTAAAATCTCGGATATTCACATACTGGTTACATGGAAAATGGACTAAATTGCCCAACGGTTTATATATGCCGTATTAAACGTCATTGATATCAATCTGGTTGATTATTTCATTGAAATGCTTGTTATTATTATATTACTACCTCGTACGAAATACACTAAGAAGTAAGGAGTCATTTCTTCATCCAAGTGCTACGATAGTACATTTAAAGGCAATTGATATGCTAGAAGTTTCAATATAAATACCAGCAGCCCTTTGATATTGAATAAAACGAATACTGCAGCATCTATGAACCTTCAAAACATTCGACTTTTCTGTGTATCTGATACATAATTCGAACGAACTTGTAATTTAATTAAACTGATTAGTTTCGACATCTCCAGAGATCTACGTCTGTGTCGGTTCGTGCGTGAAATTTTATTCAGTTTAAGTTGTCGCACAGAATTTTCATATCCGTTGCTTTATTAAGTTATGAATTTTCTTGCAAAATTTTGCCAATAATTTCAGTTTGTAGAATAACGTATCAACGATTCGCTAGAGCGCTTGAGGCTCTTTACTATTGAACAGAAGTCAGAATTGATTGAAGTGCTTCGACAAGCGCGTTGTAAGATCTATTGATGATTTCGAACACTTCGCAAGTTTCACAATAACTACTACATCGGTCGCCCACTTACCCAACTGACGTCACACCAGTCTGTGACGTCATGTTCCGCCCACTCTGGGTCACACAAGTGCAGATCAATGAAAACTGGTTAATTCTAGAAAGCGAGCTCAGGCTTTATTGTTCGCCAATTAGCTACTTAAATTGTTTTCTGTTATACTTGCAGTCGTTCTGCGTCATATGTCGATCACCGTCAATTTTAAAAACAATGCGCACTAATTGATTTACGACGCATTATGCGGGTTTAAGTTAAGCCGGAATAATCTTACAAGAGTACCATCAAATATACTGAAAATAATAGTGTTGATTGCTATGTAAGAGAATCCTTCTAATAAATTATGAAATTAGTAGGATAACTTTGACAGTAACCATGATATCATCATATCAGGATAATAGGCAAAATTCCATGTAAATGCAAAATTGCGACTGAAGGTTAAGGCATTGAACTCAAATAATAAATGATGCAAATTCATTAAGTTATACGTGTATTTTGTGTGAAGCTCCTTTAGTATCAATCCCATTTCATCCAGAAACTTGGAAGTTGATAAAGCAGGCACAGCAGTTGTTTATAGAGGTCAAGTAATCCCCGAGGAATTGAAAACATTAGCCAAGACTGATATTGAAATGTTGTCTATAAATTAACTTACATATATGTATTGATAAATGCGGGGTTACAATAAATCAATTGCAGCTAGTGAGAATTGATGTTAGGTAGAATATAATGTGTACGACTGAATTAACATTAGAAAAATCGTCGAAAAATTATTGGTACATAGTATAGAATATCAATTTATAGTGATTATCAATCCATTTTAAGGGGGTGGTTTTCCCGGCAGGGAGGTTTTTGAATATGCTATTCATCAGTTATTCGACCGCGGATCAGTATATGCGGGGTTCAAATCCTGGGCTCGCCCGTTACTGACATGCTTTCGAATGAGGAAACTGACGTTAACATTAGCTTTTAGCTTTTATCAGTGGTCGCTGGACAGGAAATTTTTCAAAAGTTTCTATGATACTTTTGTGCAGGTGTTCATGTATATTTTCCGGATTAAACCACTCATACTCGTCGTAAATCGAAATAAAAGTTTCGATAAAATAAATATATAATAAGTATATAAGTATACAAATGTGTACGATAACGCTCGAGGCTAATATTTTAAATATAAACGCATTTGTCTTGAAGCATCCAACTGTGTGAACATTGGATAGCTCTGCCAGTAGGCTAATATAGCCAATGGTCTCATTTTTCCTGCATCTTTCCTTGTTGATTATTTTAGAACGAAAATTATAAAAATTATGATAATATTGCAATTATATTTTATTCAATAACTATTACTAGAAATGTTATTGTATTAACTAGACAGTGAGAAGTTGTTTGAGTTTTGCTACATTAATTTAATGTATTCTCCAAAAGCACTTTCCAATAAAATAAATCATAAATTTATTGCAATTAAAGCTTCTTGTACATGTAGATTATTGCTGTTACTATTTTAATTTTGAAGTTTTCTATAGAAAAGCAATGAATGCTACAAATTACTGCCAACTAGCCAAAAAGCCATTCTTAAAGCAATCAACAATTGCAATTCCGACGCTTAAATGTTTATTTACGTCGCGGCTAGAAATTTAACATTTACTGAATAGATGCAACGTTGTCAGGTTAAATTAGTTTAATTTAAAACTCACGCAATGATGGAATGCGGTCACTGAACCTCTAAATCAGCTAAACCAATATGGTGCTGTATTTTTGTCATGAATGACAGTGGCAAAGTAAATAGCTAAATAGATGAAAATAATATAAAAGCACATGAGGGAGAGCACACTTTTTCAACCATACCGTTAATTCAATACCATTGCCACATCTCTGCTTTCTTTCACCTCCAAAGTAAATAACTATGTATTGGTCACTCAAAAAATCACCCGTCCCTGATTATCTGCCCTCCCATACATGTAGACCTATTATATATATACATTCATATTGTTTCTCTTGATATCTCTCGCTTTCTCTCTCTCTCTCTCTCTCTTCCTCTCTCTCTCTCTCTCTCTCTCTGTCTGTCTGTCCGTCTATCTCTCTCTTTCTTAACAGTCTCCAAACTCCACTTATGGAACTGAGTCTATGGAGTCCATGAAACTGATGGCCTTTTATTTGGCTCTGTATATGTCTGTAGGCCTACGTCATTTAAGCATGGCGAAAGTATTCATTGTGAGGTGGTTCCCCTTCTTCTTCTTTAGCCCGTGCCTTAGTAGCCTCTTAAGTACACTTTGCAGCTTGTTTGGTTATTCTTTTCTGCAGTGGTTTCAAGCACACCGGGTACAACACGGGGAATGATATATGTATATAATAAACTATACGATAATCTTAAATCGTTTAGTTACATGTTGCCATTGCTCATTGAAAATTGCGCGTAGTTGTGAGGCAATCATCTGTTTGCAATCAAATTTGTAAACAATTGTATTCATCAGTTATAGTCTCACTTTAAACTGAAGTTTTGAGAACACTACCTACATGTGAATTATTTACGATAGCATGGGTGTTGCAATAGTTTACAATATTTGTATTTTGAAGCATTTCCAGTATACTTTTATGCCGTAATTCTCCAGAAAATAAGTAATGCCATTTACAGATAAATATCCCACTAAAGGCCAAATAGCTGCTGATTAATATGCAACAGTCGCATTCAGTGAACGAAGCATAGCAGGATAATTTTCGATTTAGATATACATGTACTATACGTAGGCATAAAAATATTGTGGCTAAATTCCCATTTACTTATATTGTATTTAATTCCATACCATTTCCTTTGTCAGAGTAAAATAATCTTTATCAGTGTACTCTTGTAATGTGCTTCGGAATACTAATAATGCAATATTATATTGGATTAATGTAATGTATTATACTGTATTCTATTCTACAGTACTCACCAAAATACTATTCAATGATGCAATATTCTACAATATATTTTATAGTATTTCAATGTTTTCAAGAGCACTGCGTCAAAATGAACTGCGTCATATTTTACTGCGATTGATATTTAGAATTTTGCTATATTTTACTGCATTCAATTTCATATCATGATATGTCGCCCTTTGCATGGCTTTCGTGTTTACGTTTTAGTTTCTATATCTACTGTATCTCTCTGTTTCAATTATAGTATATTTGCACTTTATATTGCAATGCATTGCATTAAATTGCAACCAATCCATCAGACAAATCAATCAATCGAACAATCAACGAAAGCGATAAATTATGTTTCTAATATGAGGATGCATCAGGACCTGTAGGTACCCTCAAGCTTTTTTCTCACGGCTCTTAGGACGCATCAGCAGACTGCACAACCAGATTTCACTTTAGAGTCCAGAAAACAAAATGTCATGGAATAGTTATAAATATTTCCCGTTTAATACACATGTATAATTATATAATCAAATATAACTATATTTTAAATGAAAAAGTGCACTAACATTTCATTATGCTGCTTTCTCTGCAGTTATCCTAAAGTAGAACATCACATTTGATTTTTTAAAGACTTTTGACCCATTCAGCGAGTGCAGTGTGTATTGATAATTTTATTGCGTCCTATTGCATGTGTACGAGAGATAAAAAATGTCCTTCCACGAACAAAGACAAACAGAGACGCTCATTAATTATCGATCATTTGCCAATCAACAGCTGGTGCATTAGTACGACATCGACAAGCCCAATCCTCCAGCCAATGTGAAGGTCGACCGCCCCCTCGTCTGCAGACTGTTGAGAATGATCTGTCCTTAATTACACATTTAGTGCATTGTTTACGACCACCTGGAAATGTCAGTTTAAAATCATTTTACAGATATAAATAGATTTACTTCTTTGTCCTCAACTAATATGAAAACTCTGATAGTGGGATTTTTTTCTGCAAAGTATTCCTTTTAATTATCAGTAAACCATTTTATTTATTGCTTTACCGTGTTTGTGTGCACATCCAAATTTATCTAAAAATTAATATTTAACTTCTATTGTCTCTATAAGATTTAATAATAATATATGTTGTGTTCTGTAGTGTAGTGTCCGGGACAGTCAAGTAGAGACCACCCGTTAACTTCACGTGTAGTAAGTCTCTGTTACACGTGTGGAACACTTCTCGTGTTCTTCACGTGTAACAGAGAAAAGCAACTGAAAATAACCTCAGATGCCATATTTTGAAAGCTACAAGCTGCAAAAGATAAGGTTTTTATGAACGGTTTCACGTGTTTTATGTGAATTTAATGTTGTTCAGAAACATGAATGACTTTCCTTCAAGACCTCAGGGATCAAACCACTGCACCTCTGAAACCCGATCATGGTCGTGGTCGATCAACTGACCAACTAACCAAGCAGTAGTCAAACTAGACTGAGTGTTGATCCACTTTTCAGACTGAGTGAATAACGCCCCCCACAGTCTGGCGGTCAGCGAGACAACAGCAAAGCCTACGGTAACCACACCTCTGATGAGCCTCATCGGTTAGGCTAAAAGCGCTGATAAAGCTAAGGTTAACGTCAGTTTCCTCACTCGAAAGCGATGTCAGTGACGGGCGAGCCCAGGATTTGAACCCGCACCTACTGATCCGCAGTCGAGTATCTTACAGACTTCGCCATTGGCTCAGCCAATACTGTTAGGACAGTTTTGTCTTAGGCTAGGTTTAGGATTAGGGTTAAGGTTAGCTAGTAGCTAAATGGTTAAAATTAAAAACTGTGGTAGAAAAAAGACAAGCGTCTGCGCCGCTGAAGAAAAGACCAACCGTTAATAGCAAATGTCTTAATAGACGCTTAACAAAAATTTAGGAAGACAACGGGGCAACCAAATCAGTACCTATTACTTCCAATATACAGCTTACTTCATGTTTTGGATAAAACATAAAGTTTTATCCAGTGTTTTTGTGAAGGATTATCTTGTTGATCGATGGAGTGTTTCCTATGGATCGTGACAACTGACTGTGAGTAGAATATGTACCTTTTACTTTGCAACTTGGCAAAACATTAGAGTGAGTGAGTGATACGACAGGCAAGTCTAAAATAAGTAATTAACGAAAAGACGATTACTCTTAAAGAAACTGCCTACGAAGAGTTTCACAGGAAAGATTACATTTAAACAAGATTACAATTAAACAAGGTTGCATTTAAACAAGAAACGCACGATGAGCGGGTTAAGAGATTTATATATTTGCGATGCAGAATGTTCCAATAAAAGATTGGCTAAAGTCGATTACATTGACTATACGTCTCTGAAGGAGGTAACTTAGAAAAGCGAGTGTTAGAAGACTGCATCACTTGGGTCAAGTGAGCCGCATGGCTCTGCTTAGGATGTTTATGGCAATTATATCAAAAAGTCGTCTTGAAAACAATGCCCTCCTTAGTCTTAAGTCAGGGCAAAAGATTTCAAAATTTGAGTTTAACTTGCGTAATTGGAAGTAAGAAAACGAAATCGCTTTATGTCCCTTTGCGCAAACATTAAAAAGAGACAAAAATATTACTGGAACTATGACTGACTAACTACTAGACGTTGTCATAACACTACTCGGGAAACATTCTATGTGTAACCCAAAACTCCTCTGATAGCCCAGCACCAAATGTCTTAGAGTGATCTATCACATGACAGTTGTTTTAATATTACAGAGGCATATGAAATTAAATTGTGGCTCTAAAATATGCAATTCGGTGGGATTTAATGTTAAAGACAATATCCTATCAGACAATAAAGCAAGTGATTAACATATGATTTTTATATTGACTTGTTTTGTTTGTATGGATGCCTTTTTTAAAACTTTTATGATAACTTGATGCAGTAAGTCTTTAAGTCTTGAAGTGATGCATTATAAATATTAGGCCTAAGCGTGCTATTTAAGTCCGGTAATCAAAACTCAATCCCTGTAAATACCAGTACACGTGACCTCACGGGTGAAGATTCTCATGTTTACTGATTGAACTCATGTCTCTATCATTTGCAGTGTCGCTTACAACTAAATAATGTTAATGAATGTTATTTAATGTTTGGTTAGTAATTAACGATGATCATAGGAGTAGAGAGAGAGAAACTGATTTATTAGATCGAAACACAGCACATACCACGCAAAATGAAAACAATCACACGAAAATAGTCAAAAATAAAAATAGCATCAATAAACAAATTAAGCAGAGGCAGAAGCAATAGGCCATCAAAGAGAACGAGAAGCGTGCTATCTAGTTGAACACCTATTTATCCAGAGTTATTAGACAAACAGAAACATACAAAAAATAAAGTAAATTGGCGTAAACTTTACCATTTAGATAAATTGAATTTAAATGAAAAAATGAAGAGTGAATGAAAATGAAGAGTGAAAAAGAGTGAAAAATGAAAATGAAGAGTGCAAGTTTGATAAATGAAGAGCAGTTCTTTAGCTCTGCATTTATCTTAAATAAATGTCTCAATAGCGTAGCGGTTAGAGGCAACAGATAACGTCATGAAATTTAAAAAACCGATAGTGAGGTGAATTGAACTCTCGTGGTATCGATTCTAGGAAGCGCTGATCTGAGATTAAAATCTCGGACATTAACAGGATTGTTTATACGGAAAATAAAATAAATTGCCTAACGGCTTCAATATATAGTAAAAGTGATAGATATCAACATGGTTGACCATTTCACTATAATACGTATAGTATTTTATTATAGTTAATTATTACTATTATTTTTCTTCGTGTTTTATTATACTTAATATTATTATTGTTGTTGATATTATTATTATTATTATTTTGCATTTGTGTTATAATTATATACTTTTATTTTTATTATTAATATTATTTCTTTATTTATCTATGTCATTATCATTGATATTATTATCATCATTGTTTTAGTTAAAGACAAGATATCATATTCCAGGTGCGGTATATAAACACAATGAATGGAGAAGGCAAGGAATTGAAGGATTAGCCTGCCTGGTAACACAATATGGCAGAGATTACCAAGTTGCAGCTTTCAGCAAGTTGCTCTGTTTCATGTTTTGCTAAGTGCAAGAAACAGTTTTGTTTTTAAAACACTCTCAATTTCTCAGCGTAGATTAACCGAATAGCAATTTTGTCATCTTTATAACCATGTTAATTTATTTGTAAATAAGATGGGCACCGTATTTCTGAATGTTGTTAGATCTTGCTGTTATGGTAAAATCAAATCTTGGCCATTCATATGATAATGAGAATTATAAGATCAATTGTTTGAGAAAAATATCCACAAAATGCGACCGTTTGTTTTAAATCTAAATTCTAAATAATACTTAAACATAAAAGATTGTTTCTATGCAAGAATTAGTTACTTGCAAGTAAATAAAGGTTTGCGGACCTTGGACATATTTTTCTTCGGCACGGGAACTGCTTAACTCGCTAAAGAACATTACCTCCGGATTAACATCGACTTGGCTAAATCAATTTTTCTCTCGTCTACTTGTTCTTCTGATGTCGATAAATCAACAACAAATGATTTGAATTTAGTTGAGAAATGCTTGCAGTGTTGTTGTTCAGCTGATCTCTCAGGAAGCAATAACTTAAGCACTCTGATCGCTCTGCATTTCCCTGTCCATCTTTTATTATCCGCGATAAAGTGGACCAAGTGCGGACGTACCGGATATCAATCATGTACACAGCTTGTGTACAACCACCACTCGGTTCGTTGTCCTGTTGTTTTGTTGCCAGTCTTGTTGTCACGCTGTCCTATTTTCAGTTATATTGCCCTGTTATCCTGTGTTCCTGCTGTCCTGCTGTCCTACTATCCTGTTGTCCTACTGTTCTGTTGTTCTGTTGTCCTTTGTCCTGTTGTCCTGTTGTCCTCATGTTCTGTTGTCCTGCTGTCCTTATTTCCAGACGTTTTGCTGTCCTCGTGTTCTCTTTTCCTGTAATCCTGTTGTCCTGTTGTCTTGCTGCCCTGTTGTTCAGTTGACCCCTTGTCCTGTTTCATGTTTTCTTGCAGTCCTGATGTTCTACTGTCCTGATATCCAGTTTCTCTGTTGTCCTCTTTCCCTTTATCCTCTTGTCCTGAGGTCTGGTTGTTCTCTTTATTTCTTGTCCTGCTATCGAGTTACTCTGTTTGTCTTTCTGTCATCTATGAACAACAGCCGTTGAGTTATCAGTTCTATTTAATCAGCGCACCTAACATCTCAGAACCGTTTCTTTGTATCGTCACTTGAGGCTCAGCAGTTGGATTGCTCAAGATTGCTAATATCCGTATTTCCTGCAATTGTCAATATCAATCCTCTGATTAATAAAGCCAATCGTCGTCCTGTTACGTTATGCTATCCGTCGATATCTAGATACTGTGCAGTACACATTCTGATTCATGTTCTTTACAACCTGTACATTCATATCAGCACAATTGTAATGAACCAACGTATCACTATTCTTCGTTCTAGAGATCAGTTTAAACATCTGCAGTTCTTAAGATTCACTTATCTCAATGACTCTACTCGTTTATCAAGAACTTTGGACAGAAGGTATAAGTTTTCAATCCCCCATCAATTCCGATAAATTTATAATATCTTCGATATCAATGGAAAACTGAGAAGTTAGTTCCTTCGACTTAAGAAAATCTGCCAGCAAGTAGTACTTATGCACGACTGCTTCAGTCAATTGCAAAACTTAGAACCGTCGTAATAGACTTCGGTAGCCTATCTATGAAATGAAGCGAACTCAGCTGCTGATCATTGTCAATATGGGAATCGTGACATCGTCTGAGTGGGATAAAAAATCAATTTTACTATTTGACATTTAACCAGATGTCTTCACAGGAAATAGTCGACTGCGATCACTCAGATCATATTTGACTGCTGGTTAGTTCACTGTTTTACTCGGAGAGTCCTTAATTGTGAGAGACGTCAGTTATTCTTTGAAGTTGCACTTAACAGCAAACTGCAACGACCACAACTGCACGTAACTCCTGTAACTCTGCCCTGTGACAGACGCTATGCAAGTAAAGCACTCCGATGACTAATGCATTTCGTAGCAATAGGTCGTCCATAATCGACCAACGAAAGTATTTTACGTCTTCACCATACAAATGTCAAATTAAGAGAAGTTTTGTTTTGGTTATGACATCGAGAGTATATAGGATTCACAAGCTTCGTTACGTGGGAATCCCTTCAAGCCTCTACGTGTAAACAAGTCCTTCCAAGAATCTTAACAATGAATGCGGCTGCATGAAAGAGCACCCACTCCAGAGAGAGGTCGTAAAACGATAAAACCAAGCAGCGAGCCTAATACAGGCGGCTAAATGCAGTAGCGCTTAACATCTGAACGAGCATGCACGTTAATGCAATCAACACTCGCATGGTCCATTTAGCTGATATGCAGCTGTTTACAAGCTGCAATAATTCAACAAAGATGAATAACATTTTATATTTTTAAACTTAAATTAGATACATCTACAAAACTGTAAATTAGTTTAAACGATAGGTACTAGGCCGTTATTGCTGTCATTTTTCATTTATGCTTTACAATATTATACATGCATTAGTTGTGAATTAATACATTTCGTAACCTTTACTAAAAATTACCTTAGGGAATAGTGCATAAATATATCTAGTCAAAAATAATAAAATGCGACATAGCAGTAATGTTACAAATTCTTGAACATAAATATATATTTTTGTTCTTTTGTATGTTGGTGTAGAAATTTAAAAGCAAAGTGTTACCTGTCCTTGAGAATGTTTATTGATGCCTAATATCAATTATGATAATAATGCCTACAACTTAAGAAATGTCGGCAACTTTGCTCGTCCACTGCACCGAACTGTGGTTAGGGAATAGTGCATAAATATATGTGGTCAAAAATATTAAAATGCGACATCGCAGTAATGCCAGCTGAATCTCGTTTTAAGCAGAAACTACGTAAATCTACTTGAAATAAATTTTATGAGCAGTGATTATATTAGTAATAATAATAATTATTCTTCTTCTTCAGTGCACTGCAAAGTGGCAGGTTCAAGGTACATATTCATACTCAAAGTCTGCTTTCTCGCTCCATAACAGCACTCCTTAGATCAACAAGTTAATCCCTTCACAAAGTCTATGCCTTTTCCATACCTTATGTAGCCTATAGCTTGGGAAAAGTATGGCTTCTGAGGAGGTTTCCCGTTGTCTTCCTCAGTATATATTCCTTAAATATTACTATTCTAGTTATATTACTTTTTTACCCCGGACGTAAAGAACCCGAGTTTTGATAAAAAAAAGATTCTAGCAATACTTGCTGAATCGCCGCCCGGCCACTCGAGGTCGTCTAGCTTCTCAAAAGAATTGCTGAAGCAGACTGTATTAAATCTTTTGCAAAGTCATGGAAAGTCTTAGCAAAAGAAAAAGGTCCTTGCTTATCGCCGTTTGCTCTGCGATTAGTCTGCTTATAGTAATTAATAATAATTTTAATTATTATTACAGTAATAATAATTTCATATTAGTGATTAATGATTGAATTGTGCCATTTAAATGAACAAATTAAGATGTTAATTATGTAATTTTTAAATCTCTTTTACTTTAATTGCAAAATTGGCTGAGTAATTTGTTATAGTTTTTATTTAATTTTGTTTCTTTTTCAATATTTAATTAATGGACACCAAGCAATTCTATTAGATAATATTAAGTGTAGTTTTGTGCCGTGTATTGTTTTGATTGATTCTCTCACATGGGTTGTAAACACTCTTGGTGTGCATAATAAAAATAGATGTTCAATATTTATGTTAAAGAACGGACATTGGAGACACAAATAAGTTTATTACAAATGGCATGCGCAGTTGACAAAAATAATATCCACTCAGTTACAAATTTTCACATGGCCACGGTTGTCTTTGGGCGCACATTATGAATGTACGCAGTTGTCGATAGGTTCAATTTCCTATTTTAATTACCTTCTAAAAAATTACATACACAGGTAGTTGGGAGAAACTTAAGGTATACTGCTATCATTTAAATGCGTTATAATAAATAATCAAGTCACTACCCTAGTTAAACTGTGATTCAAGGGAAGATGATTATGATAATAAATGTTCAGTCCTAAGTGAATTCAGTTTTAAAATGTTTCATTTGAACAATTTTTTATAATTTTATGAAAATTGCACACAATACTAATAATTCTCTGATGATGATTATATTGATAATTAAAATAATAAAACAATGAACATTATTCATATAACACACTACAAAAGATAATGTTAATACTATTAAACCGACATTAATATTATACAGCTATCACCTATGTGAAACTACATTCAATGTGCAATAATTCTATATTAATATATAATTAATATTGAAAATTCATGTGATTTGGATGATAATTTTGAAGAAAGATTTTCCAACTATATTGGCGATAATCTGGATATAAAATTTGAAGTTGCTACCGTTGATGATGTTATAAACAAGTTGAAGAAAGGCAAAGCCTCTGGAATGGACAATATTACATGTGAACATCTTCAATATGCTCATCCTATTGTTTGCAGTTGCATCACTATGTTGTTTAACTTAATTGTGGCATTAAAGTATGTTCCTGCTGCTTTTGGGGAGGGGATAATTATTCCGATTCCTAAGGGTGATAGGAAATGTGATCATGTTAAAATTGAAAATTATAGAGGAATAACAATCAGTTGCATGCTGTCCAAGATATTTGAAAGTTGTATATTACGTTGTGTAGGCAATTATTTCCTGACATCCGTTCGTCAATTTGGTTTTAAACAAAAAGTGGGATGTAGTAACGCAATTTATTCTTTAAGAAAAACTATTGAATATTTCACAACTAAAAGCTCTACTGTAAATATTTGTTCGTTAGATGTATCAAAAGCATTTGATAAAATTAATTTCAAAATGCTATTCTGCAAATTGATGAACAGAAAATTACCAAGAGTTCTAATTGAACTATTGTTAAATTGGTACGGCAAATTAAATTCACGTGTTAAGTGGAATGATGCTGTATCAAGTAGTTTTATCGTTACTTCGGGAGTAAGACAGGGCGGCATTTTATCTCCAATATTGTTTGCTGTATGTGTCGATGATATGCTAATTAAGCTTGAAAAATCCAAAATTGGTTGTTTCGTATCTTCTCTTTGCTGCAATTCCTTTATGTATGCGGACGATTTAATATTATTATCGTTGACTGTTACAGATTTACAGTCCCTAATTGAAATCAGCACAAATGAATTAACTAATGTAGGTTTAAGTGTTAATTGTAGTAAAACATTCTGCATTAGAATTGGTCCTAGACATAATATTAAGCCCATTAATATGATAATTGATAACAGAAGCATAGAGTGGGTTAATGAAATACGTTATTTGGGATTAGTTTTGGTGTCATCAAAAAGTTTCAAAATTAATATGCAAAACCGTAAGCATAAATTTTTTAGGGCACTTAACGCTATCTTCAGCAAAATTGGGGGCAACGCTGCACCTTCTGTAGTTATCTCACTTGTTGAATCATATTGTGTACCCATTTTGCTGTATGGTTCTGAATGTGTAGAATTGGCAAAGTCTCTGATTCAGAGCCTAGAAAATGCTTATTCTCAATTGTTTAGCAAGTTATTTCGTACATTAGATAAGAAAACAATTAATCAGTGTCAGTTTTTTTCGGGTCAATTGCCGATTGAACTAAAGATTGCAAATAGAAGATTTAATTTTTTGAGGAAATTGTGTCTTTCTGATACCTCTTGTAAATACTTTAATTGTTTTAATGGAGAGTTGTTGCCATTGATTAATAAATACTGCGTCAACGTAATTAATAGGCCTAACTGTACCTTGCCAGTGAGCTTACAAGTTGAGAGACTTGACTTTAAGTCGTTATTGCGAAACTACTTTGAACGTTCGCTAGAAATCAATTAAGGTTTAGTTATTCATTTTTAGTTTATTGATTGAGTGTATGCTTGTGTCTATTTTTTTTTCAGCACTACGTATGTGTTTACTTGCATGATTGTATTGTAGTTTGTTTCTTGTCTTGCTACCTGAATGGTGAAATAAAAGCTATATATTATTATTTAACTAACATTCGATAGATTTAATACAAATACATCATTCGATACAAATTTACATTTATGTACTTTTAATTGCACTCTATAATAAATTAAACACAGACATAAATGGTACAAAATACTATAAATTATGTCGCAAGTGAGCTGAAAATATGAAGTCTTGATAACTAACAAATTCGCCATTTGTAAGATGTCAAGATTACATATTTTAAAATTAAACTGAATGCCTGCGTCTTTCAGAGTTATATCAAAATGTTGAGTTTACTACCCTAACTACCTTCTCGAGGAATGTAGCGTTGTTTTTATAAATAGTTATCGGAAAACTCCGAGCGTTCCTATCTTTAAATGATTGTACCTGGAAATTGTTGTCGCAATGTCATTGTTTTCCGTATGGAATTTAATTAACTGCCGTTAAGTTTCTTAACCTCTGTCTAACATTACAACAGAAAATACTAAGGCGATTTATCCAACAGAATTAGATACCTAAATAAAATGATTTTAAATTCCAAAATATTTCGCGTCCTTCACTGTGTCATGTGTCTTTGATATTCGCATATATTCCGATTGCAGGGGAAATTGATCTATCTATAAATCCATTGTCAGCGCCACTTCAAAATAGATTAACCGTAACTCGAAATTCCTAAAAATGCGACTGAACAAAAACTAACGAAGGCAAATAGGAACTACATGCACCCCTTTCAGAAGTCATATATTTCCCAAGTTTAAGGCTAACTAGGTTTTGAAGAGGATTAGCCTTTGATGTGGAATCAACTGGGTGGTAAAGTAGTATCATTACTGAGTGGGAAAGCAGACTTTGGGTAGGAATACGTACTTGGGACCTGCCATTTACAAAACGCTAAAGCTAAAACCAAGTTTGATGTTAGCTTCGTGCACGATATCAGATCAGTGACGGAGCTTGAAACCCTGAAGCTACTGATCCGCAGTGGAACAACATGCGAGTATGCCATCAGCTCCTCCCACCCATCACAAAGGAATTCAAAGAGTTTGCAGAACACAAGAGATAGAGAGTATAAGATTCAGCGATTGGTTATAATTGTTCCTAGATGAAGAGCTTTCATATCAATTAACAACATGTTAGAGAAAACTGATTAGAGGCGAAGATGAAACAAAACTTAAATCACACTGTGCTGCACACTGTTTGAAGAAACCATACGACATGTAAATCATATCAATTAACAAGCAAAAATTTATCAATAAGATTCAAATATATAATGTGTAAATCTTCGCTGGTCTTATCCTCGTATCATTTTCTCACAACTTGCTTCCTTTTTACTTTTATTGTATGGTTAATCATATGAACACCAAATGTGGCGTCCTTACTTAAATTCTGTTTAGTAAATTTACTTTTTCCTTTACATGGTGTTTTGTAATAGTTGCCTTCTGATAGGACATCAATTGCAGAAGGGAATTTAAGAATAACCTTCCAAAGCCTTAGAGATTTTTCATTCAAAGCTTTCTGCACTCGATCTTTCAAAACTGTTCATACATTCAAATATTAACCGGGTCCGACGTTGCTTAACTTCGTTTAATGACGCCCAGCTAAACCTTATGTGCTAAATCCCGCTACTAATTTAAAAAAATCATTTTACCATATTTGTGCCGAATGCACATGTGCTGCTGACTCGCAGTTATATTAATATTATCACACACTGAGGCCACTGAGAGGTGAGATGATTGTACTTGTAGATGATTAGAGGGAGCGTGTGCTGCAGATATTATATGACCATTAGTGACACACTATAATCTTAAAAGGCGCCTATCAAGTAAATTAAACGGCGCAGACGAGCCAATGAACTCTCAGAAGAATGATTTTTTTCTTGCAGAACTTACAAATAGTTCATCAACAATTTCAGAGTTTTATTTTTCACACGTCGACTAGAAAAGCTTATAATATCTTAACTGAAAATTAAGTTTTCTCATAAAAAGCCATTTTGTATCTGTTAAGATTATAAGAAAAACATCACAAATTGTATTTTCACCACTAATCATCATTAATCAATTGTATTTTCACCACTAATCATCATTAATCAATTGTATTTTCACCACTAATCATCATTAATCAATTGTATTTTCACCACTAATCATCATTAATCAATTGTATTTTCACCACTAATCATCATTAATCAATTGTATTTTCACCACTAATCATCATTAATCAATTGTATTTTCACCACTAATTACCAGCTGAATATCATACCGACATCGCCAGTGGCTGAACCCACAATTCGACCGCGGATCAGTATGTGCAAGGTTCAAATCCTGGGTTCGTCCGTTACTGACATCTCTTTCGAGTGAGGAAACTGATGTGATTAGCTTTACTTTTTTAAAGGTTCTACGTGTTACATGTAGATCACATTTGCATGTATATTGATACATGTAACATATCTAATGGCTGTGGTAATTAAATTCATTAATACAGGAAATTAACATTTATGAAGTATTAATTACGGTGAGACTAGTACGACAATATAGACTGTAAATGCATTACATGCTAACATGTTTCTAGGACCTGCCAGTTGTCAGTGTATTACAGTTACTATTCAATAGAGTGCTCAGGCAGTGAACGTTAGCCTCAATCGCAATTATTTTCAGTTTAAATAATTGGATGCAGTCAATCAGCGTAAACTGCATTTAACGAGAATAATTTCCCTCAAAACAATCAATTAGGCATCTCTTCAGCTCAGATATGGAGCATATTTGCATGAGCTTCAGGTACTTTCCTAGAGGCGATCCGCATTCCATCAACAAATACTTGGATACAATTATAAATGCCTAATGATGATCAAATAATCTTAGTTCTTTAACCTGAATGGTTTCATCGTTTTATATTGAGGAAGTAAATAGTAAACAGGATAATTGAAAATATATATTTTAAAAATGCTCTACGGTGGAAAGTGTTTCTAATTCGGCTAACTGTTGCAATCGGCCTGAAGAGATATATAAATAAGTTTAAAGATTTGTTTAGTTATTTAATAGAAAATTACAGTAATATATCTAAACGAAGTTGTTCAGTCTCATTTGCTAAGTTCGATAAGAGCTTTCGTTGATTATTTTATTCCTGTTTTGTTTTAATGCTTTAGTAAATACGCAAATATCCTAATCATGTTTATTCTCAGAAAAAGTGCGTTAATTGAAAATAGCTCAATATACAGTTATA
This sequence comes from Enchytraeus crypticus, assembly GCA_905160935.1. Taxonomy (NCBI): domain Eukaryota; kingdom Metazoa; phylum Annelida; class Clitellata; order Enchytraeida; family Enchytraeidae; genus Enchytraeus; species Enchytraeus crypticus. The sequence goes on along the minus strand of CAJHZI010000197.1, from coordinate 1,886,945 downwards.
GTTGAGGAGCTTATTTGAAGCACATTTGTTTATCTCTAGACTCTCTATACTAATTAAGTTGCAAAAATTTACCTTTAAATATTTTCCTGCTTTATTTTCTATGAAATAATAATAATAATAAAATATAATAATAATAATAATAATAATAACTATTATTATTATAACAATAATAGCGGTACAATGGGTCTGGATCCAGGCACAGATGCTTGTTTAAGACCCATTTACTTCCTCCTCTCCATGGTTATTAGCAATCGAGGCGCCGATTTAATTATTACCTTCCAGCACCATAGAATTTGTTCATTCAAAGCTGTCCATACTATGTCTTCTAAGATCGGTCACCCAACAATGTACTAACTGTAAGTGGCTGGAGGAAGTGGCGATGTCGGTAAGATACTCGACCGCCGATCAGTACGTGCGGGTTTCAAATCCTGTGCTCGCCCGTCGCTATAACATCGCTTTCGAGTGAGGAAACCGAAATTAACATTAGCTTTAGCTTTTACCAACCGAGATCGACGTAGCTTGCCTTCGATTATTGACGCACCACTAAACCAAGTGCGCTAAATCCCGCCGTAAAATAAATAAAATACAAAGACTAATAAGTCACAAATATAACAAGTTCTTCTGTTGGTGCCGAACAGATGTTAGGCGCATAATTTCGCATGAAATGATTGGACTCAGATGCATTTCAGCATCAAATAATGGCATGACTATAATTTAAAATAGCTTCTTTGTTTCATTAGCAATTAAGAAGCAATTCACTTAAGACTAAAAATAATCTCTTTATTTTATGTCGAGTAGTATCTACAACTGTCATTTTTCAGTTCTGCACATAGAGTCGTGACGTCATTGAATGACGCAAACGACGAGTCAACCATATTGCGTTCTCGACTCAGCTCTTTATTTCCCTTGAGGATTGCAAATGAGACAGAGAGTCGCATACAGATCACTGGATGCTGAGGCTTAGCCTCCACTCGTGAATCAAATTACAAAAACCCAATGAAACTCTCAAACAAACACACAGGAAGATTTCTAGGCATCAGTCGCGTTGGCGAGAGTGTTGCTGCGCGGCTTCAGAGACATCGTGTTGCCAACAATAGCACCCAATAGAAGGCCAGGGAGAGAAGTCTATCAACCAATGAAAAGGCTGGATTTGGAATCAGTCAACGACAGTGCGTGTATTTTCTGGCAGTCGGCTCGTCTGGCACAACAAGACTCAATTACGCACGTGACGGGATCAATAAATTTGGCACTGTGCCAGACAGAAATTGCGACTGTCGCGGCGGAGAAGGCGATGAGTGCGTTCGACGACTGCTGCGCAATCTGCGACCATCTGAAACGAGAAAATTACATAAAAACTCCGCATCTGTAAACAGCCATAAAACGTCTGAAAAAACACATCGCAGCAACACGGTTTGATTCAGTTGTTCTATGCTTCCCATTTTAGAGGCGATTGACTCGTGTGACTTCAGACTGGATCTTGCTCCGTAATCTTGTGCTTTTGTCATGATGAAACAATTGACAGAAGTGATGCTGTTTTCCGAGTATTGAAGTTTATCAGTGACTTCAAGTTAACAGAACCCGTACATGCACAAATTACTGTGATAATATTGATATAGCCATAAGAAAACTTAATAAAACTAAGCTATATAATTATATACAGTATAATACTGAGAGATATTTATGCGCTGTAAGTGAAAATGAAAAAGAATTAATAAATGAAGCTGTAAGTTTATGATGTCTATATCGGCTGATGCTAATCTATTATTGGGATTTAAAAGTTGTGAACTAAACCCACCAAAACTATGCTTATTGATAAGTGAGTTAAATCAGATATAGAGCAAAGAATTTCTAAAACTGTGTAGAAAATTTTACACAATCATTTCTGTGAAATAAAGCCAAGTTTAACGTCAGTTTCCTGCTCGAATAGCATTTCAGTAACGAGGAGGGCACTGAATCTGAATCCTGCACCTATTCATCTGCTGTCAAGCAACTTTCCAACAAGTCACCGGCTCAGGCGTAATAGGTACATTTCTTTAGTGTTTTCTTTAAATTCAGACTTGCATACTCTCTCCAATTAGTTAAATCTTTCAGTTATACGTATACGCATTGTAGTAGTTTGTTCACTTAATGTTATGGTACCTTTCTCAAAATAGCAGTCTTTATCTTCTAAATACTCAACAAATGATTGGTAAATTAAATGATTGATCTCAGACGGACGGAAGGAAGGATATCTAGATGAATGGATTAAAGTAGTACATTATATTATTGTAAAAGCTTTACACAGCTCCAATATCATTTTCTCCGAAAAGGATGATGCTTCGACAGAGCCGATGAGCGCAGACCCTAGAGTCGTTTAATAATTAATTCTTTCTATATCTCGAGCTTAGACTTCAAGGATAACGTTTAGACTGTTCTCTGACATTACTTGTATATTAAAATAGTAGTATAGTTAATTTGTTATTCGATTCTATGATTATAGCTATTGATTTTGCTTCTTCATATGTGTAATCTAGTAATAAATGAAAATTTCTATTATTCACTTTAGATGAGTTATTCACATCTTAATGTTCTTAGACTCTGCACTGAATGTTTCTGGGCTCCTGTTGAGCTTAATTAGGAAATAATTGCCATTTAATTAAGAGTAAACTAGTGATTAATCATATAGTTGGGCTGCCCACATAGAGGCACTCACGTCCACTACATTTATTGTTATCTCCCTGCTATCTTCCTGAAAACATTCTCTGAAAGAACGCTATTCGGGTTCACTTTTACGTTTGACTTAGGCCTAATTGTTTCAAATTATTGATGAAACTAAAGCAAACTATTAAAATATAAATTGACAATTGTATGATTATAAATCGAAAAATAATAATTTTCTATGAGATTTATTAAGAGTTGCAGTTAATATTTTTGTTTGATCCATAACTTAAAAATACACAAAATTCCGTCATTAGGAAAAGCCTGAAGATTTCTTGTTGTCAACAACTTATATCCAACTCCTATAGGCGACCTAGGTTCTTCCATCTCCAGATCCTCCCTACTTTCCAGAATTATCTCCCGCCTATAGTGACCGATGTGTAGAGACTTACCATGCTCCAGATTTCTCTATACATACTTAAAGCACTTCTATCAAAACTATTGCTATTTTTAAATATCGATCTATTGATTTCGCGCATTATCAAAATAACAATGACTTAAGCTTATTTACAATAAAGAACACTGTTGCATCTACGGTGGCATATTATGAAGTTGCTTCACATTGGATAAGTAGGTACAGGGTTTTAAACAGATACTCTCCACGTCACTGATATGCAGGAAATTAGCATCTTTAGCTTTAACTACCCACTCGTAACTAATTAACTTTTGAAATGTTATTCCACATTACTTACTAGTATTTTAATTCCCTTTTACAATAAATGGCTGAAATGAAATATTTTTGAAAACTTATTGGTATCGTCCTCCATGATGGCAAAGCCTTATAGAGAAAAATATTGTTGTGAGGTATGGCTGATTCAAATTAATACATAATTTTACTACCCATACCACGGATATATGCAATTAGTAAACATTTCTAGTGAATGTCATTCTGGTACTAACAGTCTAGCAGGTTGCAGGCTTAATTCCTAATTAGTTAAAATTTCTATCAACTTCATCCTTTTCACTCTTCAAAGAGCATACGAATGTCAACAGTTCTTCTAAACACGTTGGTTTCACCACAAGTGCTCCATTTGTTATATTTAATTTAAATCAGAAATACTTCTATAAACAATTTTGGTCATGTTGTGATTTCCACCATTGTTTTATTCAGTATCTACTTAGATCGGTTTCTACAAAACGTGTGAATGAAGTAGATCAAGACCGCGCTGTAACCATCGGCTGATTTGTTGTTGTTTATTAGCACACCATCAAGCAGCGCTTAAACTTGTACCCTACAACCTCGCCTGCACGGAATTACCTGTCCTGCTAAATGCTAATTCATTGTCTTCTCCTCCAAGCGGTAAACATTTCCATTTCCTGTGGTGGGTGCAGGAAGCTGCGAATACTTTCATCCTTTGTTACAGTCTCTCATAAAGTCTTAGGAAAATGCCAGACAAGTTGATTCCCGTTCCCTTCCTCAGCTTCTTGTTGTCTTCAATATTGATACGTGCGCTTTATTTATAGTGTATTCTACAATAAATCTGCAGGATATCAATCAACCACGTACTGATGTGGTTCAACGCTAAAATGAGGGTACAATATAGAGCTATAAATTTTTTTTGTTTCATTACCAACGTAGTGCTAAGCAGGGATGGTATAAACAAATAATATTTAGTGAAAATTAGATCATAGAATATAATTATATTTGATATTTCTTAGCTGTTTGGTGTTCAATGGCCTTCGCTATGAACTTATATGTCGATTCAGAAAACGTGTAATGCAAAAAAGCAGGATGTTATTATGTCATGAAACTTTCACTTGGTAGAGATGTTGAAAGAAATACAGAGAAACTTAAATATTTGAGTATTTAAGGAGAGAGGGGGAAGATTGGAGAGTGAGAAGAGACCGAAATATTCAAGTACATAAGGTCGTCCTAATGCGGGCGAAGAATACATAAGTAAAATAAGTAAATAAATAAGTAAAATTGGCTTATAAATCCTATTTAAGGAAAAAAGACAAAATTGAAAAAAATAAGTTATCCACTGATCTTCAGGAATCACTTATGAACAGAAATACTGACCAATTCTGGAAGATCTGGAATTCAAAAATTCAATGGGATAAATGATAGGCAACCTATTTCTGATCAGTTTGCAAGTTATTTTTCTTCAATATACCAGCGAAATGCAGTTGAATCCAGTAAATTTAAATGTATTTTTGATAGAAAGTTTTAAAATTATAAAGGTGACTCTTTTGACATTGAAATTGAGGTTGCTAAGTAGACGAGATTATAAGAAATTTTAAACTTGGGAAGGCAGCTGGTTTGGATAACATCTCTTGCGAGCACTTGCAGTTTGCTCATCCTATAGTGTGCAGCTGCCTAACTAGAATATTTAATTTAATGGTAAAGGCCAAATATGTGCCAAAAGCCGTTGGTCAAGGGATATTAATTCCTATCCCGAAAGGGGACATGAAACGTAATCCAACCAAATTGGAAGATTATAGGGGTATAACAGTCAGCTGCATTTCCTCTAAAATCTTTGAAAGGTGTTTAATGCATTACTTTAAAAAATACTTTTTTTACTTCAGAAAGGCAATTTGGATTCAAGAAAAAAACTACTTTACTAACAATGCATCTACAATTAATGTTTGCACCCTAGATCTAGCTAAATCATTCGATAACATAAAATTTGACATGCTTTTTATTAAACTATTCGATAGGAGTTGTCCAAGGTGGTTTATTGAAATTTTAAAAGAGTGGTATTCTAAGCAAAATTCTGTTGTTAAATATAAAAATAATTTCTCTAAACCTTTTATTATTTCTTCGGGGGTTAGACAAGGAGGTATTTTATCCCCAATATTGTTTTCGTTAACAGTTGAAGGGCTGTTACTAAAACTAGAGAAATCAAAACTGGGATGTTTTATTAAAGGTCTGTGTTGTAATTCAATAATGTATGCTGACGACTTAGTCTTACTATCTAATTCAATTCACGACTTGCAGAAACTTACTGACATATGCAATGAAGAACTTAGTTCTATTGGTTTATCGATAAATTGTAATAAGACATTTTGTATTCGTATTGGCCCTAGACATTCCATTAAAGCTTCACAAATCTTAATAAATGGTGCACCTATAAAATGGGTAGGCGAAGTCATGTATTTAGGTTTGTCTGTCGTTTCTGCTAGGCATTTCAAATTAAACTGACAAAATAGGAAGCAAAAATTCTTTCGAGTACTCAACGCGATTTTTTCAAGAATTGGCACCTCTTCACCGGAGGTGACAATTTCGTTGACTGAATCGCAAAGTGTATCCATGTTACTATATGGCTTAGATAGTGTTGTACTGTCTAAGTCACAAATCCGCAGCATTGAAAATTCACATACACAGATCTACTCTAAGCTTTTCCATACATTTGATAAGAATATTATAGCTCAAAGTCAATTTTGTATGGGTCAATTGCCTGCTGAACTAAAAATTGCTACAAGACGATTGAAGTTCTTATCTAAGCTACGTTCAATGGGTAACCATTACTGTGAAATTTTTGGTTATAGGCATGAAGAATTATGCAAACTAATGTCTGAGTACAATTGCTTGATTGGATGTAATGTTAAGGATTTATCAAAAGTAAACTGGAAGTATTATTTGCGTCTATACTTTGAAATTAATAAACTAAATAAAACTTAAAATTAATGCACGATGAAGAAGTAAAAGAATATAATTTTTCTAATTTATTTAATTTATTTGTTTATTGCACGCTTTTCGAAGTGCATATGTGTGATGTTTCATGTTCTTTTCGTTTTCGAACACTTTATCTCTTTGCCCTGTTTCGCTGAACATGATTTCACTTTGTATAGTGTATCTTTTATTGTGCACTATTGTACTTATGCTACCATATTTTTGGTAAAATAAAGATGCATATAAGTAGATAGAGCGAGTGTGTGTGAACGAGAGAGAGAGAGAGAGAGAGAAAAGATTAGCCATCATAGAGCCACAGTGTCATTAAATAATTGACACGGCATAGTGCTCCCTCAGAAGTACTATTGTTTCACAGAACGGAGCCACTATTGTGTGCCTCAGAATTTCTTCGAATCATGTAATGATGGCACTTAGACATCTTGGTAAAAAACTTTTATCGGCTTCGCTGGTAGTGCTTTTGTCGAGCCCTGTGGCTCAGCTTTTATGAGTCATTAACATTCAATAGACGTCATGGTACTGAAAGTAGAATTTGTAAACAGCACTAATAGCAGAGAAATATATTTAAATTGGCCATCACAAAAACAAAATATTCGAATTTAAAAGTAACTCGATAAATCAGTCAAATTTGTCAACTAAAATTGCAATCATTAAAACCATAAATATCATAAATGTGAAAATCACTAAAGCAATAAAATTAATCATATCTATAACATTCTAAACCTAATCTAATTAGATTCACTAAAGCAATCAATTGAAATTAGGTCTGATATCGATTATATTTGTTAAATAGTTAACTTACCGAAAATTAACGACTAATCGCTTAGTCATAATTTTATAAGTTAATTTTCCAAAAATTCCCAAATTATAACGCTATGTATTCGATCTGAGATAAGCGAATGATTTTGTAGCAAATCGCTCAAAACACGTTTTCAAAAGAATATACTGTATCGGCAGCACACAATTTAAATCAGAAATAATCAGATTCAGACATCCTAAGTGGATCGGCCTTATATTAAAAAAGTCCAGTATTTTTAACTTGCTGACGCTCGTTGTTATTTGCATTATGCATCCGAAAATTGGTTTCGGGTATGTCCAATAAGCAAAACAGCATTTTTGATTAATCTTTACAATTAATTTAAATCGCTAAAAGTTCGATCTTTAATCATTAACGATTAAATTAATCATTAACTTCAGCAGCTCTAATTAAAATTAGAATTTTAAAAACAAGAAATATATTAATAACAATAACTAATTTAATACTACTAAATTCATAAATTCATACAATTCAATCACTCATAAATTAATTAAAATTAGAATTGCTCAAATAATTAATAAAAATTATAATCACTAAAACAATAAATAAGATTGAATCACACTAAAGTGAGTGAATTAAAAATTTCATTCACTTAGAATAAAGCCATCAATGCCATCCTCAAATAAGTCAAGTTTGTAAGATCTAGCACACACTAAGTTAAAGATTCAATTACTGTATCATTTCATGGTCATATCGAAGTGTTTATGTCAATATTATTTAACGAAAAATGTAAATTATTATTCTAGAAACCTGTACTTAAATGTTCAAGCACTATCATTGTTTTTACGAAAGTTCCATCAGTTGTATGTAATAATGAGTTTTATATTATTATTTAACATATAAACTGCTTTGCGCGTTTGCATTATTTGAGTTTGAGCGTCAACAATTGAAGTTAAGCAAAGTCGGCCTCGGTTAGTACATGATTTGGTGACCACCTTGGAACACGAGTGCTGACAGCTTGGAATGAGAAAATCCCAAGGTATTGGAAGGTTGATGCGCCATCAAAAGGAAAAGATTGCTAATAATCATGGAGAGGAAGGAGAAAATGGGCTATAAACAAGCGTCTGTGCTTCCTGACCCAGTGAGCCGCTATGTTGTAATAAATACTTCATATTTGAACAGAATCGTTTTTCGTGTATTCTATTTATATTTTTATTTGCATTTTATCATTTTTCTTGTATTATTTTACTTTTATTACTTTTTTCTTTTCATTTTCCTTTTATATTCTGTAGGGCGTAAGTGATTTTGGGTTCGTACATGTATGTCCATTTTCTCGCTTTAGACATGATATTTAAAGATTGAACAGTGAATTTCGTGAATTAAAGACTATCTTATCTTTTTAAGTATTTTACGTGACAGGAAGCTGATGTCTGTTGTCAGAGACTTCACGGGCGTTAACTCGGAAAAAGTGATTTTATAAAGCTGGTAAAGCTAAGGTTAACGTCAGTTTCCTCACTCGAAAGCGATGTCAGTGACGGGCGAGCCCAGGATTTGAACCCCGCACATACTGATCCGCAGTCGAGTTTCTTACCGACTTCGCCACTGGCTCCATCCAGTGGCGAAATGATGCTTATGCCGTTATCACGATTACAATCATAGTAAAATATTATATTATGGTATATAGTACAATCCATAGTCACTCGGTACTGCACCAACAGTTGTAAAAATGGTTAATTGAAAATATTAAAATCTTCGTTTCACAACGTGCTACTCATATTCCTTATTTTTGTCTGGACCTTGACTTTCAGCTTGTTCTGGTGAAATGTTTTCTATGAAGCCTTTGTCTTGTATTCGCCTGGATCGAATGTTCTAGTTAAGGAATATTCATGACGGGAATTTGCTGCATTAGTACCTGTTTTTAGCCAGTATTTTGTGAGCAATTTGACAGCATTTATCTTTTCTCAAAATTTCTTACACATTGAGTTCTACTGCATTCTCATACATTGAGGCTTTTATAGCTTAGAACTCAGACGAGTGTCGACTGTCTGGATCCCTTAATAGCGACAGTCTGGTAATGGATTCAGCGGAATCGACCGCTGCTGGAACTTGGACAGTGATAAATTTCTTTTAGATTTGCCGCAAAGGAGAGCAATATGCAGCAAGTGTAATAAGTCCCCATAGTACACCAATGCCAGTTTTATAAGCAAATATATTTACATGTGTAACCTTTTGTTATTCACGTTAGTTTTGAATACTTGTCAGAAACACCTTTTGAATTTTAATGTAGTCACTGAGTTTCAAGGAATTTTATTTTAGACCTTCAATGAACAATAATTTTACAATGGCAATTCCTGGTGTCATTTACAAAATCCCGTATTCAGCCAAAATTGCAATCAAAATAGATTTTAAAGGTAACAAATAGACATATTAAGTTTTACATTCAAATATCACATTCATATGAAAATTACTATGAGATACGTAATCATTCTCATTATATATATACTTAATTTAGTAGCGAAATTTCTCTTTAAAGCGAGATTCAAATGCCAATTGGTAACACTGTCATGTCCTTCAATAGCATATTTCAATATTTGGCCTCGTGCTATTGTGCATTTTTCTCTTACTCTTACCACAGTTCCGTGCAGACGAGTATGAGCGGAGTAGCTTACATTTCAAAAGCTGTAGTAACTAGAATTCTAATAATAGATATTTGAAATCAAGTTGCCTTCAATATACATTCGCAAATGACAGGCGTCATATTTTAATTTGTATAAAAGCATAAAACGTGAGTACAAAAGTTTTTCAAGTATAACGACGCACGAGAGTTCCTAATCTAATTACGTTATTACTTAGTAGATAACATATGAATTTAGATCTAGCGCTTTTCATTTATAATCCAGTTCAACCAGAACTTCAAACATAATCAGTATATGATCCACCAGGGCCATCACTAGCTGCCCCACACTGGATACCTGGCCCTGGATGAGTACCTGCCCCTAGCTGGGTACCTGCCCCTGTCTGAGTACCTGCCCCTAGTTGGATACTTGCCCCTGGTTGGGTACCTGGCCCTGGTTGGGTACCTGCCCCTGTCTGGATATCTGCCCCTGGCTTGGTACCTGCCCCAGGCCGAGTACCTGCCCCTGTCTGGGTACCTGCCCCTGGCTGGTTTCTATTTGCAAAATAGAAAAATATAATTCCCCGTGTTGTTCCCGGTGTGTGGTTGGGACCTCTGCAGAATAGGGCAACCGCAAACAAGCTGCCACGTGTACTTAAGAGGCGATTAAGGTAGGATTTGATGAAAGCAAAGGGGACCACCTTCACCTCACCATTAAATTTCCCCATGATTAAATGGCATACAGAACTAAACAAATAGAGAAGTTTTTCAAAGAATCTGTACAGAGAGTCAGTTAATAGATGTGATAAGAAATAGAAAGCTGAATAGGATATAGTAAGAGGGGGAATGGTTTGCTGAAGTATGTAGTAGAAGAAATATTGCAGGGGAAAAGAGTTAAGAGGCAGACCAAGACATGGGATGTTGGATGATTTTTTAAACAAATTCTTATATATAGCTGAAAAGAAATGCTGAGGATTAAATTGGTTGGGAGAGTTATATGCTATGGACCTGCCGTTAGGCAGTGCAAAAAAAAGAAGAAGAAAGCTGCGTATTGTGCAAATTGACTATTGAAGGCATTGAGGTTGCGATGCTATTTTAGATTTATTATTTTAAGCGCTAGGGGCTGACGACTGCCTCCAAATTAATTTAATTGGTAATTATTTTATGAAAATGATGAAACGGTATCATATTTTATACTGCAAACATAAAGCTAAAAACTGTGAAGATCCCTTTCAAAATAGCAGATTTTCAAATTCAGATTTCAAAGGCTTTAATTTTAGCTTCACCTTGCACGGCTTGCAGCCATTTTTATTTCTATAGACCAGTTTTGGCGCTAATAACCGAGATGCATAAAAATAATATCACACACAAAAACATTATCAAATGAATTGAAAATATATATTCGCGTGTACGCGTTGATTTAATAACCTGAATTTTGATGAATGTTTTATAGAAATACTGAAGGTGAACTGATATTAATTTTGTGAAGTTCAAAGATTTAAATCCAGGCAGCGTACACAGAAATCTTCATCATTATCCTTTCACAAAAGATTTACGCACTATATGTAGGTTAAAACCTTCGATTTTAGAATTAAACTAAACCATTCCTAAACAAATACCCGTTCTAATTCAGAGCAATAGAAAACATTGATCTCTGTACGCTACCAAGCGCATTTCCTCTTCATAGATATCCAGCTAGCGTGTGGACCTTGAATTGATCGCGTTATAACTGGTTATTCAAACACGTAAAATATATACAATGAAAAGCAAACACCCGAAGCTGTTAAAATTCCCACTCTTGACGACAAAACACGCTTGAGAGAGAATTAGGCGAGGAGGGGAGATGGAGGGAAGCTGGCACTGGTGGGAGGCCTCAAGGCCGCTACGCAATCAGTAGGCTAGGATGAGTAAGCAGGGCCGTCGTAGCCGCTATATCGACAAACATGAAATCCAGGAAGGTTGAAAAAATCAGTCCAACAAACAGAGAAGTCCAGGGTGATAACCAAGCCAAGGACGGCGACCTTTGTTGTTACACAAGACTAATTGTATCAACTGTTGTCGCCGATTTGTAGATTAATAATATTAAGCTACAGCATATTCTGCTCTTAAAGAGATCGTATTCTGAATCAAAAAAGTATGTTCTGGTTTCCTATCAGAAGTAAGTTACTAATAAGGTGCATATTGAAAATGAAGCTCAACCGGCGATTAGCTCATGACCCATGCTGATTCACGTCAGGCCCGTGTTAACCTACATCATTGTCTGAAGTAGTCACCCGCTATAATTGCTATACAAAATTCACCTATTCACGAAGAATTGGAGGGTTGCATGTCCATTTAATAGCTAATGATTTCTATGATGACCGCCGAGAAGTAGAGACGAAATATTTTCATGTTGATTGAAAATCTGTGCAAACTGACCGACATGCATAACCACTGAGCTATTGAAAAATAACTAGTAACTATTGTAACACATGCTAATTATGAACTAAACTGGTCTGAGTATTTGAAATAATGCATTAATTTATCATTTCCATTGCTTGGTATTGTAAAACCGAGAAGATACGTGACCATTCCATGTATTTCATATAGGACCTAATCACTAATTCTACTAATCACATTTTATTAACCACATTTTTAATGCAACCAAAACCACATAGCGATGGTTCAATATCTTGAATTTTACAATTGCAATCATTTAATAGATAAATACTAACTATTACATATAAATATTGAATAAATATATTCTAAATTTGGATTTGTAATTGTCTAGAAACAGAAGGTGTGTGGAAATGTTGAGATCTTAACTGGGGAGCAAAATACATCTGTCCTATTATGTTCAGTACTCGAAATAAAGAAACATTCCAAAAACTGGGCGATACACGCGTTAATGCAACTTTAAAGAGAAAATTTAAAATACCTTTAAGCAATGTTTCTTTCATTACTTAGAGTGTGATCTAAATGCGGACTTATTACAGAGAAAATCAGTTCCATGAATTGCTGGCATTATCCCGATCAAAAGTTCTTGTTAACATCTAAACACTGTGCTAATACGAGCAAGAATTACAGCATCTCTCGTCTCTAATGTTTATTCACAGGTAAAATAGAAATTGGCGTTGTCTATAATTGGTGTCTGTCACTTGTCTAATATGCAGGTAGTATGTCATGATACCTTTTTCTTCAACGCTCTATAATGAAAACTCCATCCAAGTAAAATTTAATCCACACGCAAATGTTAAGCCTTTAGTAAACTCTAATGAAGTTTATAGAGTTGAAAAATATGACAGGTTATGGTACCTATTCCCATTCACAGTCTTTCTTGCGCACTCCATTTGTCAATAAACTAATCAATTCACATAAAGGCTATGCCTTATTGACAAAGGTAAATAAATTGCTGTTCCTACTTGTTCAATAGAATTTTTTTAGCCTATTCAACCATGTATAAAAATAAGTGATGGTGAAATGTGATCCTGCTTAAAGCATCATCACTGATCAGTCTCATTTTCTACGTGTAAATATTAATTGTTTTAAATTTCTCAAGTTATTTACTAAATTTGATTTGATAAGGTCGCCATAGGAAAGCGGAGGTTGTGATTGATGGTTGCTTGGTCCATGTACACTCTCAAGTGCCACTTGGTTTATAATTTGCTCCTGGTCTTTCTTCAACAGACTGCAGTGGTTCCTAACTGTAAGTCGTATCGATTCACGGAGAGCTTAATGGCACAAAACAAACGCAAAACCACCTGTAGGAAAGCGCACATACCATAAAGCTAGTAAAGCAAATGTTAATGTCAAGTTCCTCACTCGAAAGCGATGTAAGTGGCGGGCGAGCCCACGATTTGAACCCCGTATATGTGATCCGCGGTTGAATATCTTACCGACATCGCCACTACATACATTACATATGTGTTCACTTACAAACATATATAACTAATGTCTGTAGGGTGACAATAATTTACGTACATCATCATATACATCACGTACATCAACACATACTTTTACATACATCATCACATACATGTACATTCACATAAAACTCTAAATTGGTTTTAAACTAAGACAATCAACGTATTAAATGCTGACAAATGAACGTGTTCTGTCCCACGCACTGAAATAGAAACTCGAATTGTTTAGTGTGAGTAGAACTAATTGTTTGAAGATAGGAAGCTACGCGAGCTGGAATATCGAGATCTGGAATTCGAGGAATCCGTTGACATGAGTGGAGACTCATTGTCACCGCTAAGTTTTCGTATTTTTAGAATTCCTCCAACATTGCAACAACGTTTCAAATGGAACTCTGGCAGAATAGCATAGTGGAACTCTGGAAGAAGAGCATAGTGGAAGTTGAAACTCTGATATAATAACACATAGTAACGCTGACAGAGTAGCATAATAGAACTCTGGCAGAAGAGCATAGTGAAACTCTGGCAGAAGAACATAGTAGTACGCTGACAGAAGAGCATAGTAGACCTCTGAGGGTAGCAAGTACCGAATATGCTTATTGGGCACACATTCAAATTTCTCTCCGCATATCTACAAGTAGGCCTACATAACCAATAAATCTCCTGACAATACTCCTTTTGACCTTTTGACAGGAGTTTTCTTCTTTCAAAATATATTTTTTGCCTGTGCAATTCTGCACTTTATTTTCTTCTCACATTTTCAATCAATCTTAATATCTATCAAATCTATTTGAAACTTCTTACCTGTACCAATACTTAGCCAACCTCTATAATGCATCTCTGTGATATTTGCTTCTCCGTATTCCCTTGAATCCTGTGTCTTTTTAATTTAATCTTCAAGCATACATCAGTGCCGTGTCCTACGGACCATCCATAATTCTCTGCAGCTCAACTTCGTTTCAAGAGGGCATACCTTGATCATTTGTGGACACAACATATTTTAATAATAAGCCTAACATATTTAATTCTTCCTAAATGCCTTCCTTGCCTCAATCATTACCAATTGCGCACTAATTTTGAGCAATAGCGAAGAAAATACAACATCTCTCTCTTTATTACAGTCCCAATTCACCTTCTGAAAATCTTGCTGATTTTTTATTTGCCTTCTGATTTATACATAAATGGCTACACACAGATTGAGTATCGTGAATATTAAAATTATTATATATCCAAACTTTTGTTAATTTACAGGTACATGTGTAAACAATATTCCAAAAATAGAAAAATAAACAAGGCAATCTAAGTTTAAGCTCTAAAACTTGTGAATGGAGTATTGATATAAATAGGCCAAAAGGAAATTTAACCTAACTATGCGTAGCTCTATGATTTATATACGATTAGATTTCAGCAAGTAATTCTGTAGGCATTAATTTCATTACTCGTTTCCCTGTGCTTACAGCACAAGTCTGCTTTACTTTTCACTTTTTCGCTGGTTTGATGCTGGAATAATATTGTGCACGTGTTTTTTAATTCCTCAGTTCTTGTACATATATATTCATATTTTACGACTTCTTGCAATTTTCGGTGGATCTATTCTTCAGAAATCCGCATAGATCACTTGGATAACTAATACTTTACAGCAATATGTATGTCATGTAGATGAATATTATATAATTTTGATTTTGTCAAATGAATATAGCAGCAGGACAGACTGGGACGTAATCAATAAGTACTAATTGATTTTCCCCCACTGTGTGCAATCACTAGAAGAAAGAGAGATATATATATATATACATATCTAGAGAAAGAGAGAGAGAGAGAGAAAGAGATAGTGGAGAGTTCAATAACCTTATATCAGTTAGTATCTACTCTGTTATTGAAACGCACAATCTTCAAGGTGTAATTGTTGAAATCTGTTTAAGGTTAACTGCGTAGATGTTTAAAGCTTCTGTCAATGTCCCTTTTCTTACTTCAATGGCCGCCTTTTGGACTGATATTATACAGTGTAGATTAGTCTCTAAAGGATTCCAGTGAAACCCAGTGCAGTCTTGGACTGTAAGTAGTACGAGCGTAGTTAGCATTCAAATAAATGCTTGGTCGTTTTATGGTACAAAAATGTTTTGCAGTATCAAGGACATTTCAATCCGAATTCAAGACAACGTTTATTGCAATCAAATATTTATGCATCATATGAATTTCCCGCACATCACAAATTATAGTAAAACTTGTTTATTTATAAATAGCTGCACTAAAACGTGCAATGAGTAATTCCTAGTCAAAAAGTTAGTGGATGTCCAAGGAGACTTAACGTCAGGCTTGCATTAATGACAAGCAGTTTTCATCAAGACCCCAGAGGCTCGAGCTGCTGAAGATGCGACAAAGCTGTTTCGTGCTGGTAGCTCTCTTGTTAACAACATCTTGTTAAGTCAGGTGCATCAACAACTTGATGCTAAGAAGAATAGCGCCAGTCTCGCGAGCTTTTGACCTTTATTCTAGTCTCGCGAGCTTTTGACCTTTATTCTAGTCTCGCGAGCTCATACATTATTTCTTTAACGAAGACTGTGTAGAATCGTTTTTAATTTTAAATAAATTATCATCAAGGCCATTATGGAATAATCATATTTATACTTTAGATATGTATACATTAATACACGTAGAGTCAAATTAAATTAAATTTCGCTACCAGTATAACCACTGGTTTTTGCATGATGGTGAATTCGGTGTAAACAAACAAGTTTACATTCCTTTGGTCAGAAAAAAGTTCTTATATCTTGCTTATAACAAAACCATTAAATATAGACCGCAGTAACAGGAGGCAGAATAAATAAAGTTATTATTAATGCAAGGAAATTTAATTCAATTTTAACTAGGTCGAAGACTTGAAAACAGATTTCTATTGATAATTATTGGTACAACAACAGTTTTTAGCTTGAGGCTGTTGTATCAATAATTTCTAATTAAGAGGTGTTCATTTCGTCTTCTAATTATAAACTAGCCGTGAGCCGCTCCTCACTTTGCGATAAAGTAGAGCATCGCTTGCTCATCAGCCGCCTGGTGTCCATTCATCGAGACGCCACTTGAAGCAAGCCTAGAGGAAGGGCAGACCTAAGGCCGAGTACTACCTGTCACTGATCAGCCGGAGCGGGCCGTGCAAGTCATAAGCCAAGAAGCGGGCGCGATTATAAGTATAAGTGGACTTATCAAGTGCGTACACAGAGTGAATAATCGCGGATAAGATGTAGTGAAGGGCCGCCCGACGAGTGGGCGTGAGAATTGTGCCGCGTGTTTTGTGGAAATTAGGTCATCGATTTTTAGAATCGGCATTCAAATGCGCGCAGGTATAGGCTTACCTGCGTGAGCGGGGATTAAAACGTTTGAGCTGCAGCCTGCTGACTTTAAATTTAAGCCGTCAATGAAATAGGGCCTTGTGATAGTATGCAGGCCTATATTGAAGACGTCCAACAGAAATTAATATATTTTAAAATCTTATTCTTAATAATGCACTGCAGAAATAATATACTAAGTGATTGAACTGTTTTTAAAGCCTTATTAAAATTTATTTTACTGTCAAATTTTCGCATATCGACCGCCAATGCGTCAGTGAAGTAAATGAAGAAAATTGCGAGATTTATTTATGATATCTGTCTATATATTAATGATGATATATCTGTCTAATTATCTATAACTTATCAAATAGCAGGTTTTAGACATTTTCTAGCAGTCTTCTAACAATCTACTAACCAATGACCACCCTGTAGCAAGCACTCTGACAAACAAGTCCATTCAAGCATCACAAAATTCATTCAGTATACCAGGCAAGTGATGATCTAGTATAATAATTCATTTTAATAGTTATAGACTAAAATTTGATAGATGCCAGACGGCTATATAATATTTAATTCCTTTTATTTGTTTTCTTTTGTTGTACAAACTTTTCGTATTGGACACATGATTTAACAATTAAAGAATAATACACCATATTCTAAATTTCACATGAAAATATACAATTATTGAGTACAAATAGATCTATGACAAAATGTTTTGTTAATTAGCTATTTTTACACAATATTCATCATCATCTTCAATATTAATAATATAATTAGTAATTTTAAAGTCCTAAAATCTCATAAACATTCACAGGAACCAAATTAGCCTTCTGTAAGTTGGGCTTTATTAATACTGCATATATGACTTATGTTGGCCATTTAGTGCATTGAAGTATCTTATTCATTCAGAGCTATCACAATAAATTAGACTTTGTTTTCATATAGAAAGCACGTTAACGGCAATGTCTGACATTTACTGTTCGAATCAAAGAAGTTGTAGAAGGCTCATAATATAGAGCCATTCCTTGGTTCGCCGGCACGTTGTTCTTGCGCAGATTTATGACATGACTTTTGCGGACCTTATGTAAGCTAAGTGAAAAGTCCAGGAGGTTCGTTTCTGTGTATGCCCTCCTTGTTCTGCACCGTGCGGACAAAAAGTGCAATCATTGATGATATCTGCAGTTGTGACCTGCCGGCGTTACCTGTGGGGTGTTACCTGTGGGGTGTTACCTGTGGGGTATTACCTGTAGGGTATTATCTGTGGGGTGTTACCTGTGGGGTGTTACCTATGGGGTGTTACCTATAGAGTTTCGGCTGCTATGGGCTACCCGTAGGGTTGTGCTTACTTTGGGTGATGTATTCGGGGCGCATCCTCGTCATAATAACTAACTTAAAACTGTAAACGAATGGTAACACTGCTTTGGTATCCTCTTCCATTACCGAAATGTAGTTCATTCCTGTCAGATCTCGGATATGAATCCAGGCCTCATGGCTCTGAGGCGCAAGCATTGCCAATGACTCACACGTCCTCTAAAAACAATAAAAAATCAATTATTCTACGCTACTATATTATATTACTATTTTCCTATATTATCCTAATTAGTCTATAGGCATATGAATGCGTGCGTGCATTGTGTCATTGCGTAGGCGTTTTCTTTATGTAGGATCTTGTGTGTAAATCGTCAAGTCATCATCTTAACGAGCGGCTATATTCGGTATAATTAATCTAATCTGTGTAATATAATGTAATCTACTGCAAATCATAATATTTTCGTTACAGCAAATGAATGAATTGTATTCACATTTATTTCAGCATCACTGCTGAGCAGAGGCTTATCCAACTTTCAAAATCTGGGAGAGACCAAAAAATTCGCTAGGGAAGCCAGAGAAAAATTCTTACGTCCCCCGCATTGTGGGACACAAATTTAATCTGCCCCCCACTGCACTACATGGGACATTTTTGTCCCACCCCTGCAGCCTGCAAGGTACAATTAAATTATTTGTGCAAATTTGATCATTTTGGAAAAGTAAAAGAATTTTAATCGTTTGACCAACTGCCAAAGCCTATGCAATTGATGCAATATTGTCCACATGTGACGAAACTACAAAGTCCTTGAAGGCATGTGTTTTGATCAAAGTGTTCAATAAGCAGGGACGAATAGAGGAATCGTTAGTGGAGGGGGTGGGGTGGACTAAAATGTTTGGAGAGTTCTAGACGAAGTAAGTTACGGGAAGTGTTAGATTTGATGTAGAGACCAGTGAGTGATGTTTAAAATGAACCACAAAATCTAGATCGAGCACAAAACCAAATAAGGGGGTCCGGCGGACGTTTCCACAGGGGCGAGTCCAGAGGAGGAGCCCTAGTAGGGGGTCAGGGGACGAAATCCCTCAGAAGCTGAAGCACTTTTGTAAATAATGTCTTCAAGTTGATAACATTTGATAGCCTACTGAACTCAACAATAGTACTATATTAGTTACTAAAATTACTGTTTATAAACAAATTATAGTCTACAGTAGTTTGTTTTACAATAATTGTAAGCACATGTCCGTCATTATCTGAAATTTTCGAAGACCCAAACGTTAATTGAAATTTTCCACAGAAGGATAGAACAACAATAACAACTATATAATTACAGTGCTACTGTTGTCCATGACAATATTAATCCTATGGAACCACATTCAACCGATGCATGTGATGGGGGGAGGCATATATAATGCGAACCAAACTCCGGGTATTCAGTTCGAGGAAGGGTACTAACGGAACAGTGGCTTACATGTTGGCCTCAGTTCACAAACATTGAATTTGTATGGATAAGAAAGATTAAAGAGAATTCTTGAATATAACTTGTAACGATGATAGCTAACTACACCTAAAATACGATGCATGGTTGGTAGATATAAAATATATAGATTTAATGATAAATTATCATCGGTATCGGTAATGATGCACAATAGTAAACCATTTTTATCAACTAGTAATAGTAATATAATAGCACTTACAGTATACTGTTATAGTAATTTTGACACAGCAATGTTGACATACTGTATAACAGAGTCTTTTGAGCTAGTGTTTCAATAAAATACAATTTTAAGGTCGAAGATGTTTAATTAAAGGCAAAATTGTTCTTTAAAGTAGCTTTAGAGACCACATTGATCTGTTAGTCACTTAGTCAAACTCTTTACTGATATCAAAGTAACACTGTTTAAAGCTAACTGTCAGTAATGTACTTTTTAAACAATTACTAAGAGCATCATAAGACCCAAGAGTTTTGCTCTAAATCCACTTTTTCAAAATAGTAATACAAGTACTATAACTCTTTTTAAAGAAATTAGCAAACAAAGGCTTTCAAAATTTAGATATGTCATAGGGCTCAAACAAAGCCATCACGATATGAATGAGGCCGGCAAAACTGATGCAGCAATAAATTGCTTAACAACAATAGTCTGATAGTTTTCTAATATAATCCTTCAATGGTATCCTAACTATGCTGCTATTAAAATTAGAACGGCAACGAAACGATGACTTTATTACCATGATATAATTATAAAATCCATGTTTGCATTCAAATAACTTCCTGTTATTGAAAATCTTCATCTCAGAATAGCACGAACATGCGCAACTATACAAGAGAATGTGCTCAGTTCAATAATCTACGTGAAATTTTTGCATAGCCATCAGCTACAAGGCATTTTAATTAAACCAATCGTTAGAATAAATTCTTTATCTATTGAAAATAAAATTTATTGTTCTTAAATCACGCAACTGTGAGTTAAGAGTTACTTACCTAGCGAGGTTATCGACATGGAGTCGCTCCTCTCTGTCACAACGTCTCTTCAGCGTTGTTATTCTTTACATGCAACTAAAACTGCTTTAAATTACACTGTGCAGTAATCAGTATGGCGGTTAAAAGTCAATAACGTCAAAATGGAATATGTTGATGACGACGATTTGAAAAATGAAGAAAAATAAATAAAAGTGTAAAAAAGTGCAATAAAAGTGTTCATTAACCCCTGCCCCAGTTGCAATTTATAAAGTCTAAATAAGGTCAATATTAGTATAATAGCGCAAATAAAGTCAAAATGACCTTTCATAGGTAAAAATAACATTGAAAATTATCTTATACTTTAGGCTACATCTATGGTGTTACCAAATGATTAAATTGAATGTAATTGGCAAAAGTACGGGATAATGATTTAACTACTGAGGAATACTTTATTAACATTGATTGTTACTATTATTTTACGGGGCGACTATTGTATTTTTAATCATTATAAGGCTAAGTAATAATAACAAATACCAAATGAGAAACTGATATGATGTTTTAACTTACTAATAGTCATATTGTCATTATTGTCTTATTAATTAATTATTTGTCTTAGTAATTAATAATTGTAAAATGAATAATTGTAAGTCAATATATTAGTTGGACATGTCCAAATAAAGTCCAAATTTTGCAATAATTAAGTCATAAATTGTACGTTTTTAGGTTAAAAATAGCCCTAGTAATCACTTTATTTTGTTTTATTATAAAGCTTCATAAATATTTATAAGTAAACAATTGAAATAATGACTAAATCAACATTGACCCAGCCACCACCGATAGTGTTATTACGATAAGCAGTAAATTTGTAACAAAGCAGGATTGGTCTATTGATTTCGGAATTTGGAAAAATCGTTGACCTTGATTATAAAGGATTACTGCATTTATGATAGTATGAGCTTAACGTTAAGGTCAGAAAAGGCAGACGCCTGGCGATGTCTACCGCGCCTTGGATTAACCTGATTGGCGAAATTAAGACCAGTGATCAGCAGTAACCATAGATTAGTAGAGACCAGTGATTAGCAGCGACCACGGAGTCAAATCACTTCTTTCATTATTATTGAAGTCCAGTAACAGGCGTTTAAATTCACGACTTAAATTTTAAATTTTTTCAGAAATTTGTTGTCAGCAAAACGTTAAAAAGTTTGAATATGTTGCTTCTGAAACAAGTTGTACTTTATTAGCAGTTTAATACAGCTGCTGAAAATAGTATTGGAAATTTTATCATTCAAAACAATGCAGTCAGACTTCATAAAACCAAACTTCAGGTGACGGAATTAGTAAATTATTCAGAGGTAAAATATGAGTAGAATGTTGACACCATTCTAAAGTTGTCTACAATTAGCTGGAGTGAGTGTTGTCCGCCATTTATGGAGCGTGTATATCGGGATCAATTCCAACTTGTTCTTTCTCGATCTCTCTCTATCTCTCTCGCTTTCTCTCTCTCTCTCTCTCTCTCTCTCTCTCTCTATGTCTCTCTCTATCTTTGTTGTGTACTGCCATATTACAATTTATATACGTATAGTACATCATATAATTTCACGCTCTTCGATCAATAAAAAGAAAATTAACAAACCGTCTTCAGTTAGGATGTACGAATAAATACGGTATTTTAACTACCTGGTTGATTATTTCCGAAGCAATCCAATCCAGTATACCCTTATTAATGTTTCGACGGCCATTAAACATTAGAACTCATGCATTGATTAAGTTTCGTCCCCGTCTGTTAATAAAATCTCTCAGATTCCAGAGATCTGAGCAAGTGTAGTAAAGTAACACGTTATCTGCTCAGTCGCCTTGTTTCTCGCTCTCTCTTCGTTTTCATTAATGGAAGCTGTTGAGCTACTGTTTGGAACAAAGCTCCCAAAATCAGACGTGCGAAGTCTTCCGTCTGCACATACATGTAGTCCCTCGGGAGAAGTTCAGAAACTTGTACAAAGAAGCTCACTTCAGTTGTTTAGTGGGTAGCGCATGGGTATCTACCCCTAAAAGGCTGGTTCGAATACTGGCAAAGTAAATCAAATAATAATAATAATAATAATAATAATAATAATAATAATAATAATAATAGGACGAGAAATCAATTAACGGAGTTGATAGAAATTGTTAATCGTCTTACTGCAAGCCTCTTTATCTTGGAAATTCTACTTTTTTCTCTACCACATTTATCATCATCTGTCATCGTGTGTTCTAAATATCTGATGCTCCTTTTCCTGTTCTAACTTAATGCCGTCAATTTCCATATTGGCTCCTCCTTTTCTAGACACTCTTATAATTTTGGCTTTCTTATATATATATATATATTTTATATATCTATCTATCTATATATATATATATATACTGTATATACATATATATACTGTATATATATATATATATATATATATATATATATATATATATATATATAGTATATACATGTATATATACACATATATACAGAGTGGTCCAGAATAAATGACACTACTTCAAAGGCTAAAAACTTTGACAATTTTTATTCAAACATCTTACTTGATATATTAAATTAAAGATACTTCTCTTTTCTATTAACTTGCTGAATATCTAAGAGATATCATTGCACATATTTCAGAAATTATCGTTATTCGTCGATATATAATTTTCAGTGAAATTGCGTGAAAACTGAAGATATGAAAATAGAGAATTTAACATTATGTGCATTATGCCTGAACTATTTCAGAAACGCATTGAAGTTTCTATCCATGTCCTAAATGAATTGAGAATTAATTGAACTAATTTTCAATGTGTCCACCTTGTGCCCGAATAACTGCATTCACCCGCTGGGACCACTGACCAATTTGCCGAGTCCACGAATGCCTGACTGATCTCTGGGTCCAGCGGAGAACATTGACTTGCTTCAAATGTTCAACGTCGTGTATCGGTTCATGATAGACTAATTGCTGAAGGCAATAGCAAATCGGGTTCAAATCAGGGGGAGGGCTGTTAGATGGCCAGTTCTACGGTTCAATAAACTCAGGCAGGTTTGTTTTCATTCAGGCGATCATATGATATGAAAATTACATATCGGCGATTAATGGCACTTTGTCAAACATTTGTGAGAATATCTCCTTGATATTTATCAAGTTATTAGAAAAGCGAAGTGTCTTTGTATAATGTATAAATTATAATGTATAAATGTATAAAGTAAGACATTTGGATAAAAATTGTCAAAGTTATTATCCTTCAAAGTAATTTCATTTATTCTGGATCACCCTGTATATATATATATAAATACATATACCTAGTTTATATATATATATATATATATATATATATATATATATATATATATATACATGTATATATAAAGTGATAAGAAATAGACGCATGTAACGTAATAATTTTGTCTTTGTTAGTGTTTCAGGTAGTTTCATATTTGTCGAGGCGACTTTACGATGTTCTAGCTAACGTGATAATTTATCTACAAAATTGATGGTGTCTTTGCAAAAAACTCTCTCAATTTGGGAGTTAATATTGCGTGATGGGATGCCTAATGTAGCTGAAGTATTCGGTTAACATTTAACTCATACAAACCAATAACGGTCCTGAAAATACGAATTATTCGCTTTAGCTGAGTCCAAACCGGCCAAAAATAAAATAAGTAGTGATCGGTATTTCTTTACGTAATTAATATGGGAAAATTTAGACATGAGAAATTTCATAAAATTTTAGAAATCATCTAAGTTTGAGGTAAATGTATTTAGACTGCAGAAGATGGACAAGTATTCTTTTGTTTTGGAATGAAGGGATAAGTATGATGATGTGGACTTAACGTCAAGGTCAGAATCCCGAAGGGCTTCTTTTAAAAACGGAAACATAAAGCTGCCTACCACGCCTCGGATAAACTCATCGGAGTAGAGTTGATCCTAAGATTAGAGTTAAAGCTATTGAGATATGCTTTTGCCCATGGTCTTGTATGATCTTTGACATTTCGAACTTTTAAGAAAATAAATCTGAGTAAAGCTCTGGTATTTCTGCTGCAGTGCATTGTTATGTACCAAAAGCAGTGTCTGAATGTTACGTGGGTTTTCTAGACATTCAGATATCTGGCTTCAAATGTTTCTGTATATAGTTCTGTCTGTCCATATGTTTTTCTTCGATCTCTTGTTCTCTTTCTCTCTCTTTCTCTCTCTCTCTCTCTCTCTCTCTCTCTCTCTCTCTCTCTCTCTCTCTCTCTCTCTCTCTTCCCACACACGAATCTCGAGTTACTCGTCTCATCCCACACGTCGGACATTTATAGCGATCTCTGGAAAGAAGCAGTATTCAACATCCGGTACGGATAGTGACGTCACTACACAGCGCCATCTGTGAGCTTATCAGCACACGTTATTTATAGTTCTTTATTACTGGAACAACCTTCATGAGAAAAGTCATCTAATCTGTAAATTAAACGATTCGTTGATTTATTATTCTATATTTAGTTAGAATTTCGTAAAATAAATGCTGTTACCAGAAAAGTAGCTTATTTTAAATTATGCCACTTAAACAATTTATTAATTTAGATAATTTGATCAGTGGCACTTTATTTAACTTTATTCTAGTGTTACGTTTATCCTTTAATTAACTTCATGACCTTCTTCGTTGATGATGCCTTTGGACAGACAAATTGGATGCCTTTGGCAAGACAAGCGATAAATAAACCTGACTTCAAAACTTAACCTTAAATTATTACGGCTCAGGCGATGATTTACGTTTTTGCATTTTTAGTATTCCGTTGATTAACTATGCGATATTTTAGAAATAATTGCAGTCCAATAATTATATAATATCGATACTTCAAACGTAGGCCTACGATAGCAATTAACGAAATTTAGTTAAATGAAATAGCAACCGATGTTTTTCCGAACCCTCTGTGTCCATACGCAGGAAATTCCTTTAAAGGGTAGGCATTTAAAGTGATTCTTTAACAAGCATAACTTGAATGCGACTTTAAAAAATGGAATAGTCAAACCGAGAGTTGCCCACAGGCTGGAAGCGGCTAGAATTTCGCTCATGAATTCCTTTCAGTTCAGCTTATCAGTAGCTCTCATCTAGCAACCATCCAAATACCATAGCAAACTGGCAATATTTTTTCTAGGAATCATCAGACATACTGGTTTGTTATTAGCGGGATATGACGTATGGAAGGCTGCGGCATAGTAATAAAACCTTCAGACCTGCACTGATAAAAGACTTGCTGGTTTTTTATCTACTGTATTACAGCTCCGAGCTCATTCCATCTGTGAAATTCTCTTTACTAAGTAAATCTGATGGAGTATCATAGAAATTGAATTTTAAAAGAAATTGATCAAGCATGAAAGAGCTTATGAAGACATTAGAGTGGGCGTCCAAATTTCAGAATCTTGTTTCCATTCGATTCGATGTAAATATTGTTAGTTGTGAATTATTCTAAGTGTTCAAATGTATTTGTTCCTTACGATTAATACATGGTTATAATAATTCGCCAAAATTTAATCTTTAATCTTAGTTGAATAGTTGTTTATTTAATAAAATATTACCGGCTAATAGTCTCTCTCTCTTTCTCTCTCACTCTTTCTTTCTCTCTCTCTCTCTCTTTCTCTCCCTCTCTCTAGTGTTCTGCCAAATGTCCAAACTATATATACTCATATGACGCTCTTCATGCTCCACAAAGAGCACTCTATCGATAAATAAATTACACGTAATCCTTTCAAAAGACTGCCTTATCCGCACCTTAGTGTAGCCTAAAGGTTGGAATTAATCTTGCTTCTGAGGTTGTTTTCCGTTACCTTCCTCAGTTTTTTCTCAGTCGCCTCTTACGACGCGCTCAGTTTACGGTTAGTCGATGGGGAGGAAAGTAACCTTTAGTCTTTTAGGTAAGGTGAAACTTAGAAATTAGTCAGCTAAAATTGTTTTAAGTTATTAGGATTATTCTTAAGGTTTGATTGTTTCCTAAAATACAAGATGTAGCCATAGTGAAAATTAACCCTGCTTAAAACATGCAAAAATAAAAATAGATAAACATAAGAAGCTTTGAAACTGCTCAAGCTATTCCTTTACGTTTGTTTATGTCATGTGCTTTATAAATCGAAAGGAAGACGTAAGTTTGTTTAAAACACAATCAGTGAAACGAAATTCATAAGAAAACTATATTCCAGTATTTTATTCATATTACAATATTCTAGAATAATGTATTGTAATATAGCAATATGTAATTTTAAGCAGTAAGGATGTGTTTATATAGTTTTTGAGACTGTAGGTTATGTAACAACTGTTGTCAAGGTGAAGAAATCTCTTTAAAATGGGGTGTTGTGCCCTACAGACTGCAAAGCTTGATGTACGGGTCTGTTGATGAGAGGGTAAAATCTTGGACATTCAGAGGATCAGTATGTGGATAATAGAAGACAACTACATAATAATTTATCAAGTGGCGCTAAAAGTGATAGACATCGTCATGGATGATCACTACACAATAATTGATATTAAACTTAGTTAGAATTAGAACAAAGAAAATATAGGCCTACAAAATTAATAAAATCTTTAAAATATTAATACAATCCAGTGCTCTCCCCGACACTGACATGTTATCCACAAGGAAACGGATGTTAAAGTTTTGCTTTGGCCTGTAACATTATGTTTCATTACAAACTACGTGTAAATGGCTACATTTTTATTAATTGTATGGGCCGCGATATAATGAGATGCCTCATTGAAAATATTTAAAATCAGAATAAATTTCTACATAAAGCCATCATTTGGTCCACATGAAGTGTTTATATGTACATGTATATATATATATATATATATATATATATATATATATATATATATATATATATATATTTATATATTTATATATTTATATATTTATATACTTATATATTTATATATTTATATATTTATATATTTATATATTTATATATTTATATATTTATATATTTATATATTTATATATTTAGATATTTAGATATTTAGATATTTAGATATTTATATATATGTGCGTTTACGGTAGTGATGACCCAGCATTTTTAACTTATGATTCATGTACAATAAGGTTTTATACGTTAAAGTACGTGCGTATGATTTCATAAATATAATATGATCGAGCTTTGGGTCTGTATATTGGATCAGTGTTTGTATATTGATCTGTGTATAGAGTATATATACTTGGTCTCTATTAGAGTTCCTTGTGAACCAGTAAACGAATTGTAAAGCTAAACACATTACGCGCCATTATGCTACTAAGAACAATGATTGAATGGAGCCTTGAGCTGAGAAGTCTAAACCGAGTGAATGTAACTAGGTCAAGAAAAAAAAGCAAATAGAGCCAGTTCGAAACTTGTTCTAATTTAGTTTCACTTTTCCGCTAAATTCTAGAGGCCTGCCATTGCTTTATCTTACTCGACAAACATTGAAGCATCGGGTTAACAGATAGCGCCTACTAAAGTCATCTGTTCTTCAATAAATTAACGATTAGACAAACACTGAACCAGATAACTTTCCATCCTCAGCATGACAGTTTCAAGAAAAAACTACAAGGATATCATTCTATAAAACTTTCGTTATGAATGATACAAAATGTCAACGATTTTTCTTTTTCTGTAACGTTGAGAAATAGAATACATCGCGTAAATGTCAATACCAACAAAAACAAGAGTGCAGGAACAAATAGGCCTATATAATTTTTAGCAAATATATATTATTTTTATTGTTATTATATTTTACCCCGGGTGTAAAGAACACGAGGTTTGATAAAAAGCGATTAGAGAAATACGTGCTGAATCGCCGTCCGGCGTCCAAAGTCATCTATCAGTAAATTAAAAAAATTGCTGAAGCAGACTGCTTAAAATTTGTGAACATTCATGGGAAGCCTTTGCACGAAGGATGAGGCCTCTCGCTTATCGCCAATTTGCTCTGCAGTAGTCTGCTTATGCCATTAATAAAGTCAACTCCATCGGGATTCATGCTGCCCATGGTTTTAGGGCCACCAGAACAACTTCATACCTAAGGACAAATCACGAGATATATATATAGTTTCTTGGAGGCGGCCAATTATTATTATTATTATTATTATTATTATTATTATTATTATTATTACTATTGTTATTATTATTATTATTATTAACAAATTATATAACAGTGTCACCGCCAGAGTATGTCTTCGATACAGCTTTAAATAATAATAAGATCAAAATTTACCAAATATGACATTGAGAGATGTCTGTCTTAAGTGTTGGGTCCTCGTCTCTGTAATTGTAGAATGGATCAAACAATGAAATAACGCTTATGGTCGTATTTACTAGTAGTAAGAGTCGAATAAGCAATGAGCATGAGCTGAGGAAGGAAGTACGAAACCTCTTCAGAACCATAATTTTTTTAATCTGAGTCTTGCATAAATATCTACATGTATAAGTTATTTATTATAACCATTGTTATGAATCAAATACCAAGTAACGAAGTGAATTGAGTTTAGGAACAATGTGCAAGCAATACTACGTAACTATTACCAATTTACCATTGAACATTCGATTTACAAAGCATTTATGACGAGAGAGAGAGATAGAAAAATAGAGAAATAAGTAAGTGCAATGCACTGAACAGTTGGCAAGCTGCCAACATTATCTAAAGCGTTACCCTGACAACGGATTTTGCGCACCTAGACATGTCAACAAGTTGCTCGTACGAGAATGTCGTCAACCTTTTCTCATTCAGTGGAAAAGAGGCGTCGACTCTTCTTCCAGCAGTTTTCTTATGACAGCGGAAGCGGTCAGATATTTATCCGGTGGAGCACATGATTAAGCTGTTAATGATTATAGCTTCGAGCAGGGAGGCGCAGAAAACAAGGCAATCGGAGTGCTCTATATTGTCGTGCACTGCTCGTCAGTAGAGAGCCGCAGGTATGTCGCTGAGTTTAGCGAGCGTTCATAGCGACTAATTAAAGTCATCAACCTGGTCAGCACGCAGATGATAATTTAACGAGAGGAAAATGAGAAAGTCTCCAGTTCTTTTCCCTTACAATCTTCTTTCTATTACATCTTTTAGCAACTCATTCCCTCTAGGATGTCTATTGTTTCGTATAATATATATATATATATATATATATATATATATATATATCTTATATATATATATATATATAATATATATATATATATATATATATCTTTTATATATATATATATATATATATATATATATATATATATATATATATATATATGTCATGATTACATTGGGCAATGCCTACTGGAAGGTCTATTACATATTAAGCCTCCACTCTTCTTTGCCTTCCGTTTTCTCTTCATTTCCACATATGAGTGAATCTTTAAATCAACTAACATTCCTAATCTCTGTCTGCTACTTTTTCCTTCCATTCTGTCTTTAATAAACTCTTTTAGTCATCTTTCCACCGTAGAATGTGTCCTATCCAACTATTCTTCCTATTTCTTAATACGTTTGTCACCTGTCTATCTGTACCAACTCTCTACAGAACTTCCTCATTTATAAGTGTTAGGTCAAGCTAATCTTTTCTATTTCTCTAAATATTCACATTTTCAACACCTCTAACTTTCAGATATCTTTTTTCCATAAGGTCCATGTTTCATTTTATGTAGTAGAGTGGTCCATACCAAGGTTTTCACTTTCTTTATTTTGTGGCTTTCTTTAGACATTGTGTTAAAAGTTCTTTCCTAATACCGAAGGCCTCTTTTACTTGTACAATCCTACAGCATATTGCAGTCTCTCATTAAATTTTTTTTATTTCTTTCTTTCATTTCATTTTTTCGTTTCTCTTTCTCTCATTTTTTTCTTTCATTTCTCTCATTTCTTTTGCCAATCTTTCTTCATACCCACATTCCAATGCTTCTAGTGTTCTGACACCCTCTTGCTTTAATCTCTATGTTTCACATCCGTAAAGGAGTGTGCACGAATGTTTTAACAATATTTCTTATTGCGATTTTCTTGACTACATTATCTACAGGTATATTGAATAAAAACTGCTTCTTAAGTAATCTTTTCTAATTCACTTTCCCAATATTTTAAAATATTATTAAAGAAAATTTTTATATTGTGAGTCAATATTGAAATTTTCAGATTGTAAAAGACAATTTAACTATTATGAGTTTTTAAACGAAGCTATCATTAATATATCAGACAACTACTCTATCCATTTGCTAATGTTAATATGCTTTCTTGAAAAATTAAAAAATGACCATATTTTAACGTAGCTGAATTACTTTTGAAACTATTTTATAATCTGATTTAGCTAGTTCAATTTTTAGGCTAACCTGCGCTTAGATAGTTTTGTGCCATTTTTATTGCATGGAATGGTCAAGTGGAGCAGATTTACATAATATTTTCAGGAGGCCGTGGATTTAATTCCCAGTGGAACAGTCTCTACTAGAAGCTGCTTGACATAAAAACATAAATACGGTAAAACTAATTTAATAGGCCTAAATTTATTCATTGATTAACGGTAAATTATTATCTAGCGTATGCATATTGGGATTAGTTATTATTCAATAAATTACATCGTCGTTGCTGTGCTCAATAGCGACCGACACTATAGGTTATATGAACTTGTTTGTAGCCTTACGAGATAGGAGTCGTATTCTGTAATACTAGGCTTGGATACAACAGAAAGACTAAAGAGCAGGAGAGAGATTATAAGATAGTACGAGAGAGAGAGCGAGAGAGAGAGAGAGAGAGAGAAAGAAACACAGAGAATACGGACAATAAAGAATAAGTGATGCTATCAGAGAAATAGTGTAAATTCTTCTAAATGATGGACTTGTGCCAAATTTAATCAATATAGTATTAATTTAGTAACCAAATTTATA
Source organism: Enchytraeus crypticus (assembly GCA_905160935.1). Taxonomy (NCBI): domain Eukaryota; kingdom Metazoa; phylum Annelida; class Clitellata; order Enchytraeida; family Enchytraeidae; genus Enchytraeus; species Enchytraeus crypticus. The sequence continues at coordinate 1,855,386 of CAJHZI010000197.1, read as the reverse complement.
AATTTATAAATATATAAATTACTCCTTAAGTGTTACATTTTCATTTATTTTTATTCCCTGGCTATTACAAATATTCCCTCTTTCTCTCTCTCTCTTAGTGCACTGCCTACTGGCAGGTCCATGGTACATAACGCCTCCACTCTTCTCTGTCGTCCGCCTTCCTCTTCATTTCCACATGAGTGGGTCTTTAAATCATCTAACATAAATAATCTCGGCCTGCCCCTGCCTCTTTTTCCTTCCATTCTACCTTCTATGACCTCTTTTAATAGACCTTCCCCCTTAGAATGTGTCCTATCTATCTCTTCTTTCAATTTCTTAATACATTTATCAACTGTCTATCTGTGCCAACTCTCTCCAGGACTTCCTCATTTGTAACCTTTTGAGTCCAGCTAATCCTCTCCAATCTTCTCCAAATCCACATTTCCAATGCATCCAGTTTCCTAATATCTTCCTTTTCTAAGGTCCATGTTTCACATCCATACAATAGCGTGGTCCAAACCTAAGTTTTCACTATCTTTATCTTTGTGTCTTTCTTTAGACTTTTTGTTAATAGTTCTTTTATACTACTAAAGGCCGCTTTTGCTTGTGCAATCCTACTGCATTTTTCCGTCTCACATTTCCCATCATCGGTTATAGTATGACCCAAATATTTGAAACTCCATACCTGTTCCAATTTCGTACCATTTATTGTGATACCTTTATTATTGGACACTCTCATAACCTTGGTCTTTTTTATATTAATCTTCATGCCATATCTTAGGGCCATATCATTTTTCAGCCTATCCATTATCTACTGCAATCCAATCTCGCTGCTCGATACCATTCCTTGGTCATCTGCAAATCGTACATCTCGTAACAAATTCTCTCCTACTTTTATTCCTTCTTCCAAGTCTTCCTCCATCATTGCCTCAGCGTAAATGTTAAATAGCAGCGGCGAAATGATGCAACCTTGTCTTACTCCACGTCCTATTTCACCTCTTCTGAGTATTCTTGTTGGATTTTGAATACTGCTTTTTGATTCATGTACAAGTTCAAAATTAGTCTTCTATCTCTCCAGTCAATTCCTATTCTTTTTAAGATATTCATCATCGTTATCCAATCAATCCTGACAAAGGCCTTCTCGAAGTCTACAAAGCATACAAAAACGTCATTTCCATATTCTAAGCTTCTTTCGCAAAGAACCCGCATTACTCCTATTGCTTCTCTTGTGCCGCATCCTTTCCTAAAACCCAATTGTGTCTTGCTCAGTATCATCTCTGCTTTCGACTGAATGCGATTATTTACTATCTTGAATAAGATCTTCGATGCATGAGGTATTAAGCTGATTTCTGTAATCCGAACACTCCACAGCATTGGCTTTTTTGGGAATTGGAATCATCACTGACTTGGTAAAGTCGTCTGGCCAAATACCTGTATTGTACACTTCCATACATACCTCCCTTAACTTTTTGAGTGTTTCTCCTTCCAACATTTTCAAGAATTCTGCTGGGATTTCATCTATTCCGGCTGCCTTCCCCTTCATACTGTTAATTGCAGAATAAATTTCCTCCTTCATTAAATCGGGGCCCCTTTTATCGTCTTCTATGGTATTTTCTTCTTCTATTTTAAAATCCTCTTGAATTGGTTTCCCAGCCTTATCGTACAATTCCTCTACATATTCTCTCCATCCTTCTTTTACTTCTCCCAGCTCTATCTTCAATTCCCCATCTTTACCCATTATACTAATGTTCTTTGCATCTCCTTTCTTTTTCTTATCGGTTCTTGTCTTGGTTAGTATCCTGACTTCCTGGTATAACAGATCCGACCGACCTCTTCTATCATATTCTGCTAAATCATCACACTTTTCACTCCACCAATGATCTTTTACTTTGTCTGTAATTCTTCTAAGTTCACTCTTTAAGCTTCTATATTTCCTTCGGCCATGACTAGTGTCAATACTTTTCCATTTCCTCCTTTCATCCATTTTGTCAAGCATCTCGCTTGTGATCCAAGGTTTTTTTAGCTGTATTTGCTTTAAGAAAGCCATAAACTTCCTTTGCACCTATTTTAATAGCTTCCTTTAGCTGACACCATCTTTCATTTACCCCTGTTCTTTCGTAGTCCTTCATTTCCTTAACTTTTCTTTCCACTGCTTCCTGAAACTGACTTCTTTTCTCGTTCAATCCGTTCAAATTCCATCTCTTACTGCTTTTCTTCTTAAGTATTTTCTTCAACTGAAGCCCTACTTTTGCCATTACTAGATTGTGGTCTGAATTATTATCGGCTCCTGGATAAGCCCTTGAATTCTTCACACTATTCCTGTAACGTTATTACAAATATTATAAAATAATAATGCTGCGTTTATTTTATTATTTTGCTCTCAATTCAGTATAAAGTAGTCAAATTAGTATAAAATAAAACCTGTACAAAAGTAAAAGCAAAAGTAGATGAGTTATCAGATACATAATTAATAAGCCGTTCTATGTTTTAAAAATTCTACAACTAAACTCATCTTATACCTCCTTTCCATAAACAAAGCTAGTATCTTCTCTCCATGCAAGGTCTAAATCATTTTTATTAGGTATTACAACTAAATGATAGCAAATCAATGTCTGGTACAAAACTGTAAATCTTGGACTAGTAAGATTTAGTGTAGTGCAAACTAAAAAAGTACTTTGTACGAAACAAAAATTACACATATTTTGAGAGTGTCCCAGAAAACACATTCAAAATATATTTTAAATATACTAAAATAAAATAACTTTTCAAGGAATTTTTTAAATAGATATGTCTTGATTGACTCAATTTTTAATTACGGCATTTTCATCACTGTTATGAGAAAAGTAGGCTGCATTTATGTCTTCCTATAAAGACAACCTTGATGGAGATTTGGAAGCTTGTTTAAATTGCAGACAGTTTTGAATATGTCAGTCCCGTGTTCAATAATGGATGATGACTGAAACACGCCATGCTAGTCACGCACCCGCCACAGATATTAATGGTAATCTTAATTATGTTTTGATATCATATCACGAAAGCTATATTGAAATGCGATTAGATTTACGTTTTTATTTAATTCTAAGTCCGCATTTTAATAAAAGAGGGCAAATGTGGGTTGATACTTGCTAACATTTCTGACCTTTACAAAATAAATCCCATTATGAAGGTTAGGAAACTAAATTAACAGCTGGATACGAAGTCACGTGACTGTCTATCAACAGTGTTAGCTGAAATATCGTCGATATAAGATTCATAGTGCTCCATGTTGATAGGATGACTGTAGGTGCTTTTTGACTCTTGTATGCAAGTTGTTGTCGTTTTTGAATGTAGAAATGTCAAAAAGCTTTAGGGTTTTCCAATGACACTACCGTTTCTTTTTCGCTCAATTCTGGTGGATTTTCAGTCTTTTTACTGTGAAAAAATTAAGTACTGAGTTTAATAGATTTATATTCCAAGAGATTAAATGTACCTGGTATGACATATCATAAAAATAAAACAAAAGGTATGTTATTAGTATTATTGATTCGAATTGGCATTATAAATATGACGCGAAATTATAAACAAAGCGAGATGACTGAGTTCTAATTCTGTGTTCTAGCTTTGCGTTCTAGCTCTGAGTTCTAGCTCTGAGTTCTAGTTCTGCGTTCTAGCTCGGAGTTCTAGCTCTGAGTTCTAGCTCTGAGTTCTAGCGCTGAGTTCTAGTTCTGCGTTCTAGCTCGGAGTTCTAGCTCTGTGTTTTAGCTCTGTGTTCTAGCTCTGAGTTCTAGCTCTGAGTTCTAGCTCTGAGTTCTAGCTCTGAGTTCTAGCTCTGTTTTCTAGCTCTGAGTTCTAGCTCCGTTTTCTAGCTCTGAGTAAGATTAATCTGTGAGAGAAAATGCAGCTGTATTTGCGTGAAACCGCTCCGTTCAACGAATTTTAATTATTAATAATAATTTAAAATTTTATGAAAATGTACCGAAGTATATTTCATTGAGGAGCAACTTCAAGTATCATTTGATTCCCTCTCTTTTTCTCTCTTTTTCTCTCTTTCTATCTCTCTCTCTTTCTCTCTCTCTCTCTCTCTCTCTCTCTCTCTCTTTCTCTCTCAACAATAGCAGCTTACCTTAGTCATAAAATATGATTAGTCGCTTAATGCAACCATTAGCTAAAATATGAATTTATTGTACCCTTATTACTATTTCGGAATCTGTAATAATTGCATAAATGTATGTAATTATATAATATACATTTATGTGTATTTTTGGGCTGTCTATTAAAACGTTTCTTTTATTCAGAAATAACCTCTTGAGTGGTATATGCACAGCAGGTATTATTTGCAATCTTATGCACAACGAATTCTTGAACACTGATTAGACCTTCACTGAAAACGGCTGAGATGCGAAATTTTCTTACATTCGTCATAATAAAATAAATAAATTTTATTTTATTTTATTAATGATTAATTAATTAAAATATTTCCTGCAAACGCGGGAACCTTTTTACCAACAAGTTGTGAAATCTTTATCGTTAACTTAAAATCGCTCAGTACATTTTAATCTCGCGAAGTCTGGGCTTGAAGCAGCATTGAACACACAGTTCAGCAACTTTTAGCGCAATGACGAGAGTAAAGCCTATACAAATACATAAAAATATCTCTTGTTAGGTATGTCAGTTAATGCAAAAACTTACACTATGAAGGCATTACCAAAATTAAATTAATCAAAAAGGAATTTAAGCAATGTTTACTCGTTTTTCTGCTGACAGTGTAGAGACAAATTAATTTTCGATAAGCGGAGTATGCTGAATTGCACGATAGTTTGAAAACCTTTACCTGTCATTGATAGAAAGTTTTTATCCCACCTGGACTGAACACTCAATTTGAAATATGCCGATAAGTTGCTCTTATGATATAACCATCTAGGAAGCTCCTAATGTAAGCTTTACTCAGTCGAATACGTGCTTTCTTCAATTTTTTATATTAAATCGTTAATGTAGTATTTGGTTTCAATTTAATGGTCCCTTTAAAAGGAAAAAAAACTTTGTAGCGATTTATTCCTTTTAGACCATTATAGTTTAGGAACATTAAAGAAGCAATGGAAATCTATCTTGGAAATTTAACTATACATGTATGCTATTAAATCATTTTCATGAACATGGTTATATTTTAAGATTATCTTCATAAGGTTGCCAGAATATTATAATCAGCGAAAACTGAAATTAGTCAGAATGACTAAGAGGTTTGAAAAGCTATGTAGAAATATCTTATTTTTTCTATAGAAACGTTTGCTTTCTAAAGCCTTCCACTGTGCCTTGGAGAAAGATCTTATTTTTTGCTCTGTGAGCTTTTATCTCCCTCTCTCTCACTCTCTTTCTTCCTCTCTCTCTCTCTCTCTCTCTTAGTGCAATGACTACTGGCAGGTCCATAGTA